>JAPEVW010000108.1:0-297500 GCA_027921565.1 Artemia sinica | reverse complement strand
ATATATTTAGGGCATTATGTGAAAGGGGGCAATACATCGCTTCTAACATCGTTTGTAAGTAAAAGTAAGGGGGATGGCCAAGGGAGGGGGAGGAGGCGGGAGGGGATTTTTGTTGGAGGAGGGGGGGGGAGGAGGGAGTGGAAGAAAAGTGAAGGAGGAGGGGAGGGGAAGGGGGGGAGCTAGGGGGGAGGGGGGGGAAGGGGGGGAGGGATAGGGGGAAAAATGTACGATTTCGGGGGAGGAGGGGGGGGGATATGGGGGGGGGGAGGGAGAGGAAACGGGGGGGGAAAGGGGGAGGGAGGGGGAAGAGGGGGAGGGGGGGGAGGGGGGAGGAGGGGTTGTAAAAAGGGAGGAGGAAGGGGGAGGAGGGGAGGAGGGGGAAGGAGGAAAATTGGGGGGAGGGGGGAGGGGGGATAGGGGGGGGAATGGGGATAATCTTTTCTGGAGAAAGCCCAAGGGATTCTGTGTGTATACATGTACGCCCATTGACAGAAAACTAATGTGTAAATTTATAATCTTTTCAAGCCTTCAATAAAATTCTTTTATATTCCCGGGCGTGAATCCAGGGATTTTGTTCAGGGGGGTTAGCGCTTTTTATTAGAAATAGAAAAGATTATTGCTTCTTCATCATTTAGTGATTTTTAGCTATAACATTTGAATAAAAGCTAGTAAGATATGCCTTTCGCTTGAATAAAACGCATGATTAACTCTATGAGAGGGTAGACTTAATTTTCCTAAATTTAGGGGGAGAGAATATGGGTTTTGTGCTTTCTTAGTGATAAACTAAACAAAATTATGTTTAATAACTTTCCTTCTTTAAAAAGGGAGAAATTATTTTGATTTGATTTTTCTTCTCTTCTTTAAGGCAAATTATGATGAATTTGCGGACATGCATTGATGGGGCATATGTCTGACGCAAATAGCGAAGAATGCGTGCCCCCTCCTGCTAAGAAGACGAGGGCCAATAATGCGCCCCCTGCCATGCAATATGATCGCTGGCCAAAGCCCCCCAGCTACACCACTGCCTATCCAAGTGCAGCCACCTACACAAGCCACTCTTAATCGAGCCTCAGTTATACAATATGCTCGTCGGCCGAAACCCCACAGCCCCAAACTGCATGTCCAAGTGCAGCCGCCTGTACCAGCCCCTGTCCCGGCTGTACATGAAATTAATGTCACCAGTCCCCTTCGCCCTCCAACATGCACTACCTGGACCTTCAAGAGCTGACCCAGCTGCACAAGAACATAGCGACGCCGCTTCGTCCACCTTCATTCATGCGTTGCCTGGGCCTTCGGGGGCTGCCCCACCTACACAAGGTCAGGAAGTGACCCTCCAGCATGCACTATCTGGTCCTTCGGGCATCAAATACTGCCCTCGGACTTTGCAAATGTGAGTAGTATTTTTTCCTACCTATCTATTTCTTCAATTGTTTTCAAACCCAATATAAACTTATCTCGTTGAGATTTATCTAAATATAATTTTTTTGCAGAGAAACCACTCTTTTCTAATCTTTGCTATTTTCTATGCATTCCCCCCTATCTCTTCGCCGCTAACCCATAAGCGAATATTTTTTAGGTAATTTAAATTAATGCTCACCATTTGAAACTCAAAATTCCCTATTTTTCACAATTGATTATCACATAGTTTTTAAGAGAAGGAACTGAGAGAGAGATTATTCTATTTGTCACATATGGATCCCGTAATTTGAGCAAGGATATTTCTATCATGCCAAAGATTTTAGCGAGGGGAAACCGAGTTAACGGTTCAATCCTGGAACACTCGCGCGGCGGCTTACAATAATTGTGAGCTAATGAAGAGTTCGCCGAACTTATAGAATGGAATTAGAGAGAAACTTGGACATATGCAGTCTAAGCGAATATTTCAACTTTTTGGGGGCATTATGTAAACGGGCGGAGCCAGTGGGTCCAGGAAGCACCGGGGAAGCGCCGGGGGAAGCGCCACGGGTCAGGGAAGCGATGCGGGCCCTGAGAAGCGCCTCAGGGGATGCGCCACGGGTCAGGGAAGCGCCACGGGCTCGAGAAGCATCGCGGGAAGCGATGCGACCCCCCGAGAAGCGCCACAGGGATGCACCACGGGTCAGGGAAGCGCCACGGGCTCGAGAAGCATCGCGGGAAGCGATGCGACCCCCGAGAAGCGCCACAGGGATGCGCCACGAGTCAGGGAAGCCCCACGGGGTCGAGAAGCATCGCGGGTCAGGGAAGTGCCATAGGGATGCCCCCCCCCCCCCCAAAAAAAAAAAAAAAAAAAAAAAAAAAAAAAAAAAAAAAAAAAAAATCCTATGTCATATCTTAGATCGTCGTTAAGCTATTTTTTTCATTTATAGGTTGTCCTGGTCCCCTACTCGCCGTCCAGTGAAGAAGGGGAAGAAGATGCATCTTTGGAGTCCCCCAACAATTTAACATGGGACAACTCTATTGAAGTACCTGACAATATTGATGAGTTTTTAGATGATTTTTTTAAAGTAGATAATAGCGCAGTTGAACTGGTAGACTTGAGCCAAAATACCTTGCAAGTCTTAGACGATTTTACCCGGGAATTGGCAGGGAACCCTCCTCCCACCGATTACCCACTTCAAACAACTGAAGTGGAACAGAGTCCAGATATTGTTGAACAAGTAGGGGGAGGGGATACATCATTCCCAGACTTTCAGCTGTCCAATACAATATTGAATAATATAGTTGTTTTCACTGCAACGTTTGGGGATCCCTTTAATACACTTATGGGGGAAATTTTTTTGTTTTTGATCCAGTAGAAATAGTGCATGCATATGTAGATAAAATTCGTGCACTACTGGAGAACCAAATTCAATTGTGGGGGGGTAGGGATTCAATTAAGGTTTCAATTGTTTTAAAGGTTTTTTATTTGAATGAGGGGGAAAAGCGAGGTTTACTATCATTTTATACATTCCGAGATGCGTGTAATTTATCCAAATTTAGAAAATTTTGAGGGTGTTTTTAGTGAGTGGGTAGGGCAAATTATTGCGCATCTCGAGAACTATAATGAAAATGGGAGTGGGTCAGTAGTTTTATTCATTGAAAATTTAAGTGTAAATATATGTAAATTTAAGAAAGATTTTATTTTAAGAGGGGGGGCAGGGTGGGCATGAAAGGGATACAGTTTTAAAATATAATCCAGATCTAGTAGGTTGTCGTGGTGTCCAGAAGATCTGTTTTGAAACAGATCAAAAGTGTTTCCGATATGCTTTCCTCATATCAGCCTTTCAGCCTCTAGCAGATGATGCTACCAAGAAGAATTTAGATCACTGGGCTGTACATGGGAAGGAGGGGTCCGATTTCCCAGCAGTAGATTTTTCATGCTTAGAAGGAAAATACCCAGTAACGCTAAAATCCATTGACATTTTTGAAAGGGCCAATGCCCATTTAAATATTGGCGTTACTGTGGTACAATACGAAACAGAATTTGAAGATGGGGCTCGTTCAAAAAAAAGAAGGGGTGGTATTCCCCGTAAGGGGCCCGTCAGTTGATTTGGTTAAACACTGGGTTTGGTTGCTATACACGCCACCTAGTTAACCGAACACAATCGGGCATTTTAACCCAATCACTGACATTAGTAGAGTTCTGGGGGAGGGTAAAAAGGGGCGGGGGGAATGTTTCTACTGTCCAACATGCCTCTCTAGATTCCGTAGTGATATGAAACTACGGGGTCACATGAAGCATTGTAGACGGCATGGTTATCAGACAGTGGAGACGGTTTCGGGGGATAGGGCCATTCTACGTTTTAAAAATTTCCAAAATACTCTTCTCCAATGCAACAAAATATCTTTGGACTGTGAGGCTAAGCTGGTGGAAGTGAATGATCCCCAATATCCAAACCGTATCAAAGAACACCAGGCCATTGCAGTGTCCTATGCCCATGCGCAAAGAGATAATTCTAACACCATGCGGTTGTTAGAAGTAGTAGAAACATTGGATGAGGGCGATGAGTGCATGGTCAAGGCATTGACTAAACTGATTGGCACGGGCTAATGGTGCTATTTCTCGTTTGAGAAATACGCATTATCCAATGGTGCTGTCTGCAGAGGATCGTCTCGCGATTAAAAATCAAAAAATATGTTGGGTATGTAAGGGGGAGTTTGTAGAGGAGAATAAAGGGAAAAGAGGGGGGAGGGGGGAAAGTCAGAGACCACAACCACTTGTGGCAAGAAATATCATCTGGGGGCAGTAATTTTAGGGGAGTAGCACATCAATCGTGTAATTTAAACGTTAGCCAACAGTTTTTTATTCCTGTTTTTATTCATAACTCTAATTATGACTTAAAATTTATTTTACCGGCACTGGCACGTATGCATAGGGAGGGAGGGGGAGTAGATAGTCCATGGGTAAATAATTCATTTACCTACAACATCATTCCCAAATCGGCCGAGAAGCTATTGCTTCTCGAACTGAAATGGCAGGTAGTGGATAATGAGCGTACGTGCTGGAATAAAATTAGGTTTTTAGATTCTTTTAGTTTTTTCCCCAAATCCCTTAGTCAACTAATTCAAGTGCAGAAAAGCGACAATTTTGATAGCTTTCCCTTGCTTAAACAGCACTTTCCAGACAGTGAAATGTATGACTTATTAACCAGCAAAGGTGTATATGCATATGATTATTACTGTTCTGGCGCTCGCTTAAGCGAGGAGAAACTACCTCCAATTGAAGCTTTTCACAATTCACTCACCAACAGTGAATGCACAGTCGAGGAGTACGAGTTTGCCAAGAAGGTGTGGGCTAAGGGGGATTGTAAAAATGGGTGGGATTATTGTAGACTGTACTTGGCCAGTGACGTTCTAACTCTGTTGGATATAGTCTGTAAGAATACAGACCAGATCTATTCAGAGTTTGGACTAGATATAGGATATTATTTTTCTACACCACATTTAGTAATGGATTTAATTTTAAAAATTAGCAGGGAGGAAATAGGCCTAATCACCGATGTAGATCAACACCTTTTTGTAGAGCGTTCAATGCGGGGAGGGTATGTTTTTCACGGGGACCGGGTCTTATCAACCGATCCGAGCGGACAAAGCACCGGTGTAAAGTCAAATGCAGTGTTATTGGACATGAACTCGTTGTACCCCTCGGCAATGTCCCACTACTCTTTGCCGTGTGGGAACTATCAATGGCTTGAGAATCCTTGTGAGTTCCCCGACATTAACACCGTCGAGGACAACGGGCCACAAGGATGGTTCTTTGAAATTGACGGTCACATTCCGCTGGCCCTTCACGACGCAGTCAAAGATTTTGTTTTTCCCTGTATCAATCGAGCAGTGACCAGGGACTCGTTGAGCCCCTACAATCGGTCATTGGTTGAGGATATGGGGATGCATTGGACTCCCTCTAAACAGAAACTGATTGCTGATTTGGACCCTAAGGAGAATATCGTTGTTCACCATGTGCTTTTGCACTGGATGGTGAACAATGGCTTCAAAATCACCAAAATACATAGGGTCCTTCAGTTCAATCAGAAACCTTATTTGAAAACGTTTATCGATACTTTTGTCGATAAACGTTCTAGGGCAAGTTCAAAGGTGGAGAAGGAATTGTACAAGCTCATTCTAAATTCAGCGTTTGGCAAAATGTGCGAAAGCGTACGTAACAGATCTCGCTGCGACGTCGTGACTGACCCTCTAGAGTGTGCACGAATTATTGCCGACCCTAATTTTACATCATTCACGAGCATAGAGGCCGGCATGGTTCTTCTACACAGGAAAAAGCGAAATGTAGTACTGAACAAGAATATCGCAGGAGGTAGTTCAGTACTAGAAATTTCAAAAAAGCTCATGTTGTCATTCTTTTACAATGTGTGCAAGGTGCAATGGCCACGGGAGGGGGAGGTACAAGTATATTATGGGGATACCGATTCTCTACTGCTAAAAGTAAAAACTGAAGATTTATTGGGTGATTTGCAAAATGGGGTGCACATCAGCTCGCGGATGGATTTCACCAACTGGAATCCATCCCTCTATCCCGAGCTGGTGAAACGTCAAGCCCCCAACCAACTATTAAAATAAAAATCTGAAACGGGGAGTGATTTGATATCTAGGGGGGGTGTTCCCGGGTCCCAAAGTTTATTGCGTGGAAACACATAGTGGGGATGAAAAGAAAACATGTAAAGGGGTGCCTACACACTTTGTAAAGAGCAATTTTAACATGAGCGTATATAAAGACTGTGTAGAAAGTAGCCTAGTGCCAAGAGCACAAGTGCTTGCAATTCGCTCTCTACAGTATAGAAATTATACTGTGAGAGTAGAAAAAAATGCAATGTCGTGTATATCTGACAAGGTCTATGTGCTCGAGAACGGTGTGAGTGTCCTGCCACATGGCCACTATCGTATTTCAGATCGAGTTGAATGCGTAGACTATCGTAATCAACTTGGTCTGGATAAACTAATCTAACCAACTAGCCGCTCAACCTCATCTAACCCAAGCACTAACCACCACCACTAACCCATAGCAGTGACGACAACTATTTTTCCATCGCAGCTCCAGGGGGGTGGGGGACCCTTCCCAAGGCCGGTTCCCGGGGTGGGGGCCATCAATCACTCTAATGTTCAACTGTGCTAGTTCCAAGTGTATTTTATTGTATAGAAAAGTGTTGTATAGAAAAGTTTTGTACAAAAGTGCTGTAGATGGACAAAGGTGTTGTACAGAAAAGTGCTGTAGATGGACAAAGGTGTTGTACAAAAGTGTTTAAAGACAATAAGTGTTATCATTGCTCATGTCGAACAAGTTTTCATGTTGACCATGAAATTTTGTCAATTGTTCTTGTTGAAGAAGTGTTTATCGTAATAAATGTTGCCATGAAATATTGTTTTTTGTTGTTCTTGAATAGACGGGAAAATTACTACTTATTCATTGGGCACAGGTGATTGACAGTTAGTCATAGTCCGACTGTTGTCAACAGCATGTATCAATTTAAAACACCCTTCAGATCGTTTCTGTGTGGACCCTCAATGTCGGGGAAAACAACGCTTTTAGCTAGAATAATTCAAAATTGCGATAAAATGTTTTTGGAAAAACCGAAAAAAATCTACTATTGCTATAGTATTTGGCAAGAGTCCTATGATAAAATAAAAGCTATTGCCACAACCATACCAATACAATTCATAAGAGGACTTGATGTTTTCAATAGTATTGAACCGAACTCGTGGTTGATTATTGATGATTTGGCTGAATCCATTGAACAGTTCTCACAGGAAATGCTGCAATTGTTCACTGTCCGATCTCATCATGAAAACATTTCCATAACCCTAGTTCTACACAATCTGTTTCATCAGAGCAAATGTATGCGGACCCTTGCTTTGAATTGTACTATCTATATTATATATCGAGTCGTTCGTGATTCTAGCTCGCTCATAACTCTCAATAAACAGATATACCCCGGCACTCCAAAATTTCTGTTGTCAGCGTACACTCAGGCGACTAGCAAGCCCTACGGTTACATTTTGCTGGATCTTAATCAGAGCACGCCCGAGGATCTACGTGTAGTCACCGACATTTTTGACAATGAAATTACAGTATATCTTCCGGTGAACACTAAAAAGACCTATTAGTCGCTATCATGACACTGAAGAAACTACACGAACAACGACATTTATTTTCCGTTTTAAGCACTTCAAAACCCATGCTTAGGAAGGCTATACTCAAACATGGTGTCGACAATGATTTCATTAATCTAATATCTGAACTTTGTTTAAATTTAACTGAGGGCAATGTTCAACTGCCAGAAGGTGTTAGACAACAGACAAGGCAACATCGTTCCACTGTACGTGCCTTGGCTTGTAAAAACAAGGGAAACAAATTTAAAAGAAAACGACTCCTTCAAGCAGGCGGTAGCTTTTTCACACTTTTACTACCGATAATTGCAGGACTTGTAAACAGTTTTCTCTAGATGGCAAAACCCTATAAATTGACACCATTTGAACTTGTCCTCTCGCCCGTCGAACATTTTGAAGACAATCTAAACAAATTCATTAATGATGAGAATATTGCCGATGATAAAAAACTGCTTTTACTTCAAGATGCATTGCGACGTATGGATAAACATAGACCTTATCGCGAGAGACCCGAACCCTCTAAACAAGAAGGATCTCAAGATTCTGCACAATCAAAGGAGAAGGAATTGAATTCGATTGTATTGAAAATTGGAAACCTATTGCCCCTGTCGTATCGCGAACAGAGTAAAAGAGTATTATCTTATCTCATGTCGGAATCTGGTGATCAAGTTCAAGTCGACAGCATAGGGAAACGAATTATAATTCGGGGAAAAAGTTATAATCTAGTTGATTTAATTTGTGATATGGTGACGAATCGTAAAGGACTCTTATCCTTTGACGATAATCTATACACCTTTCTAAGTGTATCAAACTTTCCCAAAAGTCTTATTGGCAATAAGCAAATTTTAAAGAAACTAAATGAAACATCCAACAACACCATTTAAAAAAGAAAGAAGAAGAAGAAGATACTAGCACCACTGATTTTACAACACCTGTGGCTGCTAGTCAAAAGCGAAGACGAATTGATTCGCCCTCCAGTGTGCGAAAGGGGAGTGGACATTACACTACGTGTTTACGTTCAAAATGGATGAAGTTTTGAAAGGTGTCTATGAAAATGTTGGTGAAGCGGGAAGTTTAAGTTCTCCCAAAACGCTTTCCAAAGTCTCCGGCACCACATTGAAAATGCAAAAGAGTATCTAGAAAATGAACCAAGTTACACACTACATCGGAATCATAGACTTCGCAGTAAACAATATCGTCAAACTAAAGCCTTTTTCCCTCTGCATATAATGCAAATGGATCTTTTAACTTTAGACGCAGTTCAACGACGTCACAATACACCCTACAAATATATTCTAGTGGCAATCAGTATCTTTAGTCGCTATGCCTATGCCATTCCACTGCGATCAAAGAGAGGTGTTGAAGTTGCTCGGGCCATTGAAAGTATTCTTGAACAGGATTCCTATAGAAAAATTCAATCAGATCGTGGCAGTGAATTTGTTAACCCTCATGTGCAAAAGGTTCTTTTGAAATATAATACAACACTCTATCACAGTCACAGTCCGATAAAGGCTGCATTGGCCGAACGATTAATAAGAACGATTCGTCTATTAATTTCAAGACATTGTACACTGAAAAATACATCCGCTTTTATTCACGATTTAGATAGAATCATGCAGATATACAACCACCGACCACATCGATCTCTGTCCAACTCTAGCCCTCGGGATGTTCACTACAGTGAGAATACATTTGATGCTTTTCTAAAGCAATACTCCAATGACAATGAGAAGAAAAAGAAGAAGAAATTCAATGTTGGTGATACTGTTCGAATTAATAGAACCACCAATATTTTTGAAAAGGGGAATTATTTATGGAGCACCGAACTTTTTAAAGTGTCCAAAATCCTAGACACTATACCCATAACTTATCGACTACGAGATACCAAAGATGATGAAATTCTCGGTGGTTTTTATGAATATGAACTGCAAAAAGTTAGAAATAATAGTGAAATTTATCAAATTGAAAAGATATTAAAGAGTCGTACTCGTAGGGGCAAGAAACAGTTGCTTGTTCGCTGGCTAGGATACAACTCGGATTTTGATTCTTGGGTCAGTGCTGAAGATATTAACAATGCCCAATGATTTCTATGTAACTTTCATGTCCAACGTTTCCGATCCTCTCTACAATGATCTGAATAAAACAAGTGATTTTTGGACAAAACTCTCCCCCACCATCAAATTTGACGGAAAGTATGAAGTGGCTCTTGTCGACTGTATTCTCAAAAATACTTATGACATCCTGAGAAAGGATCGTAAATATGAAATAAAAATCAGACCCTATGATTGGCCGCCACCACCAGGTGATCAAGAACAAATTCAAAAAATCAATTGGATGGATTATCCATATATTGAATTACCCTACGAGGAACTCACCTGTATGAATGATTTATGTCGTTCTATCAATAAAAGAATTTCCGCCCGTAAAAAGGAGCTTTTCATTTCAACTATTCAAAGGAGTAGGGTAAGATCTACATTAGTTCACCTATTGCCAGTGAAAAGGTTATTCTCAATGATAACCTAAAGGATGTTCTTGCTTTAAGCTCAATATAATCAATGGTAAAAAGTGCCGGAAACACTAATTTCATTTTTGCCGACTACCCATGCCTTCTCCTCGGCTCGGTTGGTAATTTGTTATTAATGCTCAATAAATCGGAAATGTTTATGGGGGGTTAATGGGTTGGGTTTGTTGTGATGTCTGGCCGCTGCAAATGAACAATGGTAAAATAATTTCACTAATTTTTTTTTTTTGCCGACTACCCACCTGCCTTCTCCTCGGACACTTGTATATTTTGTCTACGCCTCATTTGTGGAAACATCTCGGGTTGGTAATTCAAATGTCCCCCTCCTACGAGTTCTTGAACGAAAAACCAATCAAGAACATATTCATCACTACAATATAAAAGCATCTTCAGTATATTCCCGTAAACACTTCCTATTTGGAACTCTGTCAGTTAACATTAAGAACTGAGTTGGGTGATCCAATAGCAATTTCAAAGGGGTTTGGCTGTGATTACATGTCATTTTCGACCCATCGTTCAACAGCAAGATGTCTAATAGAAAAGTGGTATTCACTTGTCCTGATATTGACTGCTATGTTAATACTCTTGGTCCAAGACAACAGGGCAATGGAATGGACTATTACATGGGCCGCTCGTCAATGTCTGGCTATGGTCTTGGCAGCTGGTTTGCTAAGCTGTTTCGCTCTTCACTACCACTGGCTAGAAAATATCTTGTACCGGCTGCGACAGATTTTGCATCCTCTACACTATACGATTGGGGTTCTGGCAAGGATTTTAAAAAAAGTGCTACGGAAAATCTTAGGTCTAGTGCGCGAACCCTTGGCGAGAAATTGAAACGGAATGGTAAAGGTTTAAAAAGGTTAAGAAACAATGCATCACTCATCAGTCTCTACTCAGGACGGAAACGAAAGACATCCCTTTTGTCAAAGAAAAGAAAGCCGACACGTAGTGTAACCAGAAGGCCCAGGAAGAAAATTGTTAGATCGAAACTTGATTTCTTCTCTTAAGATGTCCTACCTGCCACATAAGGATTCTCAACCTTCAATCACGGCCTCATTGAATCTGTTCAATGCTGAAAATGTTGATGTGAGTGTCAAGCATGGATACTATGAACAATTCTATCCGCTACAACCCTCTCCGATAATATCCACTTTCAAATTTATTCCAATGAAGACTACTTCATAGATTTATCGTCCACATTTATAGATTTACAAATGAAAGTGCGGAAATCCGATAATACAATGCCAGTTCGAGCTGATGGGATATCCTATGAAAATTGTATACTACATAATTTATTTCGTCAAATTAGCGTCTACATCAATGGCACGTTGGTGAGCACAAGCAACAATCTCTCCAACTATGCTAGATATATCCAATTCATGCTGATGAAACCCAAGTCATATAAGGAATTGAGAGGCGCCTCCAATGGATATGAATATATTACTAATACTGATAGTACAGATGCGCTTAAAAATGCTACAACTAGTGAATTACATCTAGTTGGAAAAATATATCATGAAATATTTAATATACCCCAATGGCTACCGCCCAATGTTAAAGTGGATATAAAATTGACGCTTGCACCATCTAATTTCATATTGAGAAAGGAACTTGCCGCCAATCCCGATGTAAGTCTCTCCCTCACCTCAGCAATACTGCATGTACGCAAACAGCAGGTTATGAGTTCTGTTGCTTTGGCCGTGGAAAAACTGAGAGCCAATGGAAATAATATTAAACTACTTGTTCCTCATACATCACCAATCAACGTCATATAGCAATGGGCTCACGCACCTTCACCGACTCATCCTTTATCAATGGTGAAATCCCCTCGAAATTGGCTTTGGCATTTGTAAAGAGCTCCAGTGCAATAGGATCATGGACTGAATGCCCACATAAATTCGAGATGTTTGGACTTTCATCTCTTGTGTGCAAAGTAAACGGCATCCCACTCTACAATCTATCTTTTGATAAATCTTATAGAACATTGTACGAGTTGACCATGCAAACCCTAGATCATGATTCGCAACTATTTGAAAATGGTATAACCGAAGATATGTTTGCTAAAACACATGGTATCATTGTATTGGATTTGTCTGACACACAGGATATGAGTATAGTACGTACGGGGACTGTGCGTTTAGAGTGTACATTTGCCGACCCATTGGCTGAGAGTATTGCCCTAATCTCACTAAATCAATATGAAACCTATTGGGAAATCACTCCCGAAGGCAGTGTTCTACTAGACTTGGCGCCATGAACACCAGTCAAATAATCAGTGTATTTAATATGGACCCCTACATGTCCCAGTAAAAATCCTATTGTCTACCCTCAGACTATCTAGGAAAAATTCAAAGTGCGAACAATACCTTGATTATTGTTAATAGCAGTCCATCGACTGTGCTGACGGGTCATTGGCTGTGCATCTTTCAAACAGTGAAGAATATCGAATTTTTTGATCCTCTTGGTCTACCCTATACATTCTACACGCCACACATCAGCAACTATATTGAGAGCAGTGGGAAAACTATTATTCAAAATCGAAAGAGGGTGCAGGATCTAACGACTAAAAGCTGTGGCTTCCATGCGCTACTATATTTTGTGTTCCGATGCCGTGGTTATACTTACAAGCAGTTTCTCTCCGTATTTATGGTGACAATCCACGTCTGAACGACTTTTCTAGTGGAAAATATACTTACAAGTGTATTTAATATTGATTTCGGTGCCCTAAGAGTAAAGTGCTTAAAAATGTTTGTGAATTTGTTTATTAATAAAATGTATATATACAACAATGTTTTTAAATCTACACTTTTAGATTTCTTCATCGGTGTATAGGTAACTGTCGTGAACCACTAATGCTGGTAAATCATTTGGATTCACTGTATTTTGATCTTGATTGACTGCAAAGTCAGGGTCACATTTTCTACAGTAGAGTGTGACTTCACTCTTGTCATATCTCTTTGTATAGTCAATGATACTATTTTTGCATTCATATTATGAAATTCACGAGTTTCAATCTGTCTATTTGAAGCAATATCACATACAGTGTTTTCAAGTGGTGAATCACATTCGGTGACTGCCAAATAAAAATCGCTTGGTTTATAGTCATAGTAGGCAGTGTCGTCACAGCGATGACGTAGAAACCAGATTTGTCTTGTTACCCCAACAGTTGAATCGTAGACCAGATTCCTCTTCCCAGAATAATTTAAATCCACGACGATACCAATCTCGTAGAAATAAACTAAAATCACGTTTAGGATTCTTTCCAATCATAGCGGGGTAAGTATTCTCCCACTGATCACATTTATCATTGTGACAATTGGAGCATAGGTGCCCGCTAGGGTGTGAGTCACACACCTCCTCAAGACATGAATTACATCCTTTAATTTGTACTGCATAACCTCTATGTAATTTGCAAGGATTACATAATTTACACTTTTCATTATAGTCATCAATAATTGTACAATTCTCACATTGAGTCCAACTGCCAAGAGTGTACATGCACAATGGGCATATATAGAACATTTTGGTTTCCGATGTCAACTCTCTCACAGATAAAACGAAACTGATCCTCTTCGCGCCATAAATTCAAAGTGTAGGAAAGGGGAGAGGAGTAACTCTGTGACGTTGCCTCTTTCGAAGGAGGAGCCATCTACATTGCCAATGAAAGTATATCCACGATATCATTCTGTCGTGTCGTGATCAAGATATCAATAAATTGAGTATAAGCATTTGAATCACATTTTAAAAGTTGAAGAGATAAGTCGAGAAAATCATCATCCAAAATCAAATGTTTTTCCGTAAGAACTACATGATTCTCTCTTTCTCAAATTTATTCATTTTTCAATCCTTTCACTCTGACTGCCAACTCTAGACTGAAAAGAAAGTTGGCTCGGAAACAACAACAACATTGACCTTGGCATTTTGCCTCGGAAACAACAAGAAGGAAGTGTCATTGACCTGCCCCCATTAGACTCAATAATCCATAAAAACATCAAATAAATCAACCTACACACATAACCATCCATGAATTATGTAAAAAAAAAGTTGTAGGTGGCAGCAGGGGTGACTCGTGGGAGATATTATGGCATCTCTACTTATATATAAATATATATATATATATATATATATATATATATATATATATATATATATATATATATATATATATATATATATATATATATATATATTTATTTCTAAGTTTTTCTCAAAACGCAACTAAAAATAAATTCTGAAAATTTTCATACTACTATTTTCCAGCGTATTAAAAGATCCACACAGGTCACGACTTTAGGGAAATTGGTTTAGGCCCTTAATTTTGGAAAACATTTTTCACATGGATGACGTTGTGAAAACTTGGAATTGCTTCAGAAAAAGTTTTCTAAAGATGGATGTCCGTGCTAAATAAGCTAAAAGCCACAATATTATTTAATTTAATGGTTGAAAGTATAGAACAATTCGTCTGTATAAATATTTACAAGGATTTGTCGAGTAAATAGAATGAAACTAAACTTGTTTTACGAAAGAGATTAAAAACTATTTTCAGTGAGCGAAGTATGGTCCCCCGGTACTATCTATAACATCTATCTATAACATTTTGAGCTTAGGCTGCAAAATGCGATCACCGCCGTCTCTCTGCGACCGCTAGGACCGAAATCGCTTAACATTGTGGTGGGTCGCCTCTTTAAAGAGGCACAAGTGTGCCTCCTTGACAAACCTTTTCAGCATGAATTAGTACGCTTATGAATTAGTTTTTCGGTTAGGTATCAAAGAATTGATAAGAGCGTATGGTTGATCCCAAGGACAATCTTCCAATGGTAATTTCTACCACTTAAAACGTACAGAAATTAGGAGGTACAGTCGGGGGCTGCCATCCCCCAAACCCCCGCTTCCGCATATGAAAGGGGCTGTACCCTCCTCAACGCCTCGCTCTTTACGCTAAAGTTTGACTTTCTCACAACTCTTTTTTTTAAACATAGAAACTTTAGCGTAAAGAGCGAGGCGTTGAGGAAGGCACAGCCCCTTTCATATACGGAAGCGAGGAATTGGGGGGCGGCAGGCCCCCCCCCCCTCAACTGTACCTCCTAATTTCTTTACGTTTTAAGGTTCGAACTTGTGACTCAGTCTCTTTAACTCTTTAGAAAACGTAGTTTTTTCAAATAATTTCTGCACTTTTTTGTACAGTTTATTACTTATTATTGCTTGATTAATTGTTAGCTAATCTTGTCAGGAGTTAAAGTTGGGGGGGCTGCCCCCCCCAAATCCCCCGCTTTTGAAGATTCTTCTGTTAAGGCTTTAAATTCCTGAATACTCAAATCAAATGCACAGTAAGATTTTCTTTTTCAACTTTATTCAAGCATGCGGGTATACGGCATGTTATCAAAGCAGTGGAGACTTACCTGTAACCTGAAGGCCGACTGTGATACTCTTCTGGAGACGCCTGTTGAGCCGAAGGATTGAATAGATTGGATTTAAAAAAAGAACTGAGTTTCTTTTTTAAACTTTAAATTCATATATAAAAAATTTTTCTCTGACGGGGAATCAAACCGGATCTTCCGCCTGATAGTCAGGAATAGTGACCACTGTACCACAGAGATACTTGTTATATTATTTTTAGTCTCTGCAATCTGTTTTTGACGCAAGCAAATTCCCACAAAACTTGATATTTGGTTGGAGTGATCGGATTGAGCTGAAATTTTGAGGATAAGCTTTCAGGCCTCAGGAAAGCTTATCCTCTAAATTTCAGCCCGATCAGACAACGCTAAAGGGGGGCTGTGGTGGAAAAATTAACATGGGCTCTTATAGGAAAACGAGGTTTTTCGTAAATGTAAATTCGAGAGATAATTTTTTCTGTCTGAAAATATCAAAAAGCCCTAACAGGTCGAATTCCGGTTCGAATGAGTCCTCATTCACCCGGATCTGTTTCCAACTGTGGCCTGTAGGCGTGGCTAACAAAAAAAAATTGATGAACATTAAGTGGCTATTCTTGGTTTTTGGAAAACAGGAAGGAAGGATTGGAATGAGCTGAAATTTTGAGGATAAGCTCCCAGGCCACAGGAAAACTTATCCTCTAAATTTCAGCCCGATCGGAAAACGTTAAATGGGACTGTGGTGGGAGGGTCGAAACTTTCGGCCCACTTTCCCCATGAAGATAAAGTCGGAGGGGGGTGAAATTTTGCATGTTTCTTAGTCGGAGCTTAGGCTACAAAATGCAATCACCGCCGTCTCTCTGCCACCGCTAGGACCAGAAATCGCTTAACATTGTGGTGGGTCGCCTCTTTAAAGAGGCGCAAGTGTGCCTCCTTGACAAACCTTTCAGCATGAATTAGTACGCTTATGAATTAGTTTTCGGTTAAGTATCAAAGAGTTGATAAGAGTGTATGGGTTGATCCCAAGGACAATCTTCCAATGGTTATTTCTACCACTGTTAACGCTAAATTTTTGTTTCCAAAAGAAGAACAGAAATGATGCAAACTTCTGTTTACTATTATAACAATTGGACATATATGGTAATCTTACAATTTTTCAGTCAACCAAATTCCCTTTCATACGTATTAAAGCCTATAAGCTAGACCGTAGCCAGGATTTTGTTCGGGAGGGGGAAGTTAAAAAAAAAACTTTAGGAAACGCATCAAAAATTGGATTATACACGTCTTTCTTACCTTTTTGAGTCTGACATTATTTGGCGGGGAGGGGATCAAAACCAGTTGCAACCCTGGATATGGCCTTACCTATAAATCCCGTGCCTATCTTGCCTATTAATCTTTTTTTTGCTCAACACTAATATATTTCCTTTTTATTATTTGCCTTAAAGAATGAATTCTATTCTAAATTTAAAGAATTACCAGGCGAGAAGCAAAAACAGAACGAAACCGAAGTAAATACTCCTTTTTGAGGATAGGAAGCCTACTCACTATATAATGAGAAAACTTGCATATCAGAACAGCCTGACCGTTGTATAAGGTCAAGCAATTCTTTTCCGGGTAAGGTCTAGAAGAGAGCGAATCTCCAGAAGGAGACATACTTGAACAAAAAGACAGACACTTTTAGATTGTTGATTTTATTTTTGGCTCAGGCCATGTTTCTAACCATTCATCTAAAGCCTATCGTCTATCGGTCTATCGGTCTCATATATTCCTGGGCTACATAAAAAAAAGAAAAATGGAATTTTTACTTTATAATATGCAACAGACATCAATGAATCACATTTCATTGTTTAATTTCATTTTTATCTTTTTTTAAATAAATAGGTTTTCATCAATTCTTATAGTAGTTTCTTTTACATAGCATAGGTCTATAAGAACTCTTTGAATGGAGCTTGGAATGAATAATCATTGTCAAAACGCGCCGTTATAGTTATCAAAACGCAAAATAACCATAAAAATGAACATTAAAACCGATTAAATTATACATGCACGTTGCAACTGAATTAATCAGGTGCAAGCGCTGATCTCCCCTAGGGTTAATTTGATTGCCGATACTAAGAAACTAAAGCCTAAAAATAGAGACTAATATTCAGAATTAGCTGATTTCCATGTTAATATGGTCCTCCAAGCGAAAGAAAAGAAGCCCCAAAATAATTTTGTTGTCAATAAAAATGACCCAAGTAATGAATGAAAATCTCCTCCCATATCTGGCCGATTTTTCAATTGATTGAAACGTTTTTTTTTCATTTTCCTAAATTGTCTCTATACATCTGAACTTGAATGATTTACTGAACTTAAAGGTAATAATCACCTTGATAAGTACAATGAACTAGTGGGAAACTACACGTAAGAGTAAATCAAATCCTAGCTTTGTTTTGATGAGATGCTTGTTTTCTTTTGTTTTTATTATTATTTCATCAAAATTTGAAGTCACATGTGCTTTCTCACAATACAGTTTGTCAGCTTTGCTTTCAAGTGGAGTTGTCAGTTCCCCCACAATCGGTAAATATGGGGTAGTTTAAATTATTGACCAGGGAATAAGGTGAACAAACCCGTCTTTTTATGCTCCTTCCCAAAAAGGTGCAAAATGCCTATACTATATATAAAGATTTGATGTTTGGATTTTTTGCTGATACGGATTTCCAGGTGTTTAGACTGATTATCTTTTCCAGTGAACTTTATATTTTCACATTTGTATGACCTTCATTTTATCCTTGGCATGGTATCCTCGGTTAGGGTCCTGCTCAAACTGGCACCATTGCCGATGTTTTTTTTTTTTTTTTAATGTCACAATTAAATGGCTTTTCATTGTATTGCGTCCTTTGCTGGAGAAATATTTTCAGCAATTTTTAACAACAGACACCCTTTTAAAAATCTGGACACAAATAGTAGTGTTTAATTTAGTTTCATACCTACCTGACCCTCTAGTTGACCTGAAGTAGAAAACTTGATACCATTCCCCAAAAAATCTGTTTACTTTCTTTGATAGCTTGGATACACTTCACTTACGCTATTTTGATTTGGTTAAATTTTTAAAAGCAGAAGTAGCCCTGAAAGTTTGAACATAATACCCTCAGCAGGGTTGCCACTGTCAGTAGAATTTTACTAGATCTAGTAAAAAGAAAAAAATCTAGTAAATTTTCCGAAATCTAGTAAAAAGTCATGATTTGTAGTAAAGAAAACTTTTGTTTTTTTTCCATGAATTCAGGGAAAAAAATTGGGGTCCATTGATTACGTTAGATATTATGGCTATTATTGCTCTCATTTTTGCGACTTCGCGTCAAACCTAGTGCTTAAAAATCACTTCTTTTCTCTTGGCTTCTTCTTGATACTCGATTTTAAAGGCAAACTATTTAAAATCAGGACTGGTATGCCGGCTTAATTTGTTTTCAGAAAATTTTCTTAGACTCTCCTAACAGCTGCTACGTTTGTTATTTAGCCTTGTCAAACAGTTCGTGGTAACGAACTGTAAGTAAGGAGCGACCCCGGCTCATGGTAACCAAAACTCTAGAAAAGGGTATTTTGATACAAATAGATACATCAAAAGAATCAGATTTTAATGCTGATTTCAAATATATAAGTTTTATCAAGTTTAATTCTACTCATCCAAAAATACGCGCCTGAGAAAATTTGGCTGATTTTCGACAAAAGGGGGAAAGACCCCCTAAAAATTATAGAACCTTAATGAAAATCACACCATCATATTCCGCGTATCTGAAAACCCTACTGTAGAGGTTTCAAGCTCCTATCTACAAAAATGTGGAATATACAATTCGATTCCGCGTCCAATGCTCTCCCCGAATATAATAATCACCATCGCTGCAAGTGTATCCTAGTCCCCTCCCCTAATGTGGATTACACAATTCGATTCCGCGTCCAATGCTCTCCCCGAATATAATAATCACTATCGCTGCAAGTGTATCCTAGTCCCCTCCCCTAATGTGAAATGGTGTCAATTCATGAATGTTTAAGGGGGGGGCAGAATTTATTTTTCAATTTCTAGTTTTTTTCAGCTTTTTCCAATGAAAATAAAATAAAAGGCATTCAATAATGAAAATACTCCCCCTCCCCGCCAAAAATACATTTTTTTCAAAATCTAGGGGGCACAAGCCCCCCAACATCCCTCCTAATGGGGTCATATAGCTCCTAGACTGTATACAAAAGTTTTATAGGTTGCCTTTATTTTCTTTGAAGTATTGCTCATCATCTATTGACTTAGTATCCCGAGTAAAGCCAATTGGAAAAACAAAACAGATTATTTATGTATAACCTAGAGCTGAATTTGCCCCGATCAGAGCGGGGGAGCTTGGACGTAATTGCACCTGCAGTGACTATTGGATTTGTGTAGCGCTGATTGAATGGGATTTTGAATCGTATACTTCCTCTGATTTCTACTCTATGAGAAAAAGTAGCCAAACTTTTTAGGGTGGAAATAGAAATTGTAGTTTTTGCTAATTTTCTGGAAAAAGAAGGTAAATTCAGCTGTAAATCGAAATATCAAAAAAGGGTGAAGACATTTGACGAAACTTTTGTATGTTTAAAATATTTAATTATGTTCGATCCTGCCTGCAAGGGAAAGGACAAATCCCCAAAAGGTTAGAGGAGTCCCTCAGTAGCTCAAAATTAATGTTTTCGGCTTTGTTATTTCATATTATTTTGTTTGCCTCAAATAAGTCACATTTTTCAAAAACCTGTTTCTCGTCCAGTTTTCTAAATTTCTCTGAGGGGTCTTTGAACTAATCTAGGAGGAAAGGACTACTTTTTCTATACACTATATGAAGTCTTGAACATTATTGGTACCAATTTTATCTGAAAGCAGCTAGCTTTATTGACTTTGTCTTCTTCGAAGTGATGTGTTTTCTCGGAAGGATTCTCTAAAAACTTTACTGGAAAGTCAAAGTACTAGCCTAGTTAGACTTGCAAATATTCCAAAAAGAGGCAAAATTTGAAACTCTTACATCGTTAACTCTTCTAAGAGAGCTGAGAATCGGCGGATGGCTTGAACCCAATCACCAATTAAAACCTTACTTAGCAGATATGCATTTTATCGTTTTTGCTCTAGTCCAGGGATTCTTGGATGGTGTATCTGGTGAATTTTTATTTATTTATTTATTATTATTTTTTTAACAGCCGCACGCAACATGAGATGAATTCTGTATTAATAAGAGTCCAGAAGAAAAGATACTTTTTGCGTTTTTAGACACTTTGATTTGAGTGACCCTGAATACTTTAGGGTCTAAGAAGCCCCTTTAAAAAAAAGTGGGGTCTTTTTTAAGAAGCAAACGCCTTTCTGTTCAAAAAAAGTGAATCTTACTCCCCTTAATAACTTTAAGCTAAAATAATTTGGGGTTTTCTTTTCTTTTTTAGATTTAATCTTTTAGCAAACGCCTTTCTGTTCAAAATATCCCCTTATTAGTTAGGAATTTTAGTACTCCCGTACAATCCATAACACACTTGAGAAATTTGCTAAAATATCCGTGTACGATCCATAAACAAAAGAAATTTAGATCGAAATAACCGGTTCCATAGCGATAAAGAAAATTCACGGGTCACATAATGCATTGGAGTTGTATAATTTTGGCTATATATTTGCACATTAGGGGGTAGTTTAAGGTTAGGTGACTTTACCCCCCCCCCCCCCCGCCCCTTAATGTGCAAATATATTGCCCACATTATATTATTATATAAACTAAAGTATTATATTTTCATCATGCTGTGGTATATTTCATTATGATTAACCTAACTTCACTTCTCGAGTGTGTTTTGGATTGTACTGGAGTACCGGAATTTTTTAAACAGTAAAATTGAATTGTGAAAACAATTTGGTTGAAAAATAAAACAAACGGCAGTGCTGTAACCGGTCAGGCTAAACCACCAGAATTATTGGGGAGGCGTACTAAAGGTGGTGTTACTTTTTTACTGATTTTGATAATTGAAAAGTTTTTGAAGCTTTAGAGATACCTTTCTTTGAATGACTTAAGGCCCATTCGCAATGAGATTTGGTACTTGTCTGTTAAACAGAACATCTTCGAAAAATGAAGTTAAATAATCATAATGAAATACCTTAGTTTATACAATGCTTAGCTTATATAATAATACAATTTGGGTTATAAATTTGTACATTAGGGGAGGGGGGATAAAGTAACCTAATCTCCAACCCCTCCTGATGTGCAAGTACATAGCCCAAATTATACAAGTCCAATGAATTCCGTGACAAGTCAATTTTCTTTGTAGATATGAAACCGGTTTTTTCTTTGATGTTACAATCAACAAAATGCACGTAATGCTTGAGAATGTTCTGTTTAACAGACAAGTTCCTGAGATTTTACTAATACCGAAAATTTGGCTTGGCTAGAAGCCAACTAGATTTTATATAGACCTTCCTGATTGGATGGAATTAATGCTAGCTCAATCTCGGTATTAGAAGAATATGTGTGTGAATGGGCCTTTAAAAAAACGATTACCCTTCCTGTTAGCCTGGATAAGTTAACTGATCTTAAACTTACTTATTTTTACCATCCCAGTTTTATTTTATCGATCCAATGGGTATAACAAAATATTATGCCTTGTAGCGTCAATGTGAATCTAACGGAAAAATTTTCTTCGACACTTCCTGTCTGATAGTACAATTTGGATGAGAATTGGACGCTGGGTATTAGACTTCAGTTATTTCTTACTTTTGATCTAAAGTTTTTGTCGATTGTATAGCTCAGGAATTTGCTTATCAGCATTGTTCAGTCCGTTACCCATTTATTTTAAGCCTGGATCACACGGTGCTTGATAAGTCAAAGGTTTTGTTCTACCTTGTAGTGCATATGATGATTAATAACACAGTGACGTTACGAGATGACAACCTTTTTCCTCTCTAAGATCCATCCGAGCCAGATGGGAAGGCGTCAGGACCACTACCGTCAGGACATCAACAAAAAATCCTTCAGAACCACTAACCGTCAGGGCATGACAGTCATAACATCAACACGTCAGTTCATCGACAGTCACAATCGCTATCCGTCAGAACGTCGACAGTCATAACATCGACAAAATCATAACATAACATCTAAAATTTTAAAACTTTAGTTTTTTTTGGGGTTTAGGGGGGAAAAGGTACCTAGGTTAGGTTATGTATTTAATATATACTATGCTTTACCCCCACCCCCCTGATGTGCTAATATATGGCCGAAATTTGTTTCTAAACTATTATATACTTATTACTATTATATAAACTTTTAGATTTTTTTGCGATATAATGACGGATTTTGTCGATGTTATGACTGTCGATGTTGTGACGGGTAGCGATTGTGACTGTCGATGTCCTGATGTGTCGATGTTCTGACGGTTAGTGGTTCTGACAGATTTTCCTTGTCGACGAAATGACGTTTAGTGCTTGTGACGGTTAGGTGAAATGGTAGCACCCCAAGCCAGAATGATAATTGAGCAAATCAATTTTCAAAGCATCAGACCCATAATATTCATTTTGCGCAAAAATGTCATGCCAAAACGGATCTTGCGATTCTTTTGACGGGAAATCCCGCTCTCCCCTTTATATGGGTATACATATATATTTATGATAAACTTATAGATAAAAAGACCTGCCAAACTCAGACCCGTATGCAAGAGGCCTTAGAGGTCCTCAGAAACCTTAAAGTTTTAACGATTTCACCCATGTTTTTCCCGTTTAATTCTCGTTATTTTGTCTTCTTTAATTGGTCGCTCCCCCAGGAGTAAATTCCTATGCACGTAACTTTCGTGATAGGTGCGAATGACAGTTGTGTAAATTCAATCACGCAGAATTTGACCCAGCAAGCCCCAAACCGGCAAAACTCAGCTTAAGGAAAAATCCAGTTGATGATTGTCATCTTTACCATTTTCTGTGTCATTATCTTAAATGTAGTTGTTATTGTCTTAAATGTTGTTGTCATTGTCTTGTCACGTCTTGGCATCAGTATAATCAACTTAATCATTACCCTCCCCCCCCCCAATTACTTCTACCAAGCTTCAATCCCCCATAGTCCCATCGTCCTTCTGACATTTTTTTCTGGATTTAACACAGCATGTAGGCTGCGGTACACATGAATTGATTTAGGGAAATGGGCTAATTCAAAAACAGAGAACTGTGTGAGTAATTATTAGAATTATGGAAACATTACAAAATTTTTGAGAGGAATCAGAACTTTGAAGTCGCCCTCCCAGCTTGGAGTACAAGATTTGAAATTTACTTTAGTCGTATTTGTGGGGTTGAAGTTTCCGTGCGCGTAGTTTTACATGGGATGAATTTTGTAATGGGGGAGGGTCAATTTTAGGTGGGTTGAAGTCTTGCTAGATTGAGTTGTGCCAGGTTGCATTTTGCTTGCATTTGAGTTTACGTGTCTTAAATTTTGCGTGTGTTAAGGTCAAGGCTGTACCCAGGGGGGAAGGGGGCTAGGGGGTTTGACCCCCCCCCCCCAATGTTTGCATGACTCGTAAAAACGTAACAAAGATGGATATTTTTTTTTTTTTTTTTTTTTTTTGTGTAACTCCCCTCCCCTAGACAACGAATCCTTGAGTAAAAACACCCCGACAAAAAACTAAACAAAAAACTTTCCGTGCGCAGAGTTTTACATGGGATGAATTTTGTAACGGGGGAGGGTCAATTTTAGCTGGGTTGAAATCTTACTAGATTGAGTTGTGCCATGTTTTGCATTTTGCTTGCATTTGAGTTTATGTGTCCTAAATTTTGCGTGTGTTAAGGTCAAGGCTGTACCCAGGGGGAAGGAGGCTAGGGGTTTGAACCCCCCCCCCCCCAAATGTTTGCATGACTCGTAAAAACGTAACAAAGATGGATATGTTTTTCTTTTTTTGTAACTCCCCCCCCCCCCCCCCGACAACGAATCCTTGAGTAAAACACCCCGACAAAAAAAAAACTAAACAAAAAGCTTCGCGTGCGCAGAGTTTTACATGGGATGAATTTTGTAATGGGGGAGGGTCAATTTTAGCTGGGCTGAAGTCTTGCTAGATTGAGTTGTGCCAGGTTGCATTTTGCTTGCATTTGAGTTTACATGTCTTAAATTTTGCGTATGTTAAGGTCAAGGCTGTATCAGGGGGGAAGGAGGCTGGGGGTTTGACCCTCCCCCCCCAAATGTTTGCATGACTCTTAAAAACGTAACAAAGATGGATGTTTTTTTTTGTTTTTTTAGTTTTTTTTTGTGTAACCTCCCCCCCCCCCCTCCCCGACAACAAATCCTTGAGTAAAACACCCCGACAAAAAAAAAATCCTGGGTACGGCCCTGGTTAAGATACATGTTCCCTCTGAAACAAGGAATTTTCCAAGAAGTGTGAAGCTATAACTTACACCAAAAGAACAATATACTTTTAATATTGGATTTATTAGTATCCAGGGCCGTATCCAGTATTTTTTTCAGGAGGGTGGGGGCACAAAAAGCTTTAAAAACGCATCAAAATGTGCTTAAATGCATTTTCATTACGTTTTTTACTATTTGAACAAACATTTCGGGGAGGGATTCAAACCCCCTAGGGAGATTTATACTTTTTGATAAATGTCGTTTGAATAGCAAAGACTAAGTAGGTAAAAGCCTCCCCCCTGAACACCCAAATTTTTCAGATTTTTTCGACATTACGCTGTATATTTCCTGTTCCTCCGAAAAGATTTTTTTGTGTCTGATGAAGACTTAGATTCAAGGAAAGAACTTGTTAGGTAATGGGGGAGTAGAAACATATCTCTTCTTCTTCTTCTTCCTTTTCCTTGAATTAGTATGGAGACACTTTCGCAAAATCTCATCACCAGAATCAAGTTCCAAGCCCAGCAGTGTGTTGCTGCAGCTGAGTTCGAACTCTGAGTTCCGTATTTCCAAGCTGAGATCAAACCCACTGCGCCACTAAAGGATAGAGACACTTAAGAATTACGCTTAGATTAGATAGCAGAAACCAGTTTCATAGCCACAAAGACAAATGACGGGTGACAGAATGCATTGGACTTGTATAATTTGGGCTATATAGTTGCACATTAGGGGGGGGGGGCTATGCTAGATTAGTGGCACTGTCCAAATACTTTACTCTTCCCCCTAATATGCAAATAAATAGCCCAAATTATACTATAATATAAACTAAGGGTTATATTAAGGTTATATTTCATTAGGATTAACGTAACTTCACTTTTTGGTTGTGTTTTCGTTTAATTAACAAGTACCAATAAATCTATTATCCAATATTTTGCATTGTTGACTAGGAATATGGGAAATTCAGCATTAATATTTTGTAACACAGTTTCATAAAATTGAATTCTCAATTTGATGAAGAGAAAGATGTACAAAGCCAGATGATTATATTCTGAGGAAACAAGGTAAAAGTTTAGTTGCCAAGAAAGTAGATTCACTTGGATTCAACATTGTTTGAATGAATACCTTAAGCTATTTCCTTGTTTTAAAACGTGTAAGGTTCATTTTGTTCATTGAAAAGGATTCAATGCTCTTTCTCGTACGGTATGGTATAAAGCGTGCCTACGCGTGGGGGCGCGGGCAGAGCATAAATTCTTCTTTTAATTGGTAAGAGGCGTCTACATATGTGAACTAAGTGCAGAGGAGGAGATTTCCCAGAGATTGGTCTAAAACAGAAAAATGAACAAAATATCAATGATTTTGTATTATCACCCCTCCTCCTAAGGGTCGGACCTGCGTATATATATACGTCCCCTTGGGTGGAATTATTATAATTATTATTACGTAATTATTATGTTGCTATATAATTTTTCTCCATCCCGAAAACCCAAGCTGCCGGCTGGGAAGGAAACACATTCCTCAAAAGAGAGGGAAGAATCACCGGCTACTTGCCAGCCATCAGCGGTTAGTGTTACTTTATCCTCAGAACCGGTACTAGTAAGAGAACTTCTTTCTCCTACCTCAGCTTCTTCCTTAAACGATATTTGATACTTAATATACCCCCGAAGATTAACACCTCCCTGGGCATGATTTTTGGCAGCCATTACTGGCTTCCAATTGGACAAGACGGTGAAAATGGTTGTCCCCGCTATCTTTTTGTCGTAATTAATTTAAAAAGTTTTTTCTCAAAACAAGTTTTTCGAAAAGTAAAGAGCCCCATTAAGCAAAAAAAAGCATAAATAAAGTCAAGAAATTTTCCAAGGGTAAGACTACCATAAATCATTTTAAATAAATAAATGGAACTCAAAACGAACAGAAATTACAATAAATAGCCGATTCAAACTCAAAACAAGTAAAAATTAACATGAGTAGGGCTGATAACCCCGTGCTTAATCAAGACCGGAAAATAATTTGCATTTTACTGAAAAAAGCCAAATGACCCTGGATTGTCAGTTTAATTTACATATACTGATATTTACTCCCTAAATTTTCAATATTTTTTATTTATTAAAGTAAAAGAGTGAAAACATTTAAAATGTATTTTGTTTTCAGTAAAGTACAAATAGTGGTTGTCGCCACTATCTTTTTGTCGCATTTATGGAATGATCGGTTTCTAGGGCCTCTTCCAAGGAAGATCCAATGCTCCTATCCACTGAACTTTTGGCTATTTACACCTTTCATTCTTTCTTAAATTAAATTGTATAAGCAATTTTTAGGGTAGCTTTCTTCTTGGTTAGGATTCTTCTTATCTTTTGAGATAATTATGTGTTATATCTTTACTTTATTGCTCCAGACATTGTGTACGGCTATTATTTGCTTTCTTCGCACTTTTAATTTTCTCGTTTCATTAAAGGGGTGGGGGGGTTGGAAAATTTCAGGCCCTCCAAGAACCAAAGAGGCAGTAGGAACGGAAAGACATATCCTCGTAGATCTTGCCATCATGGAAAATTAAAGACATTAAACGATGGTGGATTCTGTTCTAAGAAATTTCTCTGCCTTCTAGTTTTTAATGGAACACATTATGATAGTTAATTTTAGTAAGATCGCCAATTTTAATTCGGGCACTTGTGTACTATAGCAGCCACGCTGTTGTTCTTGATCTGTTGTAAAACCGGTTTCTCTGTGCGCACTCGGAGATAATTAGCTTAGCCTGAGCGAGATAAACTACTACGCAGGTATATTTTGATTAAATATTTAATATATAGAGTTAATTAGGTTAGGTATTTAATATAATGCGTTCTGGGTGCCTGATTTCCATAATTCTCTGTTGTAGTGTCCATAATTTTGTTACTAAAATAATATATTTTCATCTTGTTTTGGTAAATTTCATTATGATTTGCCTAACTTCACTTCTTGAGTGTAGTCGATGTAATGCACAAGTACCTTCAGTCGGTACGTCACTTTTAGCGTCTTTAATAGGTAATGATGTCTAGACCAAAGACTATAAAAACTTATAAGAGGGGAAACTGGCGCTAATGCCGAAAAGAAAGGGCCCTCTGTCATCTACTATTTGTCCATTTATTTCTTTTTTTAGACTACATCAGTAGTATCCTTCTTTTGAATTTGCTTGCGCCCCCGTACCAAACAGGTTTTTCTGGTAGGTATAGTATGCTACCGGTCCTATAGGTAAACATTTCTACAGTCATTACACCTTTGCCAAGAGGAACAAGTATAACTTGATTGGTGATTAGGATTTGAATAAAAGGAATAGTTTTTCTTTACAATTCATATTAGTAAGAGAATTGAATTCAAAGAGAATATTTTTTATTTGCAAGGATATTAGTGGAGAAAAAAAATGAGTTGTGCATTTACACTATTGGAGATTAATGATGGAACCGACAGCAGCAGCAGCAACGATATACGAGTACCTAATGTAGCTGTGGAAATAACTGCTGGCTGTAGACTATGTCTTGAATGGGACACTATGTATGCTAGATACGTGATATCATTAAGCAAATTTAAGCAGGAGGAGCAGCTGTGTTTTGCTGGAAAAGTAAATATTCTCCATATAAATAAACTTCGGTCTGCATTAGATGTCCTATCGAAATATATTGATGAGAACAAAATGCATCAGTGAATATTATTATTGTAATTATGATCAATAAAACTGTTTCTAAATCAATGGTATTTTTTTCTTTCTATAGTAGACTAGCGTATATTTTCTAGAGTAGAAAAAAAAGAAATTCTGTTTAGTCTGAAGTTGATCGTGAGAGAGTTAGGACTAAAAAAAAATGGATAGATTCGAGAAAGATTGAATCATGAGGAATCTAGTTCTTATGGAAAAACATTTAATTCTAGACGATGATTTTCTAGAGTTGTCTATTCAAAGGAAGATATTTTCTCGAGGAATGCATGTCGATATAATGAAAATTGATTCTCCATCATTAGACTATTGTATGAAGCTTCTACATCGTCGTCCAAATGAATTTACACAATTTATTGATATATTGATCACGACACGACAAAATGATATTGTGGATATGCTTTTAAACATTAGTTAAGAAATTTAGGACTTTTTTTTCATAAGAAAGATGGTGCTCAAGGATGATTTACTCCTCTCTCTCTCTCTCAGACAATTTTTTTTGTTGCTAGCTCAGTTTCATTGTGGTAGTGAGAGTGTCAACACATGACAAAATGTTCCATATATGTCCGTTATGTATGTACTCACTGGGCAGCTGGTCATCATGTGAGAATTGCACAATGATTGAGGAGTATGATGAAAAGTGTAGATTATGCAACCCGTGTAAATTGCATAGAGGATATGCTGTACAAATTAAAGGTTGTAATTCCTGTCTTGAAGAGGTCTGTGACTCTCATCCTAGAGGTCACCTATGCTCCAATTGTCATTATGATAAATCTAATCAGTGGGAGAGTACATATCC
Organism: Artemia sinica; assembly: GCA_027921565.1. Classification (NCBI taxonomy): domain Eukaryota; kingdom Metazoa; phylum Arthropoda; class Branchiopoda; order Anostraca; family Artemiidae; genus Artemia; species Artemia sinica. The sequence goes on along the minus strand of JAPEVW010000108.1, from coordinate 268,219 downwards.
CGGTATGATTGGAAAGAATCCTAACCGTGATTTTAGTTTATTGGTACGAGATTGGTATCGTCGTGGGTTTGGATTGTTCTGGGAGGAGGAACTGGGTCAACGATTCAACTGTTGGAACAACAAAAGAATATGGTTTCTACGTCATCGTTGTGAAGACACTGGGTGTTATGATTATAAAACCACTGATTTTTATTTGGCTGTGACGGAATGTGATTCGACACTTGAGGACACTGTTTATGAAATTGCTTCAAATAGCCAAATTGAAACATGTGAATTCTATAGAATGAATGAGAATAGTATCATTGACTATACAAAGAGATATGACAAGAGTGAAGTCACACTCCACTGTAGAAAATGTGACCCTGACATTGCACTACATCAGGATCAGTACACTGTGAATTCAGATAATCTACCTGCACTAGTTGTTGTCGACAAATACCTAGTAGTAGTGGATGAAATCTAAAGAGTAGAAAAGTCGTTTTATCATGTATATAAATTTTTTTATTAATAAACAATTTCACATACATCTTTAGAACATTTTATTCTCAGGGCACTAAAATCAATATTAAATACACTTGTAAGTATATTCTCCACTAGAAAGTCGTTCAATTGAGGTAAGTCAACGTAGATGTTGAGAAACTGCTTGTAGGTGTAGCCACGACATTTGAACATGAAAAAGAGTAGTGCATGAAAGCCACATGTCTTAGTCGTTAAATCCTGTACTCTTCGTTGATTTTGAATAATGGTTTTCCCCCTGCTTTCAATAAAGTTGCTGATGTATGGAGCATAGAATTTATACGATAGGCCAAGAGGATCAAAAAATTCAATATTCTTTGCTGTTTTGAAAGATGCATAGCCAATGACTGGTCTTCAAAGTCGATGGACTGCTATTAACAATGATAAGGGTATTGTTAACACTTGGAATTTTTTCAATGAAGTCCGAGGGTATGCAATAGGACTTGTACTGGGACATGTATGGATCCATACTAAATACATTGATTATTTGGTTTGTGTTCATGGTGCTAGGTCTAGTAGAACACTGCCGTCGGGCGTGATTTCCCAATAGGTTTCAAATTGACTCAGTGATATTAGCGTGATACTCTCAGTCAGAGCATTGGCAAATGTACACTCTAAACGTACATTCCCTGTTCGTACTATGGTCATATCTTGCATGCCTGACAAATCCAAAACAATAACCCCATTATTTTTGGAAACATTGAATCGGTTATTCCATTTTCAAATAGTTGAGAGTCATGATCTAGGGATTGCATGGTCAACTCGTACAGAGTTCTATAGGATTTTTTGTCAAATGATAGAGTGTACAGTGGAATACCATTCTTTTTTGCACACGAGGCTAGATAGATCGAAAAAATTAAAATCATGGGGGATTCAGTCCAGGATCCAACGGCACTGCCACTCTTCACAAAGGCCAAAGCCAGTTTTTGATGGGATTTCTCCATTGATAAATGATGAATCGCTATAGCTACGAGAGCTGGTGGCAATGTGACGTTGATTGGTGATTGTATGGGGGACAAGAAGTTTAATGTTGTTACCATTGGCTCTTAGCTTCTCCACTGCCAATGCAACAGAGCTCATAACTTGTTGTTTTCGGACGTGGAGGATTGCCGATGTGATAATGACATTTGCATCGGGTGCTGCAGGAAGTGTTTTTTCTCAAAATGAAATTCGATGGGGCCATCTGTAACTTTATGTCAATCTTGACATTGGGGGGTAGCCATTGGGATATATTGAATATCTCATGATTTAATTTTCCAACTATATGATACTCCTGGGTCACTGCAGTAGTCAACTCACCGTCAGTATCAACACCTGTTCGATATTCATAGCCCAATGATTGTCCTCTCATCTCTTTGTACGCCTTTGGCGTCATCATCATAAATTGTATGTAGCTTGCATAGTTTGATAAATTATTGCTAGTGCTCACCAATGTTCCATTAATAAATACATTAATTTGTTTGAATAGGTTGTGTAGAATACAGTTTTCATAGGAGAGACCATCGCCGGCATTTGGAGTTGCATTATCTGACTTTTTCTTCACCACAACATTTAAATCAATAAATGTTGACGACAAATCAATGAAATAGTCTTCATTGGAAAATATTTGAAAGTGTATATTTTCCGAGAGGGGTTGTTGAGGGTTAAATTGTTCATAGTAGCCATACTTGACACTGACATCAACATTTTCAGCATTGAATAGATTCAATGAGGAACTGATTGATGGATATGATTCCTTGTGGGGGAGATAAGTCATCTTAAGAGAAGAAATCCTTCTTTGATCTAACAATCTTTTTCTTTTTCTTCTTCTGCTGCTTATTGGCCTTCATTGTTTTATTTCTCAAAGTCCTTGTTGATGTCCTTTGCTTCCTGCCTGGGTGGAGACTGATGAGTGAATGACGCGAACGCATCCTTTTCAATCCCTCCCCATTTTGTCGAGATTTTAATTGTTCACCAACAGCTCTTGCTGAAGATCTAATATTTTCCTTAACACTCTCCTTGAAATTCTTGCCCGACCCCCAGTCCTGTAGTGTGGAGGCAGCAAAATTTGATGCAGCAGGTACAAGATATTTTCTGGCAAGGGGTAGTGCAGAACGAAATAGCCTAGCAAACCAGCTACCAAGACCATAGCCAGACATTGTAGTATGCCCCTTGTAGTAGTCCAATCCATTGCCTATTTGACGTGGACTCAAAGCACCAAGATAAAAATCGATATCGGGACAGACAAATGGAATTCTTCTATTGTTCATTTTTTAGATTATTGTACCGTCGTCGTTGACAATGGGTCGAAAATGACATGTAATCACTGCTAAGCCTTTTGAAATTGCTAGAGAATCACCTAATTCAGTTCTCAGTGTTAACTGACAGAGTTCCAAATAGGAAGTGTTTACGGGAATATACTGAATATGCTTTATATTGTAGTGATGAACATGTTCTTGATTGGTTTTTCGTTCAAGAACTCGTAGGAGGGGAACATTTGAATTATCAACCCGAGATGTTTCCACAAATGAAGCGTAGAGAAATATACAAGTGTCCGTGGAGAAGGCACGTGGGTAGTCAGCAAAATGAAATTAGTGTTTCCAGCACTTCTACCATTGATTATATTGAGCTTAAAGCCAAGAACGTCCTTTAAGTTATCATTGAGAATAATCTTTTCATTGGCAATAGGTGAACTAATATAGATCTTGCCCTCCTCCTTTGAATAGTTGAAATGAAAAGCTCCTTTTTTACGAGCAGAAATTCTTTTATTGATAGTACGACATAAATCATTCATGCAGGTGAGCTCCTCGTAGGGTAATTCAATATATGGATAATCCGTCCAATTGATTTTTTGAATTTGTTCTTGATCACTTGGTGGTGGCGGCCAATCATAGGGTCTAATTTTTTATTTCATATTTACGATCCTTTCTCAGGATGTCATAGGTATTTTTGAGAATACAGTCGACAAGAGCCACTTCATATGCACCGTCAAATTTGACGGCGGGTGAGAGTTTTGTCCAAAAATCACTTGTCGTATTCAAGTCATTGTAGAGAGGATCGGAAACGTTGGACATGAAAGTTACATAGAAATTATTGGGCATTGTCAATATCTTCAACACCGATCCAAGAATCAAAATCAGAGTTGTATCCTAGCCACCGAACAAGTAACTGTTTCTTACCCCCGCGAGTACGTGTCTTTAATATCTTTTCAATTTGATAGATTTCACTAGCATTTTTTAACTTTTTGCAATTCATAGTCATAAAAGCCACCGAGAATCTCTTCATCTTTGGTATCACGCAGGCGATAAGTTTATGGGTTTAGTGTCTAGGATTTTTTGCCACTTTAAAAAGTTCAGTGGACCACAAGTAATTCCCCTTTTCAAAAACATTAGTTGTTCTATTAATTCGAACAGTATCACCAACATTGAATTTATTTTTCTTCTTCTTGGCTTTTGATTCATTGGAATATTGTTTAAGAAAGGTGTCAATTATATTATAATCCGAATGATGAACTTCCGTTGGTGTAGAGTTGGACAATGATCGATGAGGTCGTTGATTATAAATCAACATGATTTTTATCTAGATCATGAATAAAAACCGGCGTATTTTTCAATGTACAATATCTTGAAATTAAAAGTCAAATAGTTCTTATCAATCGTTCGGCCAATGCAGCCTTTATAGGACTGTGACTATGATAGAGCAGTGTACTATATTTCTCTAGTACTTTTTGCAACATGAGGATTAACAAATTCACTACCGCGATCCGTTTGAATTTTTTTTATATGAATCCTTTTCGAGAATACTTTCAATGGCCTGAGCAACTTCAACACCTCTCTTTGATCGCAATGGAATTGCATATGCATAGCGACTAAAAACACTGAATGCAAGTAGAATGTACTTGTACCGTGTATTGTGACGTCTTTGAAGCTCATCTAGAGTCAGGAGATCTGCTTGCATTATATGCAATGGGTAAAAGGCTTTAGTTTTTCGATATTGATTGGCACGAAGTCTATGATTTCTATGCAGAGTGTAACTTGGTTCATTTTGTAGATAGTCTTGTACACTTTTAGTGCGAACACCCGTGACTTTGGAAAGAGTTGTGGGGAACTTAAACTCCCCGCCTCGCCAATATTTTCATAAACACCTTTCAGAACTTCAGCCATTTTGAACGTAAACACGTTGTGTAACGTCCGCTACCCTTTTGTATACTGGCTGCTGGTGGTGGTGACGTTGACTTGATACGTCTTCGCTTTTGTCTAGCTATCAGTGGTGTGCTAGTATTTTCAAAATTGATTTAAAATCTTCTTCTTCTTCTTCAAGTTCATATTTTAATTTGATGATGATGCACGTTCATTTAATTTTTTTTAGAATTTTGTCTATTGCCAATAAGACTTTGGGGAAGTTTAATGTATTTAGAAAGTTGTATAGACGAGTGTCAAATGATAATAGTCCTTTACGATTTGTAACCATGTCATACATTAAATCAAGTAGATTATAGCTCTTGCCTTGAATTATAATCCTTTCCCCATTCGTCTCAACTTGAATTTGATCACTTTCCAAGAGATAGATTAGGAGTCGTTTACTTGGTTCACGATATGAGTGGGGCATTAGATTTCCAATTTTCAATACAATTGAATCCAATTCATCCTTCTTTAATTGTGTTCCAGCAGTAGATTCTTGAGAAGATGATTCTTTTTTGGGATCAGCAACAGCAGCAGTGGGCTTTGATCGATAGTGTTTGTCCACTCGGCGAAGTGCATCTTGAAGTAAAATCAGTTTTTTATCATCATCAATAGTTTCATTGTCGAGGAATTTACTCAGATTGTCCTCAAAGTGTTCGACGGTGGAGAGAGCGAGTTCTATTGGAGTCAATTTATAGGGTTTTGCCGTCTAGAGAAAACTGTTTACAAGTCCTGCAATTATTGGCAGTAAAAGTGTGAAAAAGCTAACCGCCCGCCTGAAGAAGTCGTTTCCTTTTAAAATTCTTTCCTTTCTTTTTAGAGGCCAATGTACGTACAATGGAACGATGTTGCTTTGCCTGTTGCTTAACTACTTCTTGCAGTTGAACATTACCCTCGGTCAAATTTAAACAAAGTTCAGATATTAGATTAATGACATCATTGTCCAAAAACCATGTTTGAGTATTGCTTTTCTAAGCGGAGGTTTTGAAGTGCTTAGAGCTGAAAACAAATGTCTATTTTCATGTAGTTTCTTCAGTGTCATGATAGCGACTAATAGGTCTTTTTAGTGTTCACCGGGAGATATACTGTAATTTCATTGTCGAAAATATCTGTGACTACACGCAGATCCTCGGATGTATTTTGATTAAGATCCAATAGGATGTAGCCGTGGGGTTTATTAGTTGCCTGATTGTATGCTGAGAGAAGAAATTTAGGGGCTCCTGGATAGATTTGTTTATTGAGGGTTATTAGCGAGCTAGAATCACGAACAACTCTGTAGATGATATAGTAGGTACAGTTCAAAGCAAGTGTTCGCATACATTTGTTCTGATGAAAGAGATTGTGTAGAACCAGAGTAACGGAAATCTGTTCATGATGAGAGCGAACAGTGAACAATTGCAGCATTTGCTGGGACCATTGTTCAATAGATTCAGCCAGATCGTCAATGATCAGCCAAGAGTTTGGTTCAATAATGTTGAAAACATCAAGTCCCTTTATGAACTGTATCTGCACCGATCCCTTGGCAGCAGCAATTGCTTTTATTTTATTGTATGACTCCTGCCAAATACTATAGCAATAGTAGATTTTTTTCGGCTTTTCCGCAAACATTTTATCACAATTTTTAATTATTTTAGTTAAGAGTGTTGTTTTGCCCGACATTGAGGGCCCACACAGAAACGATCTGAATGGGTGTTTTAAATTGATACATGTTCCTTTCAACAGTTCACCTGGACAACTAACTGTAGACCCTAATTGTCTAATGACTAAATAATTTTTCCCTACTACTACTCTGTTCTTCAAGAAGACAAAGACAAAGACGAATAAAGAATCATATTTTTTTCTTTTATTATATGCACATAAAAAAGTAACAATACATTGAAAAAAAGTAACAATACATTGAAAAAAAAATACACTTTTTTAAATTTATTCATAATAAAAAATACAACATTTACATGGGGATACAGAGAAAAAACACTTTGTTTTTGTTTATTTATAGAGGAAAAATACAACATTAAATTAGAGAGAGAGAGCACTTGAAAAAAAAATACACTTTTTTAAATTTATTTATAATAAAAAATACAACATTTACATAGGTACACACACACAGAGAAAAAACAATTTTTTTTGTTTATTTATAGAGAAAAAAAACATTAAATTAGAGAGATGGCACTTGAAAAAAAAATCTGCTCTAAGTCCAAAAAAAAGATAACTTTGGTGACGGAGCGCCCCCCACGCTGGCGGCGCCCCCCCCCCCCGGGCCGCGAGGCCCCCCCCCCCCCCCAAAGGCCGCGAGGCCCCCCCCCAAAAGGTTTTTAGAAAATTATTTACAGGACTTTATTTAAACCGAGACTTTCCCTGTGGGCAATACATTCGATCCGGTCTGAAGTTAAATAGTGTCCAAGGGGGAGGGTGGTCACACCATCTTGACAAACATAGACCTTGTCGGAAATGGTACTCATGGCTATTTTTTCTACATATACAGTAAAGTTCCTGTAGTTCAATGAACGAATTGCCAACAATTTGGCTCGTGGAATTGCATTTTCAACAATACAATAACTATAAATGTTCATGTCGAAATTCTTGTCCACATAGCGCGTGGGTACTCCTTTGCAACGTTTCTTGATTTCCTCGTCGTATGTCTGTATAAAGTACACCTTCGGACCTACAAACATACCACGGGAAATCAAGTCGCTTCCTGTTTCAGATTTAAAAAATAAAAGCTGATTGGGCGCCCGACGTTTTACTAGCTCAGGGTAAAGACCACTACTCCAATTGGTGTAGTCCATCCGTGAACTGATAATTTCACCGTGCGCCAAATCATCAATTAGATTTGGTGTTTTTACTTTGAGCAGTAGAGAATCCGTGTCACTGTAGCAGACCTCTACTTGCCCCTTTTCCGGCCACTGTACCCTAGCCACATTGTAGTAGAATTCCAACATGAGCTTTTTTGAGATCTCCAAGATAGCACTGCCTGCAGCAATATTTTTATTCAAGACAATGCGTCTTTTTTTCCTATTCAAAAGTACCATGTCCGGGCCAATGATTGTAAAGGAAGTGTAATTGGGATCGGCAATAATTCGAGCACATTGTTCTGGATCGGTCACAACGTCACAACGATTCCTATTGCGAACGCTCTCACACATTTTGCCGAAAGCCGAATTCAAAATGAGTTTATAAATTTCTTTTTCGGCTTTCGTCTGTGCTGCAGAACGTTTTGCCGACAAAAGTGTCAACAAATGTTTTCAAATAGGGTTTTTGACTAAACTCGAGTGCTCGGTGAACCTTTGTGACGTTGAAACCATTGTTACATATCCATTTTAACGCTACATGATGTACAACTATGTTTTTTTTTCGGCAGAAGGTCAGCAATAAGTTTTTGTTTTGAAGGCGCCCAATGCAATCCGTCCACCTCGACTAAACGCCTATTGCGAGGACTCAAAGAGTCCTTAGTCACAGGTCTATTGATACATGGGAAAACAAAATCCTTTACTGAATCGTGAAGCTCGACTGGTATCTCTCCATCAATTTCAAAAAACCATCCAACCGGCCCATTCTCCTCAACACTGTTAATGTTGGGGAAATGGGGAGCTTGAGGGTCATTCAGCCATTTATAGTCGCCGCAAGGTAGTGCATATGGGACATGGCCGAGGGGTAGAGAGAATTCATATCGAGGAAAACTGCATTCGATTTTGTCCCCGTCTTCTCTCCTGTTGGATCGGTTTTCCAAGATACGGTCTCCGTGAAAAACAAAACCCCCCCTCATTGACCTCTCGATGAACAGATGCTGATCAATGTCAGTGATTAGCCCAATTTTTTCCCCACTAATTTTCAGGATGAGGTCCATCACTAGATGAGGCGAAGAAAAATAATAACCCAAACCAAGATTAAACTCCTCATAGATTTTATCCGTATTTTTACACATTATGTCTAACAAAGTTAACACGTCACTCGACAAATACAGCTTGCAGTAGTCAAACCCATTTTTACACCCTCCCCTCTGCCCAAACTTTTTTAGAAAAACTGTATTCCTCGGGGGTGCAACTACGATCGTGAAGACTGTCGTAAAACGATTCAATACAAGGAATAGTCTCCTCGGCGAATCTCGACATGGAACAATAATAATCATAAGGATAGATGCCCTTGACCGTTAACAAATCATATAAATCATTTGGAAATTGTTGCTTGATAAGGGGGAAAGCATTGCAGCCGTCATCGTTTTTCTGCACTTGAATTAATTCGCTCAATGATTTGGGGAAAAAACTGTAGGAATCTAAAAAGCGAATTTTATTCGTGTACTCAACACCGGCTTCAACAAATTTCCACATAAATTCCAAAACAAGCAACTTTTCCGATGATTTAGGTATGATTTTTTACGTAAAGCTGTCTATCACCCATGCATCATCCACTGTTCCATTTCTTTGAAGATGTGCTAATGCTGGTAGCACATACTTTAGATCATAGTTAGAGTTATGCATAAAAACCGGTAGAAAAAGTTGTTGTTTAATTTTTAAATTACACGAATTGTGAGCCCACCCTCGAAAGTTACTTTTTCCCGTTGAATTGGGGTCAATAAGGTGATTGTGGTCCTGCACCGCGTCTTTTGGGGCAAGCGCACCCCTACACACCCAGCAAATTGCCCCCTTTTCCAGCGCCAGTTGCTCTTTATCCGACAATGTCATTGGATAATTGGTATGACGTAATCGTGAAATTGCCTTGTTTGTCGTTTTTATTAAAGAAACCAATAACTTTTCCATACTGCCCTCCTCGTCCATAGTAAAAAAAAAACTCTTCCAATTGCATTTTATTGTTGGCGTCGCGACGGGCGTGCGCATAGGAAAACGCAACTAGTTTGTGTTCCTTGACTATATTTGGCCTTGATGGGTCCGATACCTCAACCAGTCTTGTTTCACAATCCAAAGACACTTTATCAGATTGCAGAAGAGAATTTTGAAAATTTTTAAATTGTAAAGTGTCTTTGCCTTCTGCCGGCATTTCAATTCTCTGATTTCCATGAATTTTGCAATGGTTCATGTGATCTGAGAATGTTCGCTCAGATGTGAATGGGGAAAGGCACATGGGGCAATAGAAACGTTCTCCAAATTTTCTGCCTTGAGATAAGAGTCGACTTATCGCCGTAACGGGGAAAAAATGACCATAAGAATTTGCATCTTTGGGAGGTTCGTAAATAACCCATACAAAAATTTTTAACATTTTCCACCATCGGTGTCCTCACTGAATACAAAACCCCTTTTTTATTCGGTTTTTCCCCCCATCTACAAATTCAGTGTCATACTGGGGAACAACCACCCCCACCCCAAGATTTTCATTTGCTTTCTCGAATATGCTTATTTCTTTAAAGGACACCGGATACTTTCCCTCTAAACAATCAAAATTTACTTTAGGGAAATTTTTCCCACCGTTACGTGCAAGTTTGTCAAGATTTTTCATTGATGATTCATTTTTTAATGTCTTATGGGCTGCTGCTAAAAACGTATATTTAAAGCATTGCAGTCCAGTGTCAAAATTGAAACCCTAAACCCCTCCTGTAGTCGACAAATCTGGGTGGCATTTTATTCTTTTACCCCTCCCACCCCTTAAAATAAAGTTTTTTTTAAATCTACTGAGATTCAGATCCATGCGTTCAATATATAAAATGGTGGACCCACTCCCCCTCTCATTAAATGTATCCAAAGTTGAAATTAGTTTTTTTTCACCCAGTTGAAAAAGTTGTCTTCAAAATCGTTTTGACCTGGGTAGAAAGTCTGGTTGCCTGTCGAAAAATGAAAATAAAAAACGTCCCCGGATGTCTCCTTTGTAAATAAACTTTTTGATTCACCGATGCTTTAATTCCCCCTCGACCTCCCCAATTCTGGATCTGAATCTCAATAAGTGCTCGAATTCTGTCGATATAGCTATGGAGAACTTTCACAGGGTCATTTAAAATAATGTTCGCGTTTTCCTCGGAAGGCTAAAATCTACCCTGTATGTTTGCAAATGGCTTAGAGCAGATTCTAACAGATAAAAATGAGGCAATTCCGGGGACGTAGCACTATTTTCATGTCCTGTCCCTGTTTGTTCAGGACTCAATTCACTAATAGTAAAGTTGTCGTTAAAATATCCCCGGAAAAATGAGCTGCTGTTGTATTACTACTACTATCTATACTATTAAGTGGAATGGTGGAGGAGGGTGACAGGGAATTGTCAATAACACCACTCCCAGTCTGTTCAATCACATTGGGGGGATGTGACATGAGGTCTCCTAGTACATATTCCAAGGTGTTTGGGGACAATTGATCGAGCCAGCCTGTATTGTCCTCTGATGGAATTTCTTTATGAGGACCCGGTTCAGATTTACTTGTAACATCACCTAAATGTTCACGCATGAAACTATCTGCCCACTCTGGGTCCTCAAGCATGTCAATATCGCAAGTTAAGTCCTCCAGGCTGGCCATTTCCCCAAAAACATCGTTAAGGAACCCTCTATACCACTCCAAATTCTCTAGAACCAGTGTAGGTTCATCCCTGAACTCTGCTGGTGGTGACAGAATTGTTTCTGTAAATACACTTGCTTCATCGCTCAATGGTGTCGCTGGTGGTGCTATATCTTTAATCTGTAGAAAAAAAGTTTTTATTTTACATGTAGTTGACCTGGGCTAAATAAATGATTGTTAGAGAGAAGAACTTTTTTTTCTCCATCCATATCAACAATTAAAGTGCAATTAAAATGTTGGATGGTCCTTTTTAGAGCCCCCCCCCCCTCTCCCAAACCCTCTCCGGGGAGGACCCTTGGGAACCGGGAGCTTCCTTCGAGGTAGGAGGATCGATACCCTTTCGAGTTGGGGTATCGGACTTCACAACACTGTTCAAATAGAACAGCCTCAAATTCTTTCTCGAAAACACTTAAGTGTTTCAATGAAATGAGTTCGCCCCAAATAATGTTTCTTGACATCGCTGTGATGACATATTTGGAAATTATTAAAAAACCTTTTTTCCTGTGTTAATTGCTTATCGAAGATAGACATCCTGTTATTTAAAGCCCACTTTGCAAGGAGCACTTAATATTCGAATTATAGCTATCGAGCGGATTAAAAATTCAAATTTAGCGATGGGAGATCTGATAAGGAGCGGATGCGCGCAAATGGCTTAGCGCAATAATACCAGTTTAAGAATGGTTGCCAACTGTGAAATAGCAAATCGTTTTTTTTTTTTTTTTTGTTTTTTAAATAGTTAGTTTTTTGTTTAAAAGGAATGTTGGAATTATTGCATTAGAATGCGTCTTGGTTAGAAGTTACAAGGTAAGGTTTTTTTTATAAAAATGCGTGATAAGCATTCCTTTATATACCGCTAATTTGGTTAATGAAAGAAAATGAAATAGTTTAGAAACAAATTTTAAGTTTTACTCATCAAAAGCTATGCGCCTTAGAAAATTTACCTTATTTTTGAAAATAGGGATAGAAAAAATTATGTATATACTTACAAATTCTGGCTGTACATCAGAAGTCTCTGGTATGTCTTGAAGAGGAGTGTCCCTCCTATCTTGATCTGATGAGGCTGAGGTATTATGTGAAGCAGCCCACTCCCTTTTCAACTTCCTTCCAACTTGCGTGGAGCTAACACTGCCGTCAGAGGACCCTGGCATTAAATGATTCGCGGCTATTGGCCGGTCCAGGTCATGTGTAATTCTACCAGCGTATTTGATAATAGATGGCCTTGTGGCTTGCATTAGTGCAGGTTCGCTCCATCTCGCCTTCTTTTCCAGAGGGGCATTATAGCACGTATCTTCTTCCTTTAAAAAAAATACAACAAGTTAGCATGAAAAAAAAAATACAAAAATTTAGCATGAAAAAAAAATGCATTTTTGGGTTTGGAAAATAATTCAGTTTATGTTAGACATCTAAAGTAGTGTAAAAAACATCTTGATTTCAAAATCAGGGGTTTTCAATTACTTTTTTGAGCAACTGAATCTTAATTCGACAAAAACTGGGTTTGCCACGAAATTTTACAAGCAAGATGCTTATCTTTCTGCTAAAAAGCTGGCAGGGGAATGGGACCATTTTGGTCCTTGGGTCATAAAGATTAAGAATCCACGGATTATTCTGATTTAAACAGAGTGCGATATGTGCCTATTTTTTGCATTAAAAAACTGGTGTTAAAATAGGGGGAGCTGGAATTTTTTTTTCAATTAAATAAATATTTATGTTTTCCTTCATTATCAAAATAAAATACTCATTGTTACAAATTTAGATTTTTTAGAATGATTTTCAGCTCTTAAACTAAGGTAAGCAGCATCGATTCTAAATTGTTTTGGTTCTTCTTCTAAAGACTAAAAGCACCATTAGGCTACTATGATCTAAAATATCACTGAAATACATTTTCCAGCAGTACATGGTAACGAACTATAAGTAAGGAACAAATCAGGTTAATAGTAACCGAAACTCTAAAAAGGAAGCTTTTGTAACAATTAATACATTAAAAGAATCAACATTTTATTCTAACCCAAATTACCGATCGAAAGCTAAGCACTTTTTTCAAAAACATTCCGAAAAAGGCCAACTGATCTTGATAAAAAAAATCGCACCGTAAATGCAGACTGGCCTGGAAGTATTTTCAAAAACATCCCTAAAAAAAAAGCCACTGATCTTGATAAAAAGGAAGCTTTTGTAACAATTAATACATTAAAAGAATCAACACTTTATTCTAATCCCAAATTACCGATCGAAAGCTAAGCACTTTTTTCAAAAACATCTCTAAAAAGGCCCACTGATCTTGATAAAAATCGCACCGTAAATTTCAGCCTATAAGAGAACTATGTAGAGGTTTCAGCTTTTAAAAACAATAGGCTTCTAAGTGCATAAGTACCCTTAGTTCTAGTGTAAGGAAAGAATTTCTTCCTTAACTTAATGACAAGACAATTTCTTTTTATTATAATAATGAGAAAATTTTACTCACCAGAAATTGCTTAGAATTATCCATTTTCTATGTAAATATTCACAAAAAATGTCAGTAGTGTTAAGTTGAATAAACTATTCAAAACTGTTGAAGAATCTAATTTGAAACCTGAATATATACAAAAAATAATTGAATATATTGGCAGCTAAAAAAGACACACCGGTTTTTCTGACATGGATTTAACCTAAAAAAAAACTTGTATATCATGAAATAGAAATTCAGTTAATTGTGTCAGAAAAACTTGAATCAAAACAGATTATACCCAACCTGTTTGGTACGGGGGCGTCGTAAAATTCAAAAGATGGTATAAAAAAACATGTATATACCTTGAACTAGAAATTGCGTAAATCTCTTTGAAAGGTGTAATGCCCCTGTAGAATAGGACTACCAGAAAAACCTGTTTGGTACGGGGGCGCAAGCAAATTCAAAAGAAGGATACTACTTACATCGAGCTTGTATACTTGTCTTTCGGGTATTGTTTAATTTTGAGGAGGGAAAGCAGAATTAGACCACCAGTAGACCAAATAACCTATTTAACCTCTCAAGATTTGGCACTTTCCCATTATCCGGGCCTCTCTAAAAAGTCAAGTTTGGTTAATACTAATGGAATAAAATGAAATAGGATGAATATAATAGTTTAGAAACAAATTTGGACTATATATTTGTACATTAGGGGGGGGGAGGGTAAAGCATTGCATATATTAAATACATAACCTATCCTAACCTAGGGACCTTCCCCCCTAAAATTCAAAAACCAAAGTTTAATATCTTATGCGCAATGCAAACCATGCTATCACTGCCTAGTCTACAGCGGATTTTCGTGTCAAATACGGTTTTTATCATTGCCTTCTCTATAGTGATTAAGCTGAGAGGCCCGGGTAATGGTAAAGTACCCAAGATTTTTTCAAGCTAACCGAAGCTTTGATTTAAATTATTCTTGAAAAAAAAATCCATATTAGTTTCCAATGAGAAACATAAATAAATGTTTATCATCTTTCGAACTGAAATCTAATTAAAACCGTTAAATTTTGTTATAATATTCTGTCGATCAGGTTTCTTTGTTTTACTAAATCAAAATTTAGCTTTGTCGTAGCTCCTAATTGTCAGGTACGATTATATGCTATGATTACTCAAATTAACACATTTTTGCTCTCTTTGGACAAAAATTGGTGTTCTGTGGCTCAAAACGACAGAAAACAGCGCTTTCCTGTGACGTTATCTCTTCTTCCTTTAAAAAAAGACAAAAATTTAGCATGAAAAAAAATGCATTTTGGGTTTGGAAAATAATTCAGTTTATGTTAGGCATTGCTGACACGTGGAAAAGGCCGAATTCTCTTCCAAGCTCTTGTGCTAAATCTTTTTACAATAATAGAAGTGTAGAAGAGAAGAGGACTCTAGAAGAGCAAATTAATTACAGTTATTTCAAGTCAACTTTTTTTTATCGTACAAGTGATTTTCATCCTTTTTTTTACTAATCCTTTTTTTTTGCCTTTTCACATCCTTTTTTTTGCTTAAAAAATGGTTAGTATCATAACCCACTATATACCAATCCTCGACAATTTTATTCAAAATCTCCACTTCAAATCTCCTTAGTTCATGTTTTTTTGCTTTCTCCACTTTCTTTACATTCGTCGTATTTTCTATGTAAAATATTCACAAAAAATGTCAGTAGTGTTAAGTTGAATAAACTATTCAAAACTGTTGAAGAATCTAATTTGAAACCTGAATATATACAAAAAATAATTGAATATATTGGCAGCTAAAAAAGACACACCGGTTTTTCTGACATGGATTTAACCTAAAAAAAAAAACTTGTATATCATGAAATAGAAATTCAGTTAATTGTGTCAGAAAAAACTTGAATCAAAACAGATTATACCCAACCTGTTTGGTACGGGGGGCGTCGTAGAATTCAAAAGATGGTAAAAAAAACATGTATATACCTTGAACTAGAAATTGCGTAAATCTCTTTGAAAGGTGTAATGCCCCTGTAGAATAGGACTACCATAAAAACCTGTTTGGTACGGGGGGCGCAAGCAAATTCAAAAGAAGGATACTACTTACTTCGAGCTTGTATACTTGTCTTTCGGGTATTGTTTAATTTTGAGGAGGGAAAGCAGAATTAGACCACCAGTAGACCAAATAACCTATTTAACCTCTCAAGATTTGGCACTTTCCCATTATCCGGGCCTCTCTAAAAAGTCAAGTTTGGTTAATGCTAATGAAATAAAATGAAATAGGATGAATATAATAGTTTAGAAACAAATTTGGACTATATATTTGTACATTAGGGGGGGAGGGTAAAGCATTGCATATATTAAATACATAACCTATCCTAACCTAGGGACCTTCCCCCCTAAAATTCAAAAACCAAAGTTTAATATCTTATGCGCAATGCAAACCATGCTATCACTGCCTAGTCTACAGCGGATATCGTGTCAAATACGTTTTTATCATTGCCTTCTCTATAGTGATTAAGCTGAGAGGCCCGGGTAATGGTAAAGTACCCAAGATTTTTTCAAGCTAACCAAAGCTTTGATTTAAATTATTCTTGAAAAAAAAATCCAAATTAGTTTCCAATTAGAAACCCTGAAAAAAATTTGCCTAATTTTCGAAAAAGGGAAGAAGAAAGGTTTTTTTTCAGTTTTGTTTCTAAAGAATTCCTCAAAATCCAGTTGTCTTAACTGTTTGTTAAATGCAAAATAAAGTCGATTGCGGTCAGTGGCGT
Source organism: Artemia sinica (assembly GCA_027921565.1). NCBI lineage: Eukaryota > Metazoa > Arthropoda > Branchiopoda > Anostraca > Artemiidae > Artemia > Artemia sinica. Next base: position 251,866 of record JAPEVW010000108.1, on the reverse strand, counting down.
CAAAAGGCTAGGGGGCAAGCGTCCCCAATCGATTTGTTGCCCCCCTAGATGTTGTAATAATATCTTTTTTGGGGGTATTTTCATTGAAAAATTCCCTTTACTGGTATTTTCATTGAAAAATTGAAGAAATGTAAATTCCCCCCTTAGATATTGAAAAATAATTCCTCCCCTAAATTTCTTTAAATTAACAACACAAGTGGGGTGAGTTTTTTTTTACCAAATATCCAAGCAGGGAGCAACTAGGGTGGATAGTAACCAAAACTCCAGAAAAGAAATTTTAGTTGCAACAAGTGTATTAAAAATGGTTTTTATCCTGATTTAATTTTACTTATCAAAACTAGGACCCTGAAAAAAATTTGCCTAATTTTCGAAAAAGGGAAGGTGACCTCAAAATAAAAATCACACATCAGATTCAGCATATTCGACAACATATTGTGAGGTTTCAAGCTCCTATCTGCAAAAATGTTGAATTTTGCAAATTTTTTTTCAGAAGTAAGATTTTTATTAATAAAAGGAAAGGGTCTCCTCTCCTAATTGCAATCAATTAGGATCCTGTTGTGTTTTGCTTTTTTATAGCGCGGAGTATCCGCTCGATCCAGTATAATCAAAACATGTTTCATTAAGTCGGAATGTGTTTTGATTTGGGATAGCACACTATTGTGTATTGCGGTCATTGTATTGGCACAAATTGTAGGATCCGGTGGAAATGTGTATTTTGTCTTCTCACACAGCACCGGTCCGAGGGGGTGCCCACTTTCCGTCTCCTGAGTACATCTCAGAACGTCACGTGCGCCGCGAAGTTCCGCCACTCTTGGCACGCACAACCTAGTGTACGTGATCTCTGAAAGTGTGCGCCCCCATTGGTTAGAAAGATCACGGCTCAGTGATTTTTGGCTGCTACATTCTCGGCGCGTACAAACAGCTCCTCCCTTTTATTAGACAGTGCAAAAAAAAAATATAAACGAAGATTTTAAATATTTTGATGACAGAATCGGTCATCATCATCAGTAGAGTTACTAACATATCAAAATTAAAACAAACTGTATTTATAATAAACAAAATAATAACTTCAGGGTCAAAGCAAGAAAAAAATACTAACGTCGTAAATAGGGGGAAGACAGACCAACTTTAGAATCAGCAACATTTCATTTCCTATAAGAAGAATAAAATGATAAACTTAGCACCTATAAATTCAGCATCATTTAATTTCAATTAGAAAGATGTTCAACGCAGCATTACAGAATTCAAGAACAGTTAATGAACTTGTTAATTCAATGGTAACCTGCTTTGACCTACAATTTTGAAGAAAATTGTACCACCTTTATTCAACGCAGTATTACAAAACTCAAGAACAGTTAGTGAACTTTTTAAGTCCATGGACCGGTAACTTGCTTTGACCCTGAAGTGATTATTTTGTTTAGTATAAATACAGTTTGTTTTAATTTTGATATGTTAGTAACTCTAATGATAATGATGACCGACTGTGTCATCGAAATATTTAGAGTCTTTGTTTATATTTTTGTTTCACTGTCTAATAAAAGGACCTATCCCTGTTTGTAACTCTAATTGATTTCGTTATAGAAAAGGTAGTGAGGTCATGGAAACAAATAATAACGTTTTTGAGTTAATACAAGCTTTTATTTTGGCTCACCGTACGTGAATAATTAAAACAAAATTTGCATATTAATTTTATATTTTTTTTTTTTTGCTAAATGGCATTCTTGAAATTTTGTTCAGACGTAACTTACGAATTAACTTACGTAACGAAGTTCTATATTTATATATTTTTATTACGTATATTCGGGGGTTCGCCCCCTAGTCAATACCTCGCTCTTTACGCTAAGTTCAAATTTTGTTTGAATTCTTTAAGAATGACCCCCCTTAATCACAAAAGGCCTTAATTAGAATAAATAGCTCTGATGAAAGTACAGAAAAAACTTTAGCGTATAGAGCGAGGTAATAAGTAAGGGGCGAACCCAATCATATACATATTATTTTCTGTTGGTTTTGAATTTTGATGTTGCTGCTTACTTTCAATTGAAAAAACTGTGTTTTTTACTGTTTAATTTCTGATTGTTTTTTTTAAATAATACTGGTGAATCTGTTGCACCCTTCATAGCAGTGTCCCTTCCCCCATGAGATTTTCCTCCATGGAAAGATCCCTCCGAGATAACTGAGTGATAAGATTAAATGACCGTGATGTGAAAGAATGTCGATACTCATGTCAGTGCAATTAAAATGGTAACATCGGTTTTTTTACGGGAAAAAAAGCTCTGGAAAAAAACAACAAAAAACAAAACACACAACCCCCCCCCCAAATAGAGAGATTACTCAGAAATTATGAAACTTACTCATTATTTAAAAGCGTAACATAAATTCAAAAACGTAACAAAAATGTAACATTTTTAGGACCGTAACGTAAAGCGTACCGTTTTATTTCAAACGTACCAAAAATGGTACCAAAGTATAATCACCTACGGAACAAGTACTTACAAAACTCTAGAATATATTTTAGGGCCTCCCATATATGCAGAAAAGATCCATATAATGGAAGATCCATAATAGATTACTCAGAAAATATGTAAAACTTACTCATTATTTAAAAGCGTAACATAAATTTCAAAACGTAATTTCAAATAAAATGTAACACTTTTAGGACAGTAACCTAAAAGCGTACCGTTTAATTTCAAACCTACCAAAAATGGTACCAAAGTATAATCACCTACGGAACAAGTACTGACAAAACTCTCCAAAAGTGACCCCGTGTACCTCAGCGCCTCTCTAGACGCAAAATGCTCTACTACTTAATCTCTCTGAACCAATAAGCCAATCTATTCTCCTAAGTTGTATCGAATTGTGTAACTACGGTATTTAGTTGTTAGGTTCGCATACGTATTAAATTGTCCCCGGAGACGCGGATAAAAGGTCGTTTATTTAGTGGGGAGGAAAGATTTTTGTCAGTACTCGTTCCGTAAGTGGTTATACTTTTCCTCAGTGGCAACCCTGAGGTCAGTGCCCTAAAACATTTCGGAGCTCCAGTTTAGACAGGCCAGTATTAACCACTATCTAATTTCGGAGCTCTCCAAAAATTGTATTCATTTTCTTATTCTTTCATTGTCTAATCTGGAATTTGTCCATGTCTATATCTAAAATTGTTAGAACAAAACTTTCTATATTTAAGCATTTAAAAATACACAGTAAATTAATAATTACTGTTTTAAAATTGTTTACACCAAAATTTTGAAATAATATAAAATATTTAATACAAGATAGAATTGACATTTCGCCATGGCGTAGATAAATATATTAGTACTAAGAATTATATTGAAGTAATATTTTATCATTCAGGGACTAGAGACTTTTTTTAAGACTAGAGATTTAAGATGGAGACAGGACTGTTTGTAATGCTAAATTTATCATTTTTTTTTTTTTTTTACTACGCCCGACGTTTTGCACTACAGTAAAAAGAATATATTTAGGCCTCCCATATATGCAGAAAAGATCCATATTATGGAAGATCCATAATCCTCTTTTTCTCACCTTTTTTATTTTATTTTTCATTTATTATTTCCTTTTCTCTCTTAGTTTCCTATGCCATATTGAGACTTCATTTTTGAAGTTGTTATATATTTATTACAAACAATTTTTATCACAAGCCCGGTTAGGTCAATTTCGCATTTCAAAGTTAAAAAAAAACCTAGACAAAAACATCAAAAAGATTTAAAAAAATGGTTAAGAATGGCAAAAGGATGTAACCTTTATTTTATTAAATTGGTAGAAAAAACTAAAAAATCAAATATATCAACTTAATTCGAAAAAATAGTATATTAAAAGACTATAAAAACATAAAAAGGACGAAAAAGTGAACTTGAAAAATAACAATAAGAAAAATCAATGAATTTTGATTAGTTTTTTTTCCGATACTTGTGTCTTAAAGCCACCACACCCAAGAAGTGAAGTTAGGGTAATCTAATTAAAAATAATTCTTACTTCATAATATACAGAAGAATTGTAGCTAAAACATTTTGTACGCAGACCCGGTATACTTTACCCCCACCCCCCGTATTGTGCAAATATATAGCCCAAATTAGATATTTTCATTGCATTTTCCCACCCGTAACTTGTTTTTTCCAGTTTTGGTTTCGTCACAGTTGAGTCAATTTATATGGGTTGAAACAAGAGAGACGCATAGTAAGTATAGCTGGAAATATATAATTTGGGCTATATATTTGCACAATGGAAGGGGGGAGAATATAGTGGATCTGCATGGAAAATGTGTTAGCTACAATTATTTTGTATATTATGAAGCAACAATTGTTCCATTAGGATTAGCCTAACTTGACTTCTTGGGTGTTGTGACTAAAAGACATAAGTGCCTTTTTTCGTAATAATAAAGAAAGAATTCTTTTTCGTATCCTGAAGTCAAGCCGGGAATGAAGGACAAGATAGAAACAGGCTGAGAAATGCCTCAGGGTGGGCGGGATGTTTTTTTTGGGAAAACGCTTTCAGTGCGAGGATTTGGCGTTATATTTTTCACGAACAAGAAGCCGCAGTTTAACTTTCCTGCAATCATTTGTTTCTAATATTTGTTATGCACAAACGAGAAAAGGAAGCATATTAGAACTTCGCCAAAAAATATCATAAGAGACGAATAAAATCCTATACTGGATAAAAAAATTAAACAGGCTAGTACTCAGACGGAGGAGACGTCTTCAGACAAGTAGAGTTCCAATGAAGTGGTTTATCATCAGTGTTGCCACCCTGGCTTGGAAGAATTTACTAAATCTGAGAGGAAAAATTTACTAAATCGCATCTGTTTTTACTAAATACTCAGAGAAAATTTTTGCGCCGCACGCGCACCATCAAGCATCGATTTCTACTATAGGGGGATAATCAATAGCATTTTCACATTGTTTTTTTCCTTTTTTCTTCTTTTTTTCACTTTTCCTCTTTCCTTTCGTTTTCATTGTATGATTGAAAATTCCGGAAACCTATAAGTTCAAAAATCCTTTTTTTTTTATTATTTGGATGTACTACTGGATAGGCTTCATATCTCCAGATGCGGTGTAACCAAGATGTAAAACAATAGTTTGGAATCTTAGATTCTGGAAATCCTGCTGGTGAAGTCCGGCTTTAAATTTATCAATGGTCTTCAGGTCATAAAATTCAGATATATTAAAAATTAAAAAACAATCAACGAAGAAAAACAGCTACAACTCATATTCACGAAGCAATTCAGGCGATGGAGTGCTTAGAATCTGAAGCGTGTTTGAAAGTGACGGCTTTTGAAATTTGTCCCCCAGTTTCCGTTTTTAGGTTTGAAATCTAAACCCTTCGATTTCGCATTTTTAAGAAGAAATTTGCCACTTTAAAACGCTAATTGGGCTGGTCTTTAAATAAGGGATAAGCTGCTTACAAAAATTTCCGGCAAATTTTAAAGCAATTAATTTAGGATTTTTTTGAACTGATTTTTTCTGGATTCTCTCTTGTTCGTATTGAAGGGAATCAAAAACCAGTACAATCTATGTCACTTCAAAACGGAAATGACGTAATCGGCTACCGGGTTAGTTGTAAAAATATGTAAATTAAAAAGTGCACCTCAAATTGGACTAAGGCTGCCAAGAAAAAGAAAACTTATATAACTTACAATAATTAGTTTTAAGAAATAACATTGTATCAGTTTTCTTCAGGTCAGGCAATGATACAAATTGAAAAGTAAGAAGAAAAATATGTAGTCACAATTAAAGAAAGTCGCACTTAAAAACCTTTAATCGTCCTCTGCCTCATTCGAATATAAAGTATCCACTAGTGTCGAATTCTGGTTGAAGGGATCTACTTGTTTCCATTTCTTGATAGCCCGAGTAAAATCGCTGGGGGTCACCCAGTCATGTGTTCCACTTGACGACCTGAGAACAAGTTGCTTCGTTTTCATCAGGGACGAAACACTCATGACATTTAGCCTATTCCGGTTTTTAGTTTTGATGATCGACAGAATCAAGAACTGTCTCTCTGCTCCAGCACTTGAATGGGGCAAGCTGCAGAGAGTCAGAAAGAACTTGGGCAAGTATGGAAAAAGTTCGTTTCCAGTAGCGTCTTTAAAAAGGGACAAGGCTAACCACAGTTCATATATTATCGTATATTCTGTCTACTGTGAGGCTAACTAACCAACGTAGCAGCTGCTATGAGAGTCTGGGAAAATTTTCTGAAAAGAAATTAAGCCGGCATACTAGTCGTGATTTTAAATAGTTTGCCGTTCAAAGCGAGTATCAAGAGGAAGTCGAGAGAAAAGTAGAGATTTTTAAGCGCTAGGGTGGACGCGAAATAGCAAGAATAAGAGCAATAGTAGCCATAATATCTAACGTAATCGAAATCAGATTTTGTAATGAACGGACCCTAATTTTTCCCTGGATTTATGGAATATAAAAAAAAGATTTGTTTACTACAAATCATGACTATTTACTAGATTTCGGGAAATTTACTAGATCCTCTAAATGTACTAGATTATGTTTTTTTACTAGATCTAGTAAAATCCTACTGACGGTGGCAACCCTGTTTATCATACCCTGAGCAACCCTCGTAGATGGAAGTCAAACGGTATCAAAGACTTGATAACGTAACTAGGTACTTTTTCTTAAATTGAAATCGTCTTGGCTATTGATATTATATTAAAATATTTTTAAGGTGGTCAAGGAGGCACACTTGTGCCTCTATAAAGAGGCGACCCACCACAATGTTAAGCGATTTTGCGGTCCTAGCGGTCGCAGAGAGACAGCGGTAATCGCATTTTGTAGCCCAAGCTCAAACTAAGAAACGTGCAAAATTTCACCCCCCCCCTCCGACTTTATCTTCATGGGTAAAAGTGGGCCGGAAGTTTCGACCCTCCGACCACAGCCCCCCTTTAACGTTGTCCGATTGGGCTGAAATTTAGAGGTTAAGCTTTCCTAGGGCCGGGAGCTTATCCTCGAAATTTCAGCTTAATCCGATCACTCCTTCCCTGTTTTCCAAAAACCAAATATAGCCACTTAAAGTTCATTTTTTTTTTTCTTGTTAGCCACGCCTACAGGCCACAGTTGGCAACTGATCCGGGTGAATGAGGACTTATTCGAAGCAGAATTCGACCTGTTAGGACCTTTTGATATTTTCAGACCGAAAAAATTATCCCCCGAATTTACATTTACGAAAAACCTCGTTTTCCTATAAGAGCCCATGTTAATTTTTCCCACCACAGCCCCCCTTTAACGTTGTCTGATCGAGCTGAAATTTAGAGGATAAGCTTTCCTGGGGCCTGGGAGCTTATCCTCGAAATTTCAGCTCAATCTGATCACTCCTTCCCTGTTTTCCAAAAACCAAATATCAAGTTTTGTGGGGATTTGCTTGCGTCAAAAATAGATTCCACATACTAAAAATACAATTACAATTGTGTCTCTTTAGTACAGCGGTCGATACTCCTGACTGTCAGGCGGAAGACCCGGGTTCGATTCCCCGTCAGAGGAAATTTTTTATATACTGAATTTAAAGTTTAAAAAAAAGAAACTCAGTTGCTTTTTTAAATTATTTGAAAAAAATTACGTTTTCTAAAGAGTTAAAGAGGCTGAGTTACAAGGTCGACCCTTAAAACACCCTGTCGAGAAAGAAAAGAATAATACACAATCATCTAACAGTTAGTCAAGCAATAATAAGTAATAAACTGTACAAAAACGTGCAGAAATTATTTGAAAAAAACTACGTTTTCTAAAGAGTTAAAGAGGCTGAGTCACAAGTTCGAACCTTAAAACGTACAGGATTAAAAGGTACAGTTGGGGGGCTGCCGCCCCCAAAACCCCCCGCTTTCGCAGCCTTTAAAAAAAAAAATTTAAACTGAAAGTACGGAGCGACATTAAAACTTAAAACGAACAGAAATTATTCCGTATATGAAAGGGGCTGTGCCCTCCTCAACGCCTCGCTCTTTACGCTAAAGTTTGACTTTCTCACAACTCTTTTTTTTAAACAATAGAAACTTTAGCGTAAAGAGCGAGGCGTTGAGGAGGGCACAGCCCCTTTCATATACGGAATAATTTCTGTTCGTTTTCGTTTTAATGTCGCTCCTTACTTTCAGTTTAAAAAACTTTTTTTTTATTTAAAGGCTGCGAAAGCGGGGGTTTGGGGGGCGGCAGCCCCCCAACTGTACCTTCTAATCCCTGTACGTTTTAAGGTTCGAACTTGTGACTCAGCCTCTTTAACTCTTTAGAAAACGTAGTTTTTTTCAAATAATATTTACAAAAAAACACTCGAGAATTTGGGTCGCGAAGATCAGATAGGCCAATAACCGGTTAGTTTGCAATGCATAGCAATAGAATATAGTGTCTCACCATGGATGTTCAAGTTGATTTGGGAGTTGCCAAGGACCAAAGATCAGGCAATTACATTTTTCTAGGATAAGGGGTTGTTGTCCAAAACGAAACACTGCATCAATGTTGAAAAAGGTACCCGTCAAGGTGCTGTTTCTTCCCCTTCACTCTTCAATAATGTAGTTCTCGATGCACAGTCAGCTTTTCCCACATCATTCATCTTTGCCGGTCTTGATTTATCTCTCGTATGTTATGCAGACGACATTCTGAATGTGAGCCGCACTATCCAGCGCATAAGCGAGACTTTCGCAACGCTACAATCTGAGTATGCGAAACTAGGTCTTCAGTTCAATGCTGAAAAGTCCGAAGTTGTATTCTTCAATTGGAAGCAAGCGTCACCTAGGGATATTCCTCTCGGAAATAGTAGGATTAAGCCAGTAGATCATATCACCTACCTCGGTCTTCCCATTGGTTCGTCAGTAATGCACGCGCGAAAACTGTTAATTGCTCACATTGAGCGTAGAGTTGGGTTATCATATGCTTCTTTTGTAACTAATAAGTTACGGTTCAACCGCCATCTTCTCTCGAAACTTTTTACTCTGTCGCTCTACCACATTATTTGTACATATCGTCGTTTTGGAAAATGGTCACAAATTCTGACAAGTCGAAAATTTGTTCAGTTTTCTTCCGGTTCGCAAAATATCTTTTACGTTTTCCCCCTTGGACGCGCAATTCTTATCTGATTAGAAAATTCAGCATTGCTGACCCCATTATAGCCGTGGAAAAGCAAATTCGTGCTTATAATTCCCGTTTAATGAGGTTGAATCATCCCTGGTCGTCAGTATTAACCCATTAGTTAAGATGTATTTTTTTTTTTTTTTTTTTTTTTTTTAAGTGTTTGTTTTCGCGCTTAGTGTAATTAGTGTTTGGTTGGTTTTTTTTTTTTTTTTTTTTTTTTTTTTTACCAATTACGGCTTGATGCAATGATTTTCATATTATTTATGTTTGTTCAGTATTTAGGAGCCTAAAAAAAAGAAATGAAACATGTCACGTACCTACAGAGCAGTGTATAATTGTGTTTTTCTTTCTCATTTTGTGTAATTTGTTCTAAGTGCTGATTTAGATCTTAGCTCCAGCGTTCGTCACTACAAACCACATGTATAACTCCTAAGTTTATGTGTATTGCTTTTTTTTTTGTTGTTTTGCTTATTGCTCCGTCTTTTCCTTTTTTGTATGACGGGTTTTCCAATAAATAATAATAATAATAATGAACGCGCAGTGAATTTGTACTCTTACGAAAACCTAACCTGCAACTACTTGATTATAATCAAAAATCATCGGACCGGGTCGAGGCCTTATTTCAACGCGATTTCTAAGGACCGTTTCTGCGTTCTTGGCACATAATTCTAAGTTGTAGTTTTCACAATTTTGATAGTAAAGAATTATATTTTCATCATATTTTGCTTCATTTCGTTAGCATTAGCCAAACTTTACTTCTCGAGTGTTTCTCGTATAATAAATAAGTACCAAAATGAATATAAACAAATTTTTGATGTTTTTAAAAGTTTTTTTGTAACACGCCACCGATATAGTTTTCACCCCCTGACCACTGTGTGTTTTTCGGATTAAAGCTGTGAGAGGGAGAGACAGAACAAAAAAAATATTTCGTATCACTAATTGATAGGATATAGCAAAATGTGTGTTTTGCTACGGGCAATAATTGGAAATGGGGCGGGGCAGGCAGTTACCCCTGTTTTTTTTTGTATCCGAATAAATTAAAAAAAGCTCTTTTTTGCCATTTTTGTTCAAAAACTCTTTTTATAGTGTGTGGAAAAATGAAAAAAAATACCCTTTTGCCCAACTTATCGTGAATTTACTCGACCGCGTTTTGTGTATTTCAACGCTATATTGCCAGAAAAAAGGTCAATTTAATTTATTGAAAGTCATATGTACGGGCCTCCAAACCATTTAAAACAAAGTTACATATCACCAAGTTTTAACTAGGGTAGGTTGATCTAGTATCCTCTAAAGGCAGCTCATTACTACCACTAGTGAGTGCCAGCTCTAGTCCCCCAAAATACTGCCTATTGAGCAAGTTGCAGTCCATCTTGGAAATTGAAAACACTCCCATTTTTCTCGGTAATGGATAATGCAACAATTCAGATTCTAACTTATTTAACCTGCTGTTTTACAATAAGATAATATTCATTACCAACAGTCTCTTTCACACTTCCGTAGAAAAACAAAGTAGTTCACACACTTTTATCTACCGCTAACATGTGGCATAATTTTGTCAAAATCCTGGGGAGGGGGGGGGGACAAAGTTAGATCCAATTTAAATCAAGTTAAAATGACAGTGAAAACTGAAAAATGAGTCATGTATGTAGAATTAAAAGTAAAGATATACCGAAGGAAACTGACTCGTGTCTGTGGATGCTTGAATTATGCAGGCTTATCTTTGGTTTATAAGATTGTTAAGAAATTAAATTGCAGCTGGGGGGCAAACCGAGGTCTGTGAGGGGCAGTTGCCCTGCCCCTGCCCCACAGCAAATTGTACCCCTGTCGCTAACGCTCATCTCCTGGTCTTTCAGGGATGCCAGTAAGAGGAAGGGGTAGGGGGGGTGATTCTCCCCTAGATTTAGAAGAATAACTTTCTTTGGTATTTTTTTTTAAATTTTAGAAAAAATTAAAACATATTTTGGTGTATCTTCACACAAAAACAAATTGAAAAAAAAACCTTGTCTCCCTCATTTTTATGAATCGGTGTCCCTGTTGTTTTCTAGCATTGTCTTTGCATTAGGAAAACTCCTCCCCATCCATAAGGTCCCCGACGTCATTCCAAATATGGGAGAAACCAGTTACAATCAGCAATTTTTTTTTTTAGTCTGGAACAGCCATGAATATTTTTTGTTGTTTTACTGATTCCCAATATGCAGCTGTAGTTAGCCCGGTGACGTCAACAGTAGAGGATGTAGATTCTTTTGCCAAGATCTTCTATCCCCTCTAGACTTAAAATTTTTGGGCATTTTAGGTGAAAATAGTTTTTTTTGAATTTTCATTTAATAAAAATTAAAAAAAACGAACCCATTTGCCCCCTCACCATAGATGCTGAAAGTGTATTGCCCCCTCCCTGCATTTCAGTAAACTATAAACTTTGGAAATAGGTTTTTCTTGCTTAAAAAACAATAATTAAGATTATAAGTATATGTCGGAGATTCGTATGTGTAATTCTTCCCATGGTCACTGGAACCCGGAATAAACCCATTATCTAAAATGCAAACATTGCAAATTGTCAACAATTAACAACCCCACTTCTTAGAAATTCTCTTTATCAGTTCTGTCAAGTGGCCAGATGTGTATCCGAATGTGGGTTACCAATTTGGATTATTTAAGTCAGTTCGAATTCTGCATCTGTCCTCGTCATATGTACCTTCACTGTATTATATGTATAAATAAACGTTTTATACTCTAAACACAGACTATGTGATGCTTAGAGGTTCTAAGCATCCTCCACCGGTAGAACCCAGATAATAGGCCAACGCTACCATAAGGCCCTAAAGAGAAGAAGTCTCACTGTACAGAGAAATAGACAATTCACAGAGAAGTGAACAAAGAAACTTTACAAAGTGGTGCAGCGGTTTTTGCCGGAGAGGATTGCAGTTAACATTTTCTTTTGAGGCCCGTCACCTACAAGATTGCAGTAAACAATTTATTTTGAGGCCCGTCACCTACAGTGTCGTCGTTCCAACTTCAGTTCCAGGTTCAGTTCAGATCTCTTCAGTTCAGGTTCCAGTTAGTTCCAGGTTTTCAGTTCCAGATTCCAGGTTCCAGTTCCAGTTCAGTTCCAGGTTCCAGCTTCAGTTCCAGGTTCCAGGTTCCCGCTCCAATTTAATGTTTCCGCTCCAGATTCCAGTTTTTGAAAAAAAAGTGAAGAACGTCGAAGGACGTTCGACGTAAGTCATGCATTTTCGAAGTAAGTCATGCATTTTAAGTTCGCACGCGATAGGAAATCTGTTAGGAGTGTTGAATAACGATTTTTCCTTGTTTTTACAGCGTTGACTTAATTAATTTGTTTTACTAATATTTTTTTTCTCTCTTTTAAAATGAGCGCAATTCCAATTTTAGATCCTTCAGATCCTGAATTTGACATAGATATTTATTAGAACACCATGATGATTATAATTCCCTCTCTGAAGCGTATAAGATAGCGCAGCGTTTTGAAGCTATTGAAAATGCAATTGGTGAAGAAAGGCAGGAATTTTTATCAGCCGCGGTAGATACTGAATTTTGTTGGACAGGACAGAAGGAAGGACTCCGTCAGAACTGGCCTGACGTAAAACATGACCAGGGGAGGGGGAGATATTTTAGTGCAGGAGGTAGGGGTCAAAATAGGAACATAGGTAGAAATTTTAGGAAAAAAAATATTTATAGGAACTCAGATTTGAGTAAAACCTATGGTGATGTGTCCCCTCGAGATAAAAGTGTTGTTCCCGCCAATAGACAATGTTACAACTGTCAGAGCTTCAATCATTTAGCGGCCAAGTGCCCCAGTAGAGTATGCAACAGTTGTGGAAAAAGGGGACATAGTGCCAAGTTATGTTACAAGCGGAATTACAAGCATGAGAGGGGTGCCTGTTTTGTGTGTGTGGTAGTTTGGATCATAGGGCCTATGAATGTATGAATCATTTTCAAGCTCAATCGTCTGTAGCCTCCTCTGTGAAGCCGGGTATGTTACAGGACAACTAGTAGGCCAGATTGACCAAGAGGGGGCGATTTCTGGCAAAGTTGAAAATTCCCCTCATTGCGAATATTTTTGTTATATGGGATTAGGTGAAACTGAGTACCCTATTATGAAAAAAGTTATTGTGAATAGTATTGAGTGTCAAGCTTTCGTAGACCCTGGTTGTCATAAATCTTTGATAGATGAAAGACTTTTTGAGATATTTGACAAACAAAAGGTGAAAGCTGAGCCGTCTTTGGCTAGAATAAAACCCATTGGTAGAAATTCAAAGGCAATTCCTACTTTATTAAAAGTAGCTTCGGATGTTACAATTTTTGAAGGAAATAATTCACGAAAAATTTCTTGGGAATTTTTGGTGGTTCCAGGCTTAGGCTTTGATGTTATTCTTGGCTGGGATATACTCCGAGAAATAGGCCCAAATCTTGATTTCCGGACTAATACATTGACTTTCTTGAATGGTGAGAATGATAAGTCGATTAGTCTGTCATTTTCTGGAAGTATAGTAATGCCCAAGAAAATAATTGTAGACCCATTCTCAATAAAAGCGGTAGAAGTTCTTTTTAGGTCAAAAGAAGGGTTGACTTTACCTGACGGGATAACGGTCATTACAGAACCTGCTGATAAATGTTCTGAATTTTTTTTTTATGCGGCCTCTGTAAAAGTTGTAGAGGATAAGGGGATAATTTTTATTTTTAATAATAGTGAAAACCCTTTAAAGTTAAACCGACGAGAGGTAATTGGCAGCAGTTTTATTGAAGTGTCCGATGATGTAATTACAGCCTACAGAGCTGAAATTATTAATAATGAGGGAAGGGTTGATGAATTTGAAGATAGAACAAATATGGAAAACCCTTGGACGGATGCAAACTTTTTAGAGAAATTTGACCTAAAACATTTAAATCGAAAACCTGAGTTGTGTGAAAAATTGAAAGATTTGCTTAAAAAGTATAAAACCATATTTTCGGTCCATGCATATGATATAGGTCAGAATAGCCTGATGGAGTTTAAAGTAGATATTGACAAAAGTATACCACCACCTAAACCCAAGTCCTTTAATTTACCACTGAAAATGCAGGAGGTTTTGCAACAGCATATTTATGCTATGACAAAGACAGGTATTATAAAACCCGGTAGAAGTGAATATTGTTGCCCTATATTTGTTATTGCAAAAAGCTCAGGGAAAAAAAATACCCCCTAAGCAGGAGTGGACTATGGAGAATACGAGGGTTATCTATGATTGCCGGGAGATTAATAAATAAGTCAAGGACAGTGCCTGGCCCATTAGGAGGATCCAGGATGTGCTGAACCAACTTAGCTCAAAAAGAAATTTTAGCATTCTTGATTTAAAACATGCCTTTTTCAATGTATCATTGACAGAGGAAAGCCAACAGTATTACTCATTTAGCGGACCAGATGGTGTACAATATGTGTATCGTAAACTACCCCAAGGTAGTAATGTGAGCCCTAAGGTGTTTTGTCAATGGGCCTCAATTTTATTTCAGTCTGAGATTTTTCATTCTATTATTTCGATGTACATTGATAATTTGGTTGTGGCATCCAAAAGAGATGAGGCTGGTGAAGGGGCGAACTATGGTTGACCGAGGGACCAGATAACTGAGAATTTATTAGGAACCAACGTAATGAGGCGTTGTGTCGAGAGAGATGAGGCTGGTGAAGGGGCGGACGACGGTCGACCGACGGACCAGCGGTTAACGGGTTCAGAGGATCCTGGGAAAGGAAGGTCTGAGCTCCCATGGGCGAAGAGAGAGGTAGGCGGTGGATCACCGAACCTCGAAAACCCTGCAGGTTTCGTACCATGGAAAATATCGACAGGGCGGAAAAGAGCGTGCCAGAAGTCGACAGGGCGGAAAAGAGTTCCGTGCCAGAGAGGAAAATAGTCGACAGGTGGAAAAAGAGTTCCGTGCCAGGAGTCAACAGGGCGGAAAAGAGTTCCGTGCCAGGGGGAGTGACAGATAATAATTTTGTGTCTTGGCTGTTGAAAATTTTTGACGGCCTGTTTCTGAAGGAAGGTGTTCTTTATTGTTATCCGCTAGGAGGCGTTGGCAAGGACCAAGGGTACCCTAGAACAGCTAAAATAGTCTTGCCAAGTGTCCTAGTAGATTCGGCAATAAAACTGGCTCATGATCACTTACTCATTGGTGGTCACATGTCTATGGAGAAGACATTAGATCGAGTGAGCCGTATCTTTGTATTTGATAGAATGGGTGCAAAAGTTCGAGAGTATTGCGAGAACTGTAATTTGTGCTTGCGTAGGAATAAAATGCATCAGAACGTCAAACCTACGTTAGGAAAAAAATGAAGAGCCGAAATACCCATTCCGTGTGTTTAAACTTTTGGTTGTTCAAAATTGTCTTGAGCAACCAGTAATAACAAAAATCAATATCGGAGGAATCAAGAATCGTAGAATTGGAGTTAGAGAATCGTGGGCATAGGAGAATTGATTCAACATCATTTGTATACCAACTTCCAGTGGAGACTCCAGTAGTAACTTCAGAAATAATGGAGGATAGCTCCGTTTCTAGCGAATAACCTCTAGGTTCAAATGGAGCCCTAGTTAGTGTAGAAGTAGATAAAGGGGAAATAGAGGTTAAGCAGGCTCGAGTGGAGAATCAAGTAGTTTTAGGAGAAGCAATAGGAAAACAGGAAATAAACCTCCAGTTATTATAGAAGTATTGAAACAATTGTAGAGAGATAAGTAAGTAAAATGATTGTAGAGATTAGTATGTTATTGCAGTACAAACGGTGTTGGATGTTAAGTCAAAATGAGGATGTAGCTGGGTTTTTTTTTTATGCTGATTAACTGGACAGGAGAAATGCTTTCTTTGAAATAGGAAAAATAAAGATAAAAATGACAGCGAAGATGTTTGACCAACCTTTTTCAAATGATGTATTTACTTCCTTTTGATACCTTATGGATAGTAAAATAACCGAATAATTTGGAAAAAAAAAGAATTAAAGCTTTGGAAAAAGGAAAGTAAAAGAAAATCTCATTGTGTTTCTGTCAAAGATTATCATTTTTTGTTCAAGTGTTCTGTTCAAATTTAAATTCTTTTAAAAGATATTCTGACGATGTGCAAATTTTTATATTAGGTGTAGCTATGCGAATTTTATGCAAACTTAGCATGACAATATATAAAGTGAAATGAAAGTGCCAATTGGAAAAATATTTTCTTGTGTCTTGTTGATTCAGTTTTAGTGTCAGTATTTTATTTTATGTTCTTGTTAAGTGTACCTTTGTTTGTACCTTTGTTTGAGGATAGAAAATCATTTTTTTTTTGAAAAAAAAAAGATTTTGAAAACCCGGGGAAAATCTGTAAACTTTGGAAATAGGTTTTTCTTGCTTAAAACCAATAATTAAGATTCTAAGTATATGTCGGAGATTCGTATGTGTAATTCTTCCCATGGTCACTTGAACCCGGAATAAACCCATTATCTAAAATGCAAACATTGCAAATTGTCAACAATTAACAACCCCACTTCTTAGAAATTCTCTTTATCAGTTCTGTCAAGTGGCCAGATGTGTATCCGAAAGTGGGTTACCAATTTGGATTATTTAAGTCAGTTCGAATTCTGCATCTGTCCTCGTCATATGTACCTTCACTGTATTATATGTATAAATAAACGTTTTATACTCTAAACACAGACTATGTGATGGTTAGAGGTTCTAGGCATCCTCCACCGGTAGAACCCAGATAATAGGCCAACGCTACCATAAGGCCCTAGAGAGAAGAAGCCTCACTGTACAGAGAAATAACCAATTCACAGAGAAGTGAACAAAGAAAGTTTACAAAACTGACGCCACTGAATTGGTCTATGTTGCAGTCACTATTAATATTGACGCCGTTTACGGAAAACTTGGTTGGGGGGGGGGGAGGATTTTATCGGCCTTTTAATGAAGACGTAAAGTGAAGGTATTTTTCAAATTGAGGAGGGGCATTTGTTTTTTTTTCTAAGGAAAGGAATAATGTATTTTTTTTTTAATCTTAAGGCGGATCTAAGTCTTCCTACCCACTTAGCGCACACGAAAATAAAGTTTTTGGCCAGTCAAATCAACATATACTTTTGCTTCCTTGCAGAAAATAAGCCTAAATCCTCTGTTATAACGAGGCATGTCTTAACTTTTGCTGGCCGTAATTAACTTTCAAGCATTGCGATTCAAAAGATTTCTTTTGCCTGGCCGGGTTCATCCGCCATATTTCTGCTCAATAAAAAAAAGAAAAAAAACGAAACGAAATGAAAATTTGAAAATATGAAATTTGATTAGAATCTATAGGCTATTTGTTTTTCTTAAGCTGCCATTTGTGCTGCTCAAGTGTGGCTGCTTTAGCCTTTGCAGGAGTGACTGAAATTTGTTAATTCCAGATACCATTAGGCGCGAAAACCGAAGCAATTTGTCTCAAGTATTCGAAGCTCTTCCCCTTAGTAGAGACATTTACTAGCTCTTTATGTTATGTCATTAGCTTGTTGAATCATATGCAATGTCATTTGAACCATTAGCAGCACAAACTGTCTCAGTTTTGTCCCTCGCACGGTGTGTCCCACCTGGTGGACAAAATTTCCAAAAGTAGCAACCTTTTTGGAGAAAATATCCTAGGGAGAAGTGAGTAAAGTTGCCTGAGTCCTATTTTATTATTTTAAAATCCTGGGAGTTGTTTGCTCTAAAGTACTAGGGACGTTTTTGTTCCCTGGACCCATTTTAGGTTTATTCATACTTGAAACCCGCCGAAAAAATTTTTCTTTTGGTTTGTTTTAAAGTTATGTGGTTTTTTAGACAGTACAACAATTTCGTCAGGATTGCCATTTTGACCATGAAAACAAAAATAAACAAAGGTTTTTTGTTAAATTTGAAAACTTTTTTTCGGTCCGAAAAATTCAGACATCTAGGCTACTATTCATTAATTCCCAGAGACAACTACACCATCAAGGGAAAGCTACAACTTCTTAAGCTGTTTGGTTTCATATGTTTTTAGCTGAATTTTTGCTGATCCACTAAAAATTTTTTTCTTTTTTAAATTTGGCACTCGCTACTGCCAAAAACTGCATTATTGCATACAAAGGACTTTTTTGTAAAAATTGAATTCCCGATCTTTCATATTTTTTTAAATGATGTTTCATTTTGCTAGTTTGTACTTATTCAAACAACCATTTTCACTTCATTTCAGTATTCTTGAAACATTAATTATCCTATTTTTGTGTCATTATAATAAAATTATTATTATTATATTATTATTATTATTATTATTATTATGTGGAAAATATCTAGTCTAAATATTTGATGTGTAATCCTAGTTTAACTTATACCTGCAGCACTAACGCTTCGTCTATACTACCTAACTAACGTTTTGCGCAAATCCAGAATCCCTTCGAATTCGAGACAAGGACCAAATTTTGAATAGTGAAAATATAGTGTAAGTGGATTATTACTTTTGGCCTACATTTTGTGTTTCATGACTCTGATTCCGGGCGAAAATTTTTTTTTTTTTTTTTAATTGCATTCTATTGCGTTTGTAATTGACTATATATAAAACAGTCAAATAAATAATTAAGATTTATAGTAACAAACTTTTGTGTATTGCCGAGATCAAAAATGTATTTGAAAAATCAAAAAGCAATATTTAAGCGAATTGTTACTTTTCACCTCTATTTTCTCTTTTAAGACGGTGAGTCTGGCGAATTTAGCTGTATTGAATATATTAAATAAAAAAAAAGTTTTTTAAACTGAAAGTAAGGAGCAACATTAAAACTTAAAACGAACAGAAATTATTCCGTATATGAAAGGGGCTGTCCCCTCCTCAGCGCCTCGCTCTTTACGCTAAAGTTTTTTATTGTTTTAAAAAATAAAGTTGTGAAACAGAGTCAAACTTTTGCGTAAAGAGCGAGGCGTTGAGGAGGGGACAGCCCCTTTCATATACGGAATAATTTCTGTTCATTTTAAGTTTTAATGTCGCTCCTTACTTTCAGTTTAAAAAACTTGTTTTTTTATTTAATTTCTGATCGTTTTTTAGTTAATGCAGCTTTTATTTTGGCTCACCGTCATTGAATAAGTAAATAAAATTTGCATAAAAATTTTACTTTTCTTTTGCTAAATGGCTGTCTCTAAATTTGGTTCTGACGTAATTTACAAATTAACTTACGTAACCCTAGTCAATACCTTGCTCTTTAACCTAAAGTTCGAATTTTGTTCCAATTCTATAAAAATGACCCCTTAATCACAAAGGCCGTTAATTAGAATAAATAGCTCTTATGAAAGTACTAAAAAATCTCTGGCTTAAAGAGCGAGGCATTGACTAGAAGGTGAACCCAATCATATACTAATATTTTTTGTTCGTTTTAAGTTTTGATATTGCACCTTACTTTCAGTTGAAAAACTTGTTTTTTTATATTTAATTTCTGATTTTTGTTTAAATAATGATGGGAAATCCGGCGCCCCCTTCATAGCCATGTCCCTTTTCCCCATGAAAACTTCCTTCATGAAAAGATCCTCCCGATATAACCCCCGACCCACCCCCACCCCCCCACTACCAGAAAAAATTCCCCCTGAAAACGTCTGTAAACTTCCCAATAACCAATACTATATGTTAACATTGGGTAAAGTTCATAACTTTCAGCCCTCCCCCTGGGGGCTTCGAGGGATTAAGTCATCCTAAAAGACATATTTATAATATTTTCGACCATGCTGAACAAAATGGCTATCTCAAAATTTTGATCGGGTGGCTTGGGATAAAAATGAGCGTGGGAGGGGCCTAGTTGCCCTCCATTTTTTTTTTTGGTCACTTAAAAGGGTCACTAGAACTTTTAATTTCCGTTCCAATGAGCCCTCCCACGATATTCTAGGATCACTGGGTCGATACGATCACCCCTGGGAAAAAAAAAAAAAAAAAACAACAAATAAAACACGCATCCGTGATCTTTCTTCTGGCAAAAAATGGAAAATTCCATATTTTTGTAGATAGGAGCTTTAAACCTCTACAGTAGGGTTCTCTGATACGCTGAATATGATGGTGTGATTTTTATTAAGGTTTTCAATAACTTTTAGGGGTCTTTCCCCCTTTTTTTTCGAAAATCAGCCAAATTTTCTCAGGCGCGTAACTTTTAATGAGTAAGATTAAACTTGATGAAACTTATATATTTGAAATCAGAATTAAAATCTGATTCTTTTGATGTATCTATTGGTATCAAAATTCCGTTTTTTAGAGTTTCGGTTACCATTGAGCCGGGTTCGCTCCCTACTTACAGTTCGTTACCACGAACTGTTTGATAATTGTATTTGATTGCATCGCAATTCACAATATACATGACAATCAAATAGAAAATTCAGTTTAAAAGTAAAATCTTTGGTACTTGTTTAGAATCCAGTAAACACGTGATAAGTCAAGTTTGGTTAATGCTAATGAAATAAAACAAAATAGGATGAAAATATAATAGTTTAGAAACAAATTTGGGCAATATATTTGCACATTAGGGTGGGGTGGGGATAATATAAGCATAGCATATATTAAATTCGTAATCTAACCTAACCTAAGTACCTTTTTTTGCTCCTAAAACCCTAAAAAACTAAGGTTTAAACATAGTTCCCGGAGTGAGCAATAGCTCACAAGCAGCAAAAACCAGTTTTTTTTCATTTGGATTTCATTAGATTCTAGATGCGGTTCTTCGCGTGTTTACTGACTTCTAGATAAGTACCACGTTTTTTTTGGTGGTGCCGAGAACAGAAGTATATACAAATTATCAAGACAGAATATAATCAAAATGCAGTATCTAAGTGAGTTGCTACATTTTGCCTTTGCATAAATTTTATATTGAATAAATATTAAATTTTTATTTGTCTCGTGGAATATAAAACTGAGAACAACTATCAGTTTGAATTCAGTTTAATAGGAACAATCTTTTTTGTGGTGACAACAGAAGTATATTTGAATAATCAAAACAAAATTTAATATGATGGTATCTCCTTTCACGCATCACATCTAAGCCAAATCCACACACTCATCACAGCATCTTCTTTTAACGAAGTTTTTATTTTATTTTTGCTTTAAATGTTTATTATAAGCTTGCTTTTTATCTTTTAGAACTGCCAACAGTGAGCTTAGTTCCTGTTGGAAATATAATCGAAGTCGTCGCTGACGAAGAGACGATCCTGACATGTCGCGCTGATCGAGGACGGCCGAAACCGAAAATACGATGGCTTATTGGCGACATGCCTGTTGAAAGCACTGAAACGAATGTGATCGATAGAACAACCAGTGGACATGTATCGCTAGAATCCCGACTTATATATCGATTTAAATCGGAGGATCACAAAAAGCCAATACGATGTACCGCACGGATTGAATCTGGGAACGCTTATGCTGTGGCTGCACTCAACGTCCTTTGTGAGCTTTTCAATTATTTGTGTATTATTAATATAACAGTTCTTCATTTAGGCCCGTCTATGCACTAAAACAATTAGCGTATATACAGTAACCTACAGAGGAGCTATTAAAATAAGTAAATGGGCAAAACACGCTAAAGCACATAAAAGGCGGAAGTATAAAATAGTGAGGTACTTGTATGATAAACGCCCTACCGCTCAAGTTGTTCATTCATTGACGCATTATAGATACCGTTTTTTTTCGTTAGTTTCTTTCAGCTTAGCGTGAGACAAGACAAAGAGAAGTGACAGAATATATAGAAAATGTATAATTTGGGCTTTATATTTTCACATTAGGGGGGGGGGGATAAAGTATTTGGACAGTGGGAAGTTAGAAAACAATTCTTACTCCATAATATGCACAATAATTGTACCCAACACATTAGGCATACAGACCCACTATACTTTACCCCTCCCCCTGTAAAACATATTAGAAGAACATTAGGTAAGGCGTATATCATACAAGTACTATCAATGAAAAGATAGAAATGAGGGAAAGAAAATAAATAAGAAAAAGTGAATAGAAATTAAAATTTGGCGATATAAATACGAGACTAAGTTTTAAGCCATTTTCATTGGAAGTTTTGTGGACAAAACAGAAAGTTTATCACCAATAAAATTGTGCGAAAACTATTTTTAACCACAATATTGGAAAATAGGTTTTCCAATAGGCTGATTCATTTTTGTCGTGTCCGTAAGACGCGCAATGACAACGAGAGTTTAGACTTGCATACCCTGCCTGCGTACAAATATGGTGTGACCAGACAAAGGGTGTTTGCCACTCTTCGGGTTATCCAGACGATCCACCGGTCGGGAGTTTCACCTGGCTCAAAATAGGCATAACCCAATTACGAGATGGGTTGAATTTGAATGAACTTTCCGGGTTAATGATTATACTTGAGTAGCCCCTTAGTATTAATGAAAACCAGGTGTTGGGTTTGTTCTTTCCAAGCATCTGGACTTAAAACCTTATATTCCCGAGTTGGTGTGGGATCAGGCTTTTTGGGGGTTTCGGAAACCCAAGGTAAAATCCTCCAGACCCTATCCCCTTGAAATGTTAGCTACCCCCAACTGTACATACGTAGCATAAGGGTACCGGTCGAAAAGTGTGGAAGGGATGGGTGTATGCTATTTAGGCCTTTTGTAGGGGGTCAGTGCTTCAAGAAAAGAAAAATTGTTGATCCAGAAAAATAAAATTTTCTTATGTCATAAAATTTCATGCTTTTTTTGTTTTTCATACTGTAAGTCTGCTGTCCCTTGCCCTCCTCTTCTAGTACCCTAGTAGGTTGGATGCATAATCGTACACACAGGTCCCATTTTTAGGCGAAGGGAATTGTCAACGTAGAAAAGGTGCATTTAAAAGTTACCAAGTTTCATTTTTTTCACCAAGGGGATCCCTTGGATCAACCTTGGAGGGATTTCTTCTACTATTATCACCCTGTGTGTTAGTTAGCTTGCACACGCATATAATATGGTCAGGGGGATCATAATTATTACTGGGGGGGGGGGGGGGGGGTAGGCACCGATAAAAGTTTAGCTTCCCATGGATATATTTCACGCCACCAACCCTGCAATTAGCGCGGCTTTTGACCTTTGGGGGGTTCGGGGGAGGGTCAAGTACCCGTAAAACCACCCCCTGGATCCGCCCCCGACTATGGGTATGCAATTTGTAGATCCTTGATAATGTTGCATTCCAAATAAGAATAAATCCTGTTGGTTAAAGAGAAAAGCCAGTGTGATTTATTTCTTTTTTGCCCGACCAATCTTTATGGTGTCATGTCACGCGTGTCCCAAGTTTTCTTCTGTCACACCTGTTACTTGGTGAACTTAATGCCAGTAAAAACTAAGAAGCTTAAAAAAAGGAAAAAAAAAAGTCCAATCAACATTCATTGAAACTTTCATTTATTTAACCTGTCGGTAATTAATTTTAATAGCTTTTGATGTGTGCTCTCCAGGGATCATGTGAGCTGTAATCAATCGAGGGCAAAACAAAAATTACTCTTCACCAGAAAGTATGTATATTGGTTTTTGATCATGGGTTTTAGGAGATTTGTCCCATTTGCCATCCCTCGCGATGGCCAGGGTTGCATTTTATCTATATAATTTCTAATTAAAGGGGGTGGGGGTATTTCCCACCTGCTAGATGTTTTGCATCCCTCTAGATTTTGGATTTTTTGTTCAGTAAAAAAAATCAAAAATTGCCTCACCCCTATATTCTGAAAGATACTTCTGCTGTCGTAAAGATCCATTCCAATACTATTAATTAAAAAAAATAAAGTTGTCCTTAACTTCCTGAACATTCAGTTAGGATTTTAAATTCATTTGCTTAAGAGTATCTTGAATTCAACATGAATAAAAATTTAGAACAAAACAAAAGTAATCGTCCATCCTCCTCCCCCTGGCTGAAGGCTATCCTTTATTTTTTATATTTTATATGTCACTTGCCTAATTTGTGACGCATAAGAGACACGCACGCAGGGGAGGAGGCCGTTTGTCCCTCATTCTTGGCCGAGGTTTGTCCTACGATTTTTTATATTTTACATGTCACTTGCCTATTTTGAATTTGCCCGTACACGTCAAGTATGTAATAATTTTTAGGTCAACACTTTCTTATCCGCACTTTCTGCGTTGAGTTGTCGTAAAGTCCCCACTTCTATTGTAAGAGCGCTGGATTTTTTTTGTAGATCTACCGTTTACTTATAGTTGATGTTTCACCCTTATTTTGTTTGATTAGACAAGGAAGGGCATAATTTGAAAAGGTCTAGGGGAGGAATAGGTAAACGCTTTTTATGAAGTCACGCTCCGTGCCTATTGCTGGGGGGTCTCTATATGTTTCTGGTACGGGTAGATTGATTTATTCAATGGGGGTTCTTAACCTTTGGATAGCTTCCACCTTTTAGGAAAAAGAGTTATCTAACATAATTTTGAAATACTTTTAGTCTAGTTTTACTACAACAATATCTTACGTTCAAATGTTCTGTTTAGGGTGGGTGTGTTGTTTACAATATGTGCTGGACTGCCCATTTGTACAGCCTTGGGGCCAGCAGGTTTTGGGCAGTTCAGTTATTATGTTGTTATGTATGTTATAATTTTTTTTTTTAATTTTAAAGTAATAAAATATGTTTATAGCGAAGGGGCGGAGTTTTAAATGCTCCTTTTTGAGTTGCCAAATATAAAACCATTGCTAACGGGGCAAAAATATGCTGGAAGTATAATATGAAAATAATGCACCGTCAGTGCGATTTGACCCCCTCCCCCAATGCCAGTTGACGGATGTCATAACCAAGGCCGTACCTAATATTTTTTTTCGGGGGGGAGAGGATTTACTCAAAGATATTTTTTTCTGGGGGGGGGTTTACTCAAAGATTTTTTTGGGGGGGGGGGCTTACACAAAAAAACCTAAAAAAAATGCATAAAAAATTTGTTTTATATCTATTTTTGTTACGTTTTTTACGAGTCAGACAAAAATTTCGGGGGAGGGGGTTCAAATTCCCTAACCCTCCCTGGGTACGGCCTTGGTCATAACCGCTAGATCATGATGAGATTTCAAATAATAAACCACTATTCATTTAAGATTTTTTCAAGCTCTTGGGTAGCCCAGAAGGGTGTTATGTTGTTATGTATGTTGTAATTATTTTGCTTAATTTTAAATGAATAAAATATGTTTATAGCCAGAGGTGTAGTTTTAAATTCTCCTATTTAAGTTGCCAAATATAGAACTATTGCTAACGGGGCAAAAAATACTGGACGTATTATATAAAAACAATGCGCCGTCAGATCGATTTGAATGCCAATTGGTGGAAGCCATAACCGCTAGATCAGGATGAGATTTTAAATAATAAACTGATATTCATTTATAATTTGCCCTGCTAAGACCAAAGTTTAAAATCACCTATGTCTACTTTAATTGATTTTTGTAGTATTTTTTCTTTATGTTACTAAGTTGTGGCTTCGAAACATAGGAGGTTGTCTGTTAAAACTGTGACACATTGGATGGAGATTGTGTATGTAAATCCATTAACAATTATATATCTTGTCCTCTTTGTCTAACTAGGGCTCAGGAAATTCGTAGACATTGATTTTGAGGGACCTTAACTTTGGGTGGGAGTCGTTTGCCTCCTCGTCCCCCAAAAAACAAACAAAACAGGTGTATTGCATGGAGAATCATTGGATACATTGGGGGGGTTTCTGGAGGAGAGAGGAAGGCCATATCCAGAGGTTACCAGGTTTAACCCCCCCCCCCCCCCCCCCCGTAACTTTTTTTCTGAATCGTGAAAAAGTAACAAAAATGAATGTAATCAAATTTGATGCGATTTGTAAGTTTTTTTTGTGATCCTACCCCTCAACGAAATTCCTTGATATGGCCTTCGTCATATCAAGGACTTTCGAGGGGAGGGGTTTAAGATTCCGTTTTTTAAAAAGGAAGGGAAACGGATTAGTTGACTCATAACAAAACTTCTCTTTTTTAGTTGGGCCACAAGCTGATCAGCAAGAGTCCATTCAGTATGGATTTGTTGTTGGAAGGCCAGGATCAGTTGTGGTAAATATCAGTGCCAATCCACCTCCCTCTCAATTGACCTGGTATATCGGAGACGTTCAAGTTACAGGATGGGAGGCTCCTCCAGCGATGGACATTTTACTGCAAGGATGGTGTCTAGTGAGGTAAACCCTAAGCAGAATTGTTTTATAGTTATGATTTTTTGGCTAATATCCAATATTTGTTCAAGGTTGTTTTCGATGCTGACAAATTTTATGTTTATTGAAACATTTTACCAGGGGGTGTCAGCTGGAGGGGAACTATGGGGACATTAGCCCCATCTAGATTTGGAAAACACCCTCTTTTGTTGTTTTCATAGAGCAATACCCACTTTTTGTCATTTTCCTTGGAAAAATCGAAAAATAAAATAAGCCGCCCCTTAGACTTTGAACCCCCCCCCCACATTTTGTAAATTGACGTCACTACATTTTCACCCGAGCTAACAGACACGTGTCGAAAGGAAGAGGTTTTCTGAGTTTCTATTGGTCTTAAATCACAGGTTGTATGGACGTTCTTGCCTTTATCTTCAGGAAAATTGGTGTTTGTTTGTTAGAACCAACAGGCAAATACACAGGAATTTCTTCAGGGGATTTCAAGAGGGGACAGATTCCTCAAAGCTTTGGGAGCAGTATAAACATCCTGAGATTGTAGGGCGAGTTCCAGATCCCTCCCCCACATATACACCTGTATCCATACCTGTTTTCAAGGTAAAAGCTAAATTGGTCTTCAGAGTAATTATTTTTATCGCAGTTATCGTAATATTTGGCAACAAATATGTTGCAAAATATTGTGCTTGATACGTCGTGTTCTCAGCGGGGAGTTATGATACCCTAGATAAGGTGTCTCAGTCATTTGGAAAAGAATCAATGCTTTTGCTTGAGAAAAAACTTATATTAATTGATTGATAATTTTCAACAAATATACATAAAATGTTCATGCTAATGGACAAATCAAACTTAGAAAAATTAATAAAGATGTATCAAGCAATTAGACCCAAATCACATGTTATTTTAAGGGAGGTCGTAAGGCTATTTTGACCCAATTTTGGTTGGGAGGGGTTGCGGCAGGTATGGAAGAAGTTCAAAACCTGCCAGTAGCAGAATTCAACCGAATTCGAAAAGCTGTCAACACTTTAGTAGCACAACTTGTGTTTTGACAGTTTTTCTTTGAGCAAAAAGTATTTTTATATGTAAAAATGGTATTTTCAGACAAAATCTGCCAACAAATTTCACTAGGCAATTAAAACTGCCAAGTAGCATTGCTACTATGCTACCCCACTTTTTGCACAGCGGCGTCTCGGCATTCAAAAGGTTGAAATACAATCTTTGATTATTAATAAATTTAACAAGGGGCATTCAAGTATTAGAGTGAAATTAACAACAGATAATTAGACTTCCTTACTTTTTTATTAGTTGAAATGGGTAGTTAGGGACATACACAAGAAGGCCCCATGAAATCCTAATTTTTCCTGAATTTCTGTTTACTTTTTATCCAAATTACTTGATAAAATTTTTGTAATCCCTCCCCCCCCCCAGAAAAAATAGAAATTCCTGTGACAATATTTGAGTAGAGGAGACAGTGAATGAAGTCTAATTGTGATTAAGTAAATCTGCTTGATCTACGAACTCGTGAATCTGACGAGTTCCCATATAAGCGCTGCCAATCATATTCGGAGGCAGCTTTTATAACGGGAGGGGCAAGAGCTACCCAGTCTCCCATTAATTCATAAATGGTTTAACCCAGGCCGAACCAAGAATTATTTTTTTTTTTTTTTTGGGGGGGGGGGGGGGGGGTTACGCAAAAAATGCATACAAAATTTGTTTATGTCCATTTTTGTTACGTTTTTTTACGAGTCAGACACACATTCCGGGGGGGGGGGGTCAAACCCCCCCCCCCCTGGGGGTACGGCCTTGGGTTTAACCATTCTGAGGTGTAACCATAAATGGTGGCATGGTGCGTAAATCCATCAAAAATTGTACATAAACTACGGCACTGTCGCAATGCTGCGGCCAAGAACTCAGTATTTAGTTGATAGACAAACTTAGGCAAAAGAGGCAACGATTCCACAAACACGCGTTGCATTGGCGCCATCGATGCGATTCGGATCGGATTTCATTGCGTGTTTCCTTAGCTGAATATGAAATTTCAATATGCTCTGGAGAAGACAAATTGAGGGTAACCTCATGTTAGTTGTGACAGATGATACTTTCACAAAAGGGAAATGTTTCTGGAAAGGCTACCATTCGCAAAATTAATATCTGTCTAAACCTGTAGAAATCTTAAAAAGGGTTTTGACGTGAAAAGGTAAGATAAAAAAGGGGTACTTGTGTCTTATAGCCACTACACTCAAGTTCTGTCGAGAAGTGAAGTTTGGTTAATGCTAATGATTTTAATGAAAATCACAACATGAGATTCAGCGTATCAGAAAAACGTACTGTAGAGGTTTCAAGCACATATCTGAAAAAATGTGGAATTTTTAAGTTTAGCCAGAAGACCGATTACGAATGCGTGTTTATTTGTTTTTTATTCCAGGGGTTATCGTATCGACCTAGAGGTCCTAGAATATCGTCAGAGGACTGATTCGAACGGAAATTAAAAGTTCTGGTGCCCTTTTAAGTGACCAAAAAAAGTGGTTGGCACCATGGCCCTCTTCCACACTCCTTTTTTCTCAAAGTCGTCCGATCAAAATTTTGAGATATCCATTTTGTTCAGCATAGTCGAAAGGCCGAATAACTATGCCTTTGGGGATATCATGATCCTCCCACAGCCCCCAGGGAAAGGTCTTTAAGTTACAAAATTTGTCCAATGTTTACATATAGTTTTTGTTGTTATTGGGAAGTATGCACGCATTTTTCGCGGGAGGGGGTGGAATTTTCTGTTGTTGGGATTTTTCCACGGGGATAATTTGCCATGGGGAGGGAAGTTTCCTGGGGGTTAATTTTTAAGGAGAAATTTTACACCGGGGAATTATCCTGAATTCCTGTACGAAATTCTTCTAATGTTTTCTTTCTAATTGCCGACTCAATTTTACGCGTGGAGATGTTAAGGGTAATTGTCCGAGGTAAATTTTCACCAAGATTGATTCGTCTAGAGAATAAATTCTTGGGGAGGAGGGATTTTTCCGCTGAGGAGTAGCCAGATTCCCTGGAATTATTAAAAAAACAAAATTAAATAAAAGACAAGTTTTTTCAACAAAAAATAAGGAGCAACATTAAAACTTAAAACGAACAGAAATTATTCCGTATACGAGGGGGGTTAGTCCTCCAAACCACCTCACTCTTTACGCTAAAGTTTGAATTCTGTCCCAATTCTTTAAGAACGACTCTGAAATACTATGTTCGTTTAATCAGAACAATATGCAGCTTTTTTTTTTAAGTATTAAAAAAGTTAAGCGTAAAGAGCGAGGTGTGTTCTGGAGGAGTAACCCTCCTCATATACGGAATAATTTTTGTTCGTTTTAAGTTTTAATGTTGCTCCTTACTTTTTGTTGAAAAAAACTTGTTTTTTTTTTATTTAATTGTCTTGAAAGAAGGAAAATACAAGAAAAAAAATGAAAAAGAAAAGTTTCTTTTCCAGTTACAGGTATTTTGTTGTTCCCCGTTCTTCTCTGCTATTTTGCTAAAAAAAAAAGGAGTGGTAGACCTCTCGGACCGAGAATCACGATTATCATGAGTACCTAATTAAAATAAATAAAACTTAAAACTTACTTGGCTTTTACAATATTATTGGATATACTTCATAATATATAATTATGAGTTGTGTCCGGAGAAGTCAAAACAACTGCTTCTAAATACCTAAGGCAATAACGAATAAAAGAAAAGTTGTTCAACAACGACTTAATTTTACTGCTAGCTAATATCAATGCGTCTGGCTAATTTGGTATGAAGAACAATCTTATAATATGACCTTGGTTGCCACCACGGTCAGTTCTTAAAGTATTGCAGTTGCCCAAATTTGCGTGCTACACAACGATTTTCGGTGTTATAGTAAAAAATTGACTGTAATGGTGCTAAAACAGCACTTTTTTGCTACAGGTGGCAACTGTGATCTAAGTATGATGTTCATTTTTTAAATGATGATGACTTGGTCAAACGACGTCAAAAAGGGAAAGTTCTGAAAATAGCAGAAATTCGTTCCTTTTCACCATCCCTACCTTTTGAAAATTGGGACCCCCGTGTAGAGAGAGAGTAAACAATTAATCTTTGAATAGATTGGGCTGGAAGAGGAGAGTTTATAGCTGTGTGGTCTCAGTTCCGCTGCTTGCTTGATGCTGCAAAGAGTTGTTGATAGTAGCAAAACCTGGAGCTAAAAAACAAGGGGGGGGGGGGGGGTAAGGGTATTTATCTAGCCCCCTAGATTTTTTACTCTCCCCTAGTGTATTTTTTGACATTCACAAGGAACTTGGAGCAGAACTCTCAGCAGAACATTTATTTTATTTGAGGGCTTGCAAACCCTCAAATAAATAATAAGGGACCTTGTTGAGGTGTTCAATCTTAACCAGCTATGGTGTTCAGTTAATTCCATTTTTAGGCTAGATTTTTCTGGGGGGGGGGATCCCCCAAGATTTCTGAGTGTTCGAAAGAATGCTTTTTTAAGACATTTCAGGTGTTCAAACAGAAGTTAATTCCTAGGCTAGTTCTGGGGGGGGGGGCATTTGATGCGTGAAGAAGCCCTAGTAAATTTTGTTCAAGCATGTTAGATGTGGTGTTCTGTTGAACTTATCTATCATCAAGTGTTTACGTACTCCCCTTGTATATCTGAATATGCCTGTAATCCTGAAAATGTACTCTTTTTTTAGCTTTAGACCTCACCCATAGATTTTTAACTTTGTACACGTATATTAATTCATAATCGGAACAAATTTAAATTTAAGTTCTGTTTCTTTGCATTCAACAAAATGTAAAAGCTTTCATTCTGAATAGAATGGTGCCAATTGGGAGGGGGACAGGGGGCACTTGTGCTTGCCTCCTATATTTTTTTTCTCTCCCTTAGATTTTGAAAAAAAACGTTTTTGGTATTATCATTAAAAAAAGGATAAAGAAATAAATTGCCCCCCCCCCCCCTAGATTTGAAAAGTATATTTTGCCCTCCCTCCGACATTTTGGGAATTGGCGCCACTGTCCGAATGTTCATTAGTGTAAATGAACTAATCTTCCTCGACGAGAGGGCTTGTAAGCCCTCTAATAATTAAGTAAAAAGGGTTTTTTGTCCAGATGTTCTAGCCAGTTATGGTAGGCTGAATTTTTTTAGGGGGGGTACTCCTGATGTTGAAAGAATGTTTTTTGTTTATATATTTCAGAACTCAAGCCCAAGTTTCTTGTGGGTGGAGGGGCAAACTTTGTTCTGGTATGCTGGCTCTAGTGTGTAGTTGAGCTCATCTATCATCAAGTGTTTACATATTCCACTGTTTACCCCCTTTTTGTATCTCTAAGTACGTCTATAATTCCGAGGTGCATTCCTGAGATTCTTCAAGAATAGTGACTTGAAAAACCCTTTGGATTTTGAATATGAATAGATTGTCAGACGGTTGGATTGAAAGGGGGCACTCAGGCCGTGGGATTTTTTTTCGACTTCTTAAATTGACTTCAAGTTGAATGGCATCCAGCCGTCATTCGTTTGGGTTCTAGTTTTATCGTCTGTTGGGTGGTTGAATTATACCTTCGACGTCTTTTCCATCGTCTTAGAAGAAAAGATTTAGTAATTTCTTTAAAATGCAAGTTTTTTATAAAAGAGCGTTTAGTAACTCAATATTTATATATTACTCAATATATTTATATATTACCCTTTGTATTAAGAAGATAAATAGTTGATTAGAAACAAAATAAAAAATGGAACAGGCAAGAGTCCCTAAAGAGCATCTACAAAAGCATGAATAAACAGAAACATTGACTAAACAGATTACACAAAATAAAAAAAATAAACAAAAAAACAAAAAAATAAAAAAATAAACAAAATAAACAAAAAATAAACAGAATAAACAAAAATATGAATAAAACAAACAGATACTCCCTGCCGATATGATAAAATCCGATTTAAACAAGAAAGGTTTTGGATTAGCTTTTGAAATTGATGAAATCTTGTTTTATGTCAAACACTCCACTGCTTCTGGAGCATTTACCCCAGCAAATTGTTCTGGGGCAATGCAAGGGGCTTTTAGCCCCAAAATTATTGTTGTCTCCCAAAATTTTGAAAACTATCTTTTTTGTTAATTTTATTGACAAATGTTTTTTTTTGTATTTCCATTGATAAATAAAAAAAAGCGAACCCCCCACCCTTAGATTTTGAAAAACACATTTTGTTACTTATGACTTTCGGAAAGTTCATTGTGGAGACTACTCAGCTTCTAAACAATATTCGGCAAATAAATCCTTTTAATTTTTTTTTATTGAAATTCCAAAGAGAAAGACAAAGAAGAAATTTGCAAAAAAAAAAAAAAAAATAAAGAAGATCAAATAATCACTTACATTTATTGCACAATAAAAGCATTTATTATCATGCATCTATGTGTTTAATTTCGGTGATAAAGTGCAAAATGTAAAACTGATGGAGTACAGAGGAAAAAGACAAAAGGAAAGAATTCTAGTTGAAAGCAATACTTCAAAAGAGGCATCAGAATGACAGATATCTTCTAGATCCATTGCTGGGGCATATGGGCTCATATGGACGTTTCAGTTGCTGTTTTTTTTATTACTATTATTATTTTTATTATTATTTACAGACAAGTAGCAAGCCTGTTGCTCAAAAAAGAGAGTATGAGAAAAAAATATGAATATTCCACGAGTGCTATAAGCACATTTCTCTTCTGAGCAGCAGGTTTTAGGATTTGTCTTTCTATTGTCCTTTGTACTTGTATCTCCAATTTTATTATTCTCCTTAATTCTGCACTGAGGAGGGTTGAGCTGTCCTGTCCAAAATGTTTCCAGAAAAGAGTACGACGGATAGGCTTCTATGGATGGTTGTCCAAAATTTTATGGTTTCTTCCATAGTTTTCAGAATGTTTTCTGCCTAAAAATATTTTTAAAAAATGTATTTTTCGAAAATTTTAAATCTCATTATATTGAAAATAAAGCCCATCCTCTCCCCAAAACCTTATGATTTTAGGTCTCCCCGATTTTCCAACCCGGAAAAATCTAACACTGCCTCCAAAAATGCACAGTCTTCTTTGAAAATGCCGCCTGTTTACACCCCTCAACGGCTCTTTAATTTACTCTTGAGTTTTCCGCCTTTTTATTTTTATTTTTTTTTTTGTTATTTTCATCCTTACCTAAAAAAGGAAATAGATGGAAAAAAATAAGTTTTGGCATAACTTTCTATTTCCTATCAACTTCTTTCTCACACAGAAGTATTTATTTTTATCTCTAATAAAAAAAAACTGTCTATAAAAAAATGAAAGAAGTTTTTTATTTTATTTAAAGCTCTTATTATTTATAAGAAGGTTATCTTAAGTATAGTGAATATGGAAGTAGTCTAAATAAATGAATAATGATATATTGGGCAACGTTCCAACTTTTGAGTACAATACAAATGAATGTGCATTATCATTTTAATATAATATATTCACATATGGTTATAGTTATTCCTTAATAATTTTTAAATTAAGTCTTAATAATTTTTGATTTATTAAAGTTAAAAAAGTTAAAACTTTTAAGATATGTTTTTTTCCCGCTAAAGAGCAAATGATGTTCCGGGTTTGAGAAGGCATGGGGTTTCTCAGCCCTACTCATGTTAATTTCTACTTATTTTGAAGTTGACTCGGTTATTTTTGTAATTTCTGTTCGTTTTGATTTTCATTTATTTATTGATGGTGATTTGTGGTAGTTTTACGCTTGGTAGATAATTCAATTCTATTTCCGCGCATTTTTGGTTTGATGAAGTTCTTTAATTTTCTTTAAAAAACCTATTTTGTGGAAAAAGCTTTTTAAACTAATATATAAACAAGGAGATATTGGGTAGTGTCTCTTATTGTACGGTACGATTCTGCTGCAAGCCTTCTGCAGCTTGCACAAAAAAAAGATACTCAGACAAGATACATAAAACTTTTTGTTAGGAGGTATCTATCCCTCCGTTTCCAGTTTTATACCTTAATTATTGCTCCTGTGTTTAGTCATTTCTCATTCTTTTCTTATGAACATTGGTATCATTTTTACCCTGTGTCATTATAAGTTTCTGTCCATTTATCAAGCCAGACTTGCGATATTATTTGGTCTTTCCTTAGAGAATGATGTTAACTTGCTTTAAAACATTTGAAAATTGTCCCATTAATGCATTCTCAATATGAAATTTCTCGTATTTTTCAATAGCAAGTTTCAAAATTTTTATGTGATATCCAGATAAAGATTTACCTCAGCTATCGAGTGATGGTAAAATTGTCGTCTAACTTTAAACCCGACGAATACAAGTATATTGGTAACTTGTAAAAGTGGAAACTAGCGCTCGAGGGGACGCTCACTTTCAGAAATCACGTACACCGGGTGGCACGTACCCAGCGTGGCGGAACTATGTGGCACACGTGGCGTTCTGAGATCAGAGGTGGTTTTAAGGGTGGTGGGGGACTTACCCTGGGTGTAGAAAATTTTGGGGTGCCAAATTTCAAATAAACAATCACGATTATAATCATTTTATGATTTTCAAAATTTATTATTTTCATTAAAGTAAAGTAGAGGGTACAGTTGGTAGTAAGTATTAACGGATTGAATCCAAATTTTATTTTACCCGTATCTTCATCACCATTCCTTGAAATTAAAGCAAGTATACCGAATTTAATTAATTCTAATGTTTTTTTGTGATATTTTGTGCTAAAATTTTGTTAAAAATATGAAAATTATGTAAAAATTTCACATGAAAATTTCGGGAGGCTCGGGGAGAGGGATGCTAATCAAGATTTTGCCCCAGGCGCAGGAAGAGGCCGGAACCACCAATGCCTGAGATGTATACCAGGTGGTGGAAAGTAAGTACCCCCTCACTGGCGCTAATATTTCAAAATTGCAAACGCCATTCAGTATTTGACATTTTTGGCTTTTTTTTTCAGCACAATAATAAAGTAAACTATTGTAATTTGTGAAATTGGCAAAATTAGTGCAGGAATTAGTGTCTGATCTTAGTTTTTTTGAAAAACATAATTCTGAAGCTTTGAGAAATGCCAAGCAGTAGATGAAGTTGGCGTTTTTGTACGCCAGCGCGGCTTTCCAGTCTTACAAGTTGTCCACACTTTTCAGTTAAAACCATAGCGTTGCATAAAAATGGCATACCGAGAACTGGCACAGGCAGACATGAGACATAACCAATAAAAATAGTCTACATTTACCCGTCAAAAATGCAAATATTTTCATCGGCGAGTCATACGCCGATGACTACTTACACAAAGACCTTTTTTTGCACTGCGTGTCCCATGCACAGTGCCATATGCGTGGCATTTATTTTAAATGAAGAAATTTCCTCATTTTCCAAGATTTAGAAACAAGGTTGAGATAGGATTTTCAGCTCCCCCTGTTCCCCTCCTCCCCCTATCCTCTTCCCCCTCCTGGTCCCCTGGGAAAACTTATTGTTAAAAACTAAAATGCGTCCGCATTTTTATGGAATAGAAAAATGAGCCTTTGTGTCTACGGTAGGACATAAAACCAACTAGAGGCTAAAACTCAATCAAGCATTCATGTCAAGCCCCATAAAGTTTTGACTTTGAAAAAGCGAAATTTAAACCGTTTGAATTCTATTCAATATACCCAAATCACAAAACGGAAAAAAAAAGCAAATAACAAAAAAATAAAAATCAATTAAAATAAATAAAGTAAATAAGTTTTAATCTAAATCACTCACAACTTCCACAACAAGAGGTAACCTTTCAACCTACTCGTGAACTGGCTAACATTATCTTCTACCTTTATAACCTCCGGGGAGAGAATTTCACAGCTGTGGTCCCAAAAAACGCTAAAATAAAGATCCTTCATGAGTATTACATGCCTCAGACACTATCTTTAAAGAATTTTTAGTTCCGTAACAATAACAAAATGAGTTGTGATAAAAATATCCAAGAGCACTCAAATGGATAACGATTCTAACATTGATAAACAAACCTAGCTTGTTGATAATCTCTTAACTTAACATTTAAAATCGTTAATTCAGTAAAGCAACTCAAAGTGTTACTTTCAGATCTCATACAACCTCCAAAAACACGAACATGAACTCTTTTAAAACTTGACGCAAACGAAATAGTCCACAGCAAACAACCATAAGAAAGATACACACTGAAAAGAAAGTGGTAGAGCATAATTTTAATTCTTAGTCAATTTTTTAGCCTTCTTATAAGACCCAAACCCTTTGCCCTTTTTGATGCTACTGAATCTCAATATAGGTTTCCAAGTCAAATTCCAATCAAGGTAAAAGCCTAAATATTTAACACTAAAATATTTAATTAT
Source organism: Artemia sinica (assembly GCA_027921565.1). Taxonomy (NCBI): domain Eukaryota; kingdom Metazoa; phylum Arthropoda; class Branchiopoda; order Anostraca; family Artemiidae; genus Artemia; species Artemia sinica. Next base: position 215,418 of record JAPEVW010000108.1, on the reverse strand, counting down.
AAATACATATGTTGAACACATATGTAGTAACAAGTATAGCCTTCATCTGTAATTCTGGTACCTATAACTTAATTTCATTGATTTGACAGTACAGCAAGCTAAACTTTTTCCCCTTTCCCAATACTATGGAAAAAATTGGACTTTTGAACCCAATGGACGTATTCTGATAAAGGGGAGGTCTTGTAGATTTTGTGCAAAATAAATATGTTGCTAATTCTCCTGCAACAATCTTGAAAATTCATTCCAAAATCAACTTCTCAAACAGAGAGCATGACGCTACATACAGATTCATCTCTATCTGCTCAAGATACTCTTGGTAACGACACAGATGGAAGTCAACAGATGAACGACACAAACATGAAAAATAACTTCACTGAACGAAAGAGAGATGGTAAGCTATACTCTACCCTCGTGTTTGGATATAGCATTTTAGGGGCCAGGTTGGAGTAATACCCACCTTAGATTTTTTCAATCTTTTTTTTTAGTACTTTCATTAAAAAGTTGAAAACAGTCCTGTCACCTTCTACATTTTCCTGTTACTCCAAGGGATTTCACTTAGATCTAAGAATTATAATCTTTTGCTTAAGCTCTTGGAAAAGTAAATAAAATAAACACAACCTAAAAGAAAACAATATTAATTACACGTTTTATTATTATTTAATACCTTGGGAGTATTCTTCAGTTCTTAGTTTTTTTTTTTTTTTACCTTTACTATTGGATTTATGCTGAGCCCCCAGAATCTTGAAATATAGTTAAATTCTCAGTGGCAACCCTGACACAGACGAGTTATTTTTTTAGATTTTTTTCTTGAAAAATTTTCTTCTATTTTAAATATGTGTCGTTAAGAAGCCAAATTAATTTGTCTAATTTGTTAATATTTTGGTTTATTTTAGTATCAACGTGAACGATTATCATTATGATCTAACACAGACAAGGAATTGTACAAACAAAAATGGCAAACAGTGGCGCCAGTTAGCATGAATGTGGCTTGAAAAACTTTTCTTGTTTTTTTTTTTGTGTGGAGATGCGAAAACTGTTTTAATATCTGGGGGAGGGGGCAACCTTTTTTTTTAATATAGAAAAAAAGTGAATGTGTATCACTTAAAATAAGCATAGAAAAAGAGAGAAATTAAGTGGGGAGGGATAATTGTTCCCTTCAAATTGCCACTTCTGGTGACTAAAATATCCATTGACCACTAAATACATTGATAAACACGTCAAAGTAACGTCAAACTGATGAAAAAGATGGTAAAATTTTCTTTTAACACATTCTCTATACAAAGACACAAGCAAACCAAAACATTCGTGGGAATTTTGCCTTGACGAATAATCATTAGGCTATTCAATTGAATTGAATTTATTGAAAAACAAAACAAGAAATATATGACTTTTTAACAAAATCTACAGTATTTTACATACAACAAAAACAACAAACACCTCAACTTAGTCTCCCCCGTATATGAAATGAAAAATAACAAAGTATACCCCTTCCCTTGAATATTCATCGAATTAACCGCATTTGAATAATCCCTGTTTTTTAACTTACTTGACTTCTGATTGGCTTATGTAAAGAAACCAAATCGCTATATTTTGAATGACTATCTTGCAAAACCGTATTATTCCAAATCGTATCAAAGTTAATCAAAATCAGTTTTTACCGATTAGTAGTCCGTACCGATTAGTAGTACCGATTAGCAGTCTGTCATCCTTCACCAGCAAATAGGCTGCTTGCAATCTCCCAGCCCTAAAAATAGCATAAATGTTTCGTACTGTCAAAGAGGCAAAACAAACTATCAGTAGAGAATTCCTCTGGAAAACGTCGTCCTTTGTTTTCCGCAGTGCCCATGTTTCAGAACCGTTCTTGAACCATCTGAAAATTATAATTTTTACCATCAGCCAGAACTAAGAGAAAATTGTTGTTTAGAGAACATTTTGTGTCTCAACAAAATAGCAGAAATCCCTATTTTATTTTGAGGCATCTTACTAAACATTGCAGAATTGGAACTTTCAATTTTTTGCAAAATCCTTTTAAAACAAGAATTGAACCCTGGAAAACCATTCAAAAAAATTACCTGAGGATGATGCGGTAAAGACTGTTAATTTCACTAATAGCTTTATTTACACCATAAAGAAAAATTCCAATTGATCAAAAATACTAAAAACCCTGAGTTTGAGTTTATTTTGTAGTTTATTTTGCAGAGTTTGCAGTCTGTTTGAAAATATTCTCTTTGATTTCTTGCTAGTTGAAAGTTAATTTTTTTTTTGTAGGATCGTTTTGTCTATCGGTTAACTAAACCCACAAAGATATGTTTCTGGACATAAAAAATCAACAACTAGTAAATGTAGGATAAGTTTTATCTGCTGATTTGACAGTGTTTTCAGATGAGTGTTGACTTAATATATAAATAGTATATATTTATATATAATATATTGCATAATATTATTATATATAATATATAGAATATTTATATATTTCTATGCTATATATATAATATATACTATATATATATAGTTATATTTGCTTCAAAATTTTCGTTAGTTTGCGGAATTTTGTCTAATCGGTTAACTAAACCCAGTTTCAAAGCATATGTTTCTGGACATAAAAAACAACAACTAGTAAATATAGGATAAGTTTTATCTGCTGATTTGACAGTGTTTTTCAGATGAGTGTTGAGAAATTTTCCAATGACCCAAACATCCAGTTGAAGCGATTTTGACCAAAGAGGGCTGACAGTTACATCAGCGCTCCATGTCTGGTGATATCAAAATTGCCGATTTACAAAGGCCCTTTTACCACGAAAGTTTGGTAAACCATAATAAGCACATGTTGGGCATCACTTTCTTTCCAATGAACTGGATTCAACATTTAAATCAGGGCTATAAAGGCAGCTAAGCAACGAAATACCCCGTCACACTGTGATAACCATTTCTAAATGGTATATTGAGCTAATAGGGAAGAAGCTAAAAAAGAACAAATCTCTGGGGCTTGATTACATCACTTCAAGAAAATTACAGCACGGCACACAGGTTTTACATGAACATTTAGCCTTATTGTTCCAAATGTACGTTGAACAGGGAGTCAAGCCTGCAGATTTTCAGGGATGCTGCATATCCAATATCCCGAGAAGGATTCAAGATCCTTTGCTTTGTTCAAGCTACAGGCGAATCACAGTTTCTTCGGTTATCAGCAAGGTACTGGTGCCCCATATTTTTTCACATGCTTTGATGGGAAAGAAACAGCTTGGCAACTTGGCTTCAGGACTGGATCGGGCTGAAGACATGCCCGTAACAGCTACATCCTTTCTTTTATTACAGGCTTCACGGCATAGTGCTTTTCTTAAGCGTCAAAAATATTCAAGTAATATTCAATATTTTTATAAACATTATTTTTTCTATTTTTACAGTTGTGTACTTAACTTTTTACAGTTGTGTCTTAGGATATTTTAAGCAATACGTTTTAATTCACTCTTATTTCTGTATTCTATTTATAGTATAGGCATCTTAAATAATAATACTGATTGAATTGTACTTTTAGATAAGAGACAATACTATATATTGGAAGGTCAATATGAAGCAGTAAAACCATATGCCACATTTGAGCTGCCAAAACGACACCGATGCGATTACGAAAAAATTACAAAAGCATCAGAGAGAACAAATCTTCCTAGAAGGGTATTAATTTATGCATTTCATTCATAGTAGAACAGAGCTCTTGGATTTTCATTTGTCTTTTTTTATTTATTTTGCTCTCCTTTTTTGGTTTTTAATTTTTTCTAATTAATTTTCCTCAACTCATCGACTTTTTTGTTGATTTTTTTTGTCTGTTTGTCACAGAAATTGTAAATTTTCGTATTTATTTTTCGACCATTTCCAGATGTTCAATTATTTTTAAACTTTATCTGTATATGTACTTCCAGGGACAGTGTAACAATTTAACAACACAGTTTCTCCCTCTTCGATACTCTTGCGTGTTTAGATAAAACAAGATAAACTGGAAACTGGGTGCAGCAAAAAGTACTAAACAACACTATTAGGCAAGACTTGATAGCACATTGGTAAGAGCGCTTCCATTGCAACTGAACCCTCGTGTAACTGAACCCCAGCCAACTAAACCCCTATAACTGAGCCCTCAAAACAACTAAACCCCCGTGCAGATAAGCCCTTGTGCAACTCAACCTTCGTACTCAGTTTTTCAATATTCTACAAATAGGAGGCAATATCATGGGGTAAAACACAAGTTAGAATCTTTACATGTTCTACCTTGTTGTAATTGTTTGTTTTGTAAATTATGAAATAAACGCCTGTCAAGATAATTCGTTAAAAAACCCTGTCTTGTTGTCACAAAAAAGAAAGAAAATCTGACGTCAAAACCATTAAAGCCAGAAGTAGTAATAGTGTTAAAGGTTTCAATTACACGTACAATTACACAAGAAAAACCCATGCCTGAGACACTACACTTACACGTGAACATTTTAAAAAGCTTGGCAAGGTTTTTGTTATTGATAGGAATTGCACATGGTTGTATCATTTGACGTAGACATTTTTTAGGAGCCAATCAGAGACAGCGATGGTTGCTCAATATACGATAACTTGATTGGTGATTTGGATTTGAATAAAAGGAATGGTTTTCATTACAATTCATATTAGTAAGAGAAATTGAATTCAGAGAGAATAGTTTATTTGAGAGGATATTAGTAGAGAAAAATGAGTGGTGCATTTACATTATTGGAGATTAATGATGGAGCCGGTAGCACTAATGATATACGAGTACCAAATGTGGCTGTGGAAATAACCGGTGACTGTAGACTATGCCTTGAATGGGACGATATGTATGCTAGATACGTGATATCATTAAGCAAATTTAAGCAGGAGGAGCTACTAGGTTTTGCTGGAAAAGTGAATATTGTGCATGTAAATAAACTTCGGTCAGCATTAGATGTCCTATCGAAATATATTGATGAGAACAAAATGTATCAGTGAATATTATTGTTTTAATTATGTTCAATAAAATTGTTTCTAAATCATAGGTATTTTTTTCTATAGTAGACTAGCGTATATTTTTTAGAGTAGAAAAAATTCTGGTTGGTCTGAAGTTGGTTGTGAGCGTGCTAGGACTCTAAAAAAATGGATAGATTTGAGAAAGAGCGAATCACGAGGAATCTAGTGTTTATGGAAAAACGTTTGATTCTAGATGACGATTTTCTAGAGTTGTCTATTCAAAGGAAGATATTTTCTCGGGGAATGCTTGTCGATATGATGAAAACTGATTCTCCTCATTAGACTATTGTATGAAGCTTCTACATCGTGGTCCAAATGCATTTACACAATTTATTGATATATTGATCACGACACGACAAAATGATATTGTGGATATGCTTTTAAACATTAGTTTAGAAATTTACGACTTTTTTTTTTCATGAGAAAGATGGCATTCAAGGATGATTTACTCATCTATATCTATCCCGGACAATTTTTTGTTGTTGCTAGCTCAGTTTTATTGTGGCAGTGAGAATGTCAACACATGAAAAAAAAAATGTTCCATACATGTCCGCTATGTATGTACACACTGGGCAGCTGGTCATCATGTGAGAATTGCACAATGATTGATGAGTATGATGAAAAGTGTAGATTATGCAACCCGTGTAAATTGCATAGAGGATATGCTGTACAAATTAAAGGTTGTAATTCCTGTCTTGAAGAGGTGTTTGACTCTCATCCTAGTGGTCACCTATGCTCCAATTGTCACTATGATAAATGTAATCAGTGGGAGAATACATATCCCGGTATACACTTTGATTGGAAAGAATCCTAAGCGTGATTTTAGTTTATTGCTACAAGATTGGTATCGTCGTGGTTTTAGGTTGTTCTGGGAGGAGGAGCCGGGTCAGCGATTCAACTGTTGGAACAACAAAAAGAATATGGTTTCTACGTCATCGTTGTGAAGACAATGGGTGTTATGATTATAAGCCCACTGATTTTTATTTGTCTGTGACGGAATATGATTCGACACTTGAGGACACTGTTTGTGAAATTGCTTCAAATAAGCAAATTGAATCATGTGAATTCTATAGAATGAATGAGAATAGTATCATTGACTATACAAAGAGATATGACAAGAGTGAAGTTACACTCTACTGTAGAAAATGTGACCCTGACATTGCAGTACATCAGGATCAGTACACTGTGAATTCAGATAATCTACCTGCATTAGTTGTTGTCGACAAATATTTATACCTAGTAGAAGAAGAAATCTAAAGAGTAGAAAAGTATTTTTATCATGTATATAAATTTTTATCATTTATTAATAAACAATTTCACATACATTTTTAGAACATTTTATTCGTAGGGCACTAAAATCAATATTAAATACGCTTGTAAGTATATTTCCCACTAGAAAGTCGTTCAATCGAGGTAAGTCAACGTAGATGTAGAGAAACTGCTTGTAGATATAGCCACGACATCTGAACATGAAAAAGAGTAGTGCGTGAAAGCCACATGTCTTAGTCGTTAAATCCTGTACTCTTCGTTGATTTTGAATAATGTTTTCCCACTGCTTTCAATAAAGTTGCTGATGTATGGTGTGTAGAATTTATATGATAGGCCAAGAGGATCAAAAAATTCAATATTCTTCGCTGTTTGTAAGATGCATAGCCAATGGCCAGTCTTCAATGTCAATGGACTGCTATTAACAATGATTAGGGTATTGTTAACACTTGGAATTTTTTTCAATGAAGTCCGATGGTATACAATAGGACTTGTACTGGGACATGTATGGATCCATACTAAATACGTTGATTATTTGGTTTGTGTTCATGGTGCTAGGTCTAGTAGAACACTGCCGTCGGGTGTGATTTCCCAATAGGTTTCAAATTGACTCAATAATATTAGCGTGATACTCTCAGTCAAAGCATCGGCAAATGTACACTCTAAACGTACATTCCCTGTTCGTACTATGCTCATATCCTGAGTCCCTGACAAGTCCAAAACAATTACCCCATGATTTTTTGAAAACATTGAATCGGTTATCCATTTTCAAATAGTTGAGAGTCATGATCTAGGGATTGCATGGTCAACTCGTACAGAGTTCTATAGGATTTTTTGTCAAATGATAGAGTGTACAGTGGAATACCATTTACTTTGAACACAAGGCTAGATAGACCAAAAAAATTAAAATCTTGGGGGATTCAGTCCAGGATCCAACGGCACTGCCACTCTTCACAAAGGCCAAAGTCAATTTTGATGGGATTTCTCCATTGATAAATGATGAATCGGTATAGCTACGAGAGCCGGTGGCAATGTGACGTTGATTGGTGATCGTGTGGGGAACAAGAAGTTTAATGTAGTTACATTGTCTCTTAGCTTTTCCACTGCAATGCAACAGAGCTCATAACCTGTTGTTTTCGGACGTGGAAAATTGCCGATGTGATAATGACATTTGCATCGGGTGCTGCAGGAAGTGTTTTTTTCTCAAAATAAAATTCGATGGGGCCAGTTGTAACTTTATGTCAATCTTGACATTGGGGGGTAGCCATTGGGATATATTGAATATCTTTATTTTAATTTTCCAACCAGATGATACTCCTGGGTCACTGCAGTAGTCAACTCGCCATCAGTATCAACACCTGGTCGATATTCATGGCCCAATGATTGTCCCTCTCAACTCCTTGTATGGCTTTGGTGTCATCATCATAAATTGTATGTAGCTTGCATAGTTGGATAAATTATTGCTAGTGCTAACCAATGTACCATTAATAAATACATTAATTTGTTTGAACAGATTGTGTAGAATACAGTTTTCATAGAAGAGACCATCGCCAACATTTGGAGTTGTATTATCTGACTTTTTCTTCACCGCAACATTTAAATCAATAAATGTTGATGACAAATCAATGAAATAGTCTTCATTGGAAAATATTTGAAAGTGTATATTTTCCGAGAGGGGTTGTTTGGGATGAAATTGTTCATAGTAGCGATACTTGACACTGACATCAACATTTTTAGCATTGAATAGATTCAATGAGGAACTAATTGATGGATATGATTCCTTGTGGGGGAGATAAGTCATCTTAAGAGAGAGAAGTCCTTCTTTGATCTAACAATCTTTTTCTTCTTCTTCTTCTGCTTATTGCTCTTCCTTGTTTTATTCCTCAAAGTCCTTGTTGATGTCCTTCGCTTCCCGCCTGGGTGGAGACTTATGAGTGAATGACGTACACGCATCCTTTTCAATCCCTCCCCATTTTGTCGAGATTTTAATTGCTCACCAACGGCTCTTGCTGAAGATCTAATATTTTCCTAACACGCTCCTTGAAATTCTTGCCCGACCCCCAGTCCTGTAGTGTTGAGGCAGCAAATTTTGATGCAGCAGGTACAAGATATTTTCTGGCAAGGGGTAGTGCAGAACAAAATAGCCTAGCAAACCAGCTACCAAGACCATAGCCAGACATTGTAGTACGCCCCTTGTAGTAGTCCAATCCATTGCCTATTTGACGTGGACTCAGAGCACCAACATAGCAATCGATATCGGGACAGACAAATGGAATTCTCTTATTTTTCATTTTAGGTGATTATGCTATCGCCGACAGTGGGTCAAAATGACATGTAATCACTGCTAAGCCTTTTTGTTATTGCTAGAGGATCACCCAATTCACTTCTTAGTGTTAACTGACAGAGTTCCAAATACGAAGTTTTTACAGAAACATACTGAAGATGCTTTATATTATAGTGATGAACAGTTCATGAGATGTTTTTTCGTTCAAGAACACGTAGGAGGGGTACATTTGAATTACCGACTCTCGATGTTTCGACAAAGGAGGCATAGAGAAATATGCAAGAGTCCGAGGCGAAACCAGGTGTATAATCAGAAAAAAATAACTTGATCCATTCCGTAAACGGTGCCAGCATTTTTCCCATTGATCATATTCTGTTTTAAAGCCAAGAACGTCTCTCAGATTATCATTGAGAATAATTATTTCAGTGTCAACAGGTCGCTAGGTAATGTAAATCCTATCGTTTTCCAATGAATAATTAATATTGAATTTACCACTCCTACGATATGAGATTTTTCTATTGATTGTACGACACAAATCTATCATATTATCGTATTCAATATATTTCAATTTGGCATGTGAATATTCGCTAGATTTAAGTGCTTCAACCCATTCATAGTCGACAAAGAGTGTCCAATCGAAATGGTATAACTTTTATATCATACACACGATCCTTTCTCAGGATGTCATAGGTATTTTTTAGAATACAGTCGACAAGAGCCACTTCATACGCACCGTCAAATTTGATGGTGGGGAAGAGTTTTGTCCAAAAATCACTTGTCGTATTCAAGTCGTTGTAGAGAGGATCGAAACATTGGACATAAAAGTTACATAGAAATCATTGGGCATTGTCAATATCTTCAACACCGATCCAAGAATAAAATCAGAGTTGTTTTCCTAGCCACCGAACAAGTAACTGTTTCATACCCCTGCGAGTACGTGTCTTTAATATCTTTTCAATTTGATAGATTTCACTATTATTTTTAACTTTTTGTAGTTCATAGTCATAAAAGCCGCCGAGAAAATCTCTTCATCTTTGGTATCACGCAGGCGATAAGTTATGGGTTTAGTGTCTAGGATTTTTTGCCACTTTAAAAAGTTATGTGGACCACAAGTAATTCCCCTTTTCAAAAACATTAGTTGTTCTATTAATTCGAACAGTATCACCAACATTGAATTTATTTTTCTTCTTAACAATCGTTTCATTGGAATATTGTTTAAGAAAGGTGTCAATTGTATCATGATCAGAATGATGAACTTCCGTGGGGGGTTGAGTTGGACAATGATCGATGAGGTCGTTGATTATAGATCAACATGATTTTATCTAAATCATGAATAAAATCCGGTGTATTTTTCAATGTACAATATCTTGAAATTAAAAGCCGAATAGTTCTTATCAATCGTTCGGCCAATGCAGCCTTTATAGGACTATGACTATGATAGAGCAGTGTATTATATTTCGCTAGTACTTTTGCAACATGGGGATTAACAAATTCACTACCGCGATCCGTTTGAATTTTTTTTATATGAATCCTGTTCGAGAATACTTTCAATGGCCTGAGCAACTTCAACGCCTCTCTATGATCGCAATGGAATTGCATATGCATAACGACTATAAACACTGATTGCAAGTAGAATGTACTTGTACGGTGTATTGTGACGTCGTAGAATCTCATCTAGAGTCAGGAGATCTGCTTGCATTATATGCAATGGGTAAAAGGCTTTAGTTTTTCGAAATGATTGCACGAAGTCTATGATTTCTATGCAGAGTGTAACTTGATTCATTTTGTAGATAGTCTTGTACACTTTTAGTGTGAACACCAGTGACTTTGGAAAGAGTGGTGGGTGAACTTAAACTCCCCGCCTCACCAATATTTTCATAAACACGTTTCAGAACTTCAACCATTTTGAACGTAAACACGTTGTGCAACGTCCGCTACCCTTTTGTATACTAGTTGTGGATGGTGATGGTGACATGATACGTTTTCTTTTTTTCCTCGCCACCATTGTCAAGTTTCCACTAGGTGTGCTAGTATTTTCCAAGATTGATTTAAAATCTTCTTCTTTTTCTTCTTCATGTTTTAATGGTGTCGATGATGATGTTGATGATGATGCATGTTCATGTTTTTTTTTTTTTAGAATTTGTCTATTGCTAATAAGACTTTTGGGGAAGCTTAATGTATTTAGAAAGTTGTATAGATGAGCGTAAAATGATAATAGTCCTTTACGATTTGTAACCATATCATAGATTAAATCAAGTAGATTATAGCTCTTGCCCTGAATTATAATCCCTTTCCCATTGCTCTCAATTTGAATTTGATCTCGACCACTTTCCATGAGATAAGTTAGGAGTCGTTTACTTTGTTCACGATATGAGTGGGGCATTAGATTTCCAATTTTCAATACAATTGAATCCAATTCCTCCTTCTTTAATTGTGTTCCAGCAGCAGAATCCTGAGGAGATGATTCTTTTTTGTGATCAATACCAGTGGGCTTCGACCGATAGGGCTTATGTTTGTCCACTCGGCGAAGTGCATCTTGAAGTAAAAGCAGTTTTTTATCATCCTAAATATTCTCATAGTCAAGGAATTTACTCAGATTGTTCTCAAAGTGTTCCACGGGTGAGAGAGCGAGTTCTATTGGAGTCAATTTATAGGGTTTTGCCATTCTCTCTCTAGAGAAAACTGTTTACAAGTCCTGCAATTATTGGCAGTAAAAGTGTGAAAAAGCTACCGCCCGCCTGAAGAAGTCGTTTCTTTTTAAAATTCTTTCGTTTCTTTTTAGAGGCCAATGTAAGTACAATGGAACGATGTTGCTTTACCTGTTGCTTAACTACTTCTGGCAGTTGAACATTACCCTCGGTCAAATTTAAACAAAGTTCAGATATTAGATTAATGAAATCATTGTCAATACCATGTTTGAGTATGGCTTTCCTAAGCGGGGGTTTTGAAGTGCTTAGAACTGAAAACAGATGTCTATTTTCATGTAGTTTCTTCAGTGTCATGATAGCAACTAATAGGTCTTTTTAGTGTTCACGGGGGAGATATACTGTAATTTCATTGTCAAAAATATCTGTGACTAAACGCAGATCCTCGGGTGTATTTTGATTAAGATCCAATAGGATATAACCGTAGGGTTTATTAGTTGCCTGATTGTATGCTGAGAGCAGAAATTTAGGGGCGCCTGGATAGATTTGTTTATTGAGAGTTATTAGCGAGCTAGAATCACGAACAACTTTGTAGATGATGTAGTAGGTGCAGTTCAATGCAAGTGTTCGCATACATTTGCTCTGATGAAAGAGATTGTGTAGAACCAGAGTAACGGAAATCTGTTCATGATGAGAGCGAACAGTGAACAGTTGTAGCATTTCGGGGACCATTGTTCAATAGATTCAGCCAGATCGTCAATGATCAGCCAAGAGTTTGGTTCAATAATGCTGAAAACATCAAGTCCCTGTATGAATTGTATCTGCACCAGTCCCGTCGTGGTAATTGCTTTTATTTTATCGTATGACTCCTACCAAATACTGTAACAATAGTAGATTTTTTTTCGGCTTTCCACAAACATTTTATAGCAATTTTTAATTATTTTAGTTAAGAGTGTTGTTTTGTCTGACATTGAGGGCCCACACAGAAACGATCTGAATGGTGTTTTAAATTGATACATGTTCCTTCAACAGTTCACCTAGACAACTAACTGTAGACTATAGCTGTCTAATGACTAAATAATTTCCCTACTACTACTACTACTCCGTTCAAGAAGAATAATAAGAAGAAGAAGACGAATAAAGAATCATATTTTCTTTTATTATACGCATAAAAAAGTAACAATACTTAAAAAATACTACATTGAAAAAAATTAAACATGAAAAAATACATTTTTTTTTATAAAAAAATACAACATTACATAACAGAGAAAAAAATAAACTTTTTTTTTTTTTTTTATCTATAGAAAAAATACAACATTTATTAGAATAAAGCACTTGAAATAATATCAAACACTTTTATTTACAGCATTTTAAATTTTGGGATCCCCCCCCCCACCCCCGGGGGGGGGGGCGGCCGCTGCGGCGGCCGGGAGGGCCCGCTGCGGCGGGCCGGGAAGCGCCGCGGGGCCGGGAAGTGGGGGGCCCGCTGCGGCGGGCCCGGGCCGGGGGGCATTAAATAGTGGAATTGTTCTGCCTTGCACACACACATTGAAAATTGTTTATGATATAGAAAAAAGAATTAAAAAAAAAACACCCCATTACCCAAAAAACCCTCCCACCCAATTTATACTTTTTTTTTAAATGAATTTAAGTTAATTTTTCTAGACCGAGTTGTTTTCTGTACTCTATACATTCAACTCGGTCTGAAATTAAATAATGACCGTGTGGTAGTACCTTCACACCAACCTCTAAGTACATAGACTTTGTCCGATATGGCCGACATGGCGTTTTTTCTCAACTCTAACTGTGTAGTTTTTAAATTGTAAAGAACGAATCGCCATGACTTTCGCTCTTGGCACTAAACTACGTTCCACACAGTTTCTATACACACTCATGTCGAAATTATTTCTTAAAAAGTGTGTAGGTACCCCCTTGCAAACTTGTTTGATATCCTTGCTGTGCGTTTCCACACAGTATACCTTCGGACCAGGAAACACACCACTGGATATCAGATCGCTACCCGTTTTAGATTTTAGCATTAACAATTGGTTTGGGGCCTGGCGTTTCACTAGCTCTGGGCAGCGGGATTCGTCCCAATTAGTGTAGTCCATTCGTGAGCTAATGTACTCGCCATTTTCCGATCATTCAATAGATTTTCAGTTTTGACTTTTAGCAGGAGTGAATCAGTGTCCCCGTAATACACTTGAACTTATCCCTCAATAGGCCACTGTACCTTGCATACATTATAATAAAATGACAACATGAGTTTCTTGGATATTTCAGTTATTGCACTCCCACCTGCAACATTTTTATTTAAAACAATGTTTCTTTTCTTACGGTGTAGGAGCACCATATCAGAGTCTATGATTGTGAACGATGTGAAGTTTGGATCCGCAATGATTCGAGCACAATCTTTGGGGTTGGTTACAATGTCACATAGACTTCTGTTTCGTACGCTCTCGCACATTTTACCGAAAGCTGAGTTCAAAATGAGTTTATAGACTTCTTTTTGAACTTTTGTTTTCGCTTGTGAACGCTTACTGACAAGGTTGTCAATAAACGTTTTCATGTAAGGCTTTTGATCAAATTGGAGGGCTCTATGAATCTTTGTGACCTTGAAACCATTGGACACCATCCATTTCAATAGCACGTGATGAACGACGATATTCTGTTTCGGGTTGAGGTCGGCAATTAGTTTTCGTTTTGAAGGTACCCAGTGCATACTCCCATCCTCCACTAATGATAAATTGTAGGGGCTCAGACAGTCCCTACCCACCGGTCTATTTATGCACGGAAAAACAAAGTCTTTTACCGAGTCATGGATTTCCATGGGTATTTCACCGTCAATTTAAAAAAAACCATCCCTGTGCCCCATTCTCCCCAACACTGGCAATGTCGGGGAAATTCGAAGCACATGGATTCTCAAGCCATTTATAATTGCCACACGGCAAACAGTAGTGAGACATTGCCGATGGGTAAAGAGAATTCATATCCAAAAAACACTGCGTCCAACTTTTCATCGGTGTGCTGTCCGGTCGGATCAGTTTTCATGATACGATCCCCGTGAAAAACATACCCACCCCTCATTGATCTCTCTACAAACAGATGCTGATCCACATCGGCGATCAGACCTATTTCTTCTTTGCTGATTTTAAGTATCAAGTCCATCACCAAATGAGGAGTGGAAAAATAATAACCTACATCCAACCCAAATTCCCCATAGATTTTATCCGTATTTTTGCACACAATGTCCAGAAGAGTGAGTACGTCACTGGCCAAGTATAGTTACAATAATCCCACCCATTTTTACATCCACCCTTTGCCCAAACCCTCTTAGCAAATTCGTAGTTGCTAGTGGTGCACTCACTCTCAGTAAGAGAATTGTAAAAAAGCTTCAATGGGCGGTAGTGACACCTTATCTAGCCTCGAGCCAGAGTTGTAATAATCATATGGATATATAGCCTTACACGTTAATAAATCATACATTTCATCATCGGGGAAGCGCTGTTTGAGGAGGGGGAAGCTATCAAAATTGTCAGTTTTCTGTACCTGAATCAATTGACTTAAAGATTTGGGGAAGAAGCTGAAAGAGTCTAAAAAACGGATTTTATTCAGGCACGTGTTACCCTTGTCAACTGTTTTTCCACATGAATTCTAGAAGCAGTAGCTTCTCCGATGATTTGGGTATGATATTAAATGAAAAAGAACCATCTATCCATGCGTCATCTACAACTCCACCCTTGGCAATGCGGGCCAACGCCGGTAGATAAAACTTTAAGTCGTAATTGGAATTGTGTATAAAAACAGGTACGAAATATTGCTGTCTAACGTTTAAATTGCATGACTGATGGGCTACCCCCCCTAAAGTTACTCCCCCCCCATGTAATTTCCTGCCACAAATGATCATGGTCGATCACCTTCCTCCTCCCTCCATTCCCAACACCATCATCAAATTCTCCCTCGCAAACCCAACACATTTTACGATTTTTAATGGCCGCTATGTCATCTTGTGATAGGAGCATAGGATAGTTTGTTTAACGAAGGCGCGAAATTGCACCGTTCGCTGTTTTGATTAGACTGACCAATGCCGAGCGCTTGCAGTCTTCACCGTTACTCAACATCTCAACTACATCCAGCCCTTGCATGGTATTATTGGAATCTCGTTGCGCATGAGCGTAAGAGACCCTATGGCTTCATGTATTTTAACACGATTTGAATTTGACGGATCGCACACGTCTGTCAGTTTCGCTTCACAGTCTAAAGCGATCTTATTGCTCTGCAGGAGCGTGATTTGGAAATTTTTAAAACGTAAGATCGCTCTATCTCCGCTTACCGTCTCCACAGCCTGGTATCCATGACGTTTACAGTGTTTCATGTGATGCTTTAACTTTAAATCAATCCAAAATCTTGAGAGGCATGTTGGACAGTAATAACGTACATTCCGATTTTTATCCTCACTTAGAACCCTACTAATATCCGTAATTGGCGTGTATAGAAGCCACACCCAATGTTCTACTGATTCAATTGAAGGACCCCGCACTGGAAATAATACACTCTTATCGGAACGATGGCCCTCCTCAAATTCTGTTTCATACTATAATACCGTGACACCAATCTTTAAATGTGCATTAGCCCGCTCAAAACTATCTATTCCTTTTAGTGTCACGGGAAATTGACCATTTAAACAATTAAAATCTACTTTGGGGAACTTTGAACCCTCCCTACCATTAACTGCCATTTTATCCAACTTTTTCCTAGATGCATCTATTTGAAGAGGTCTGTATGTGGCAATTAAAAATGCATACTTGAAACACTGCAGCCTCGTATCGAAACAGATTCGTTGTATCCCCCTACACCCCTCTAAATCTGAATGATATTTTAAAACTATAGCCCTCTCCCCATGCCCACCTCTTACAATAAAATCCTTTCTAAATCTACAAATATTAACATTTAAACTCAATAAATAAAACCACAGACCCAATACCCCCCTCGTTATAATTTTCCCACTTACTTTGAATACTATTAGCCCAATTTAGAAAAACCTCACCATAATTTGATGAATGCGGGCGAATTGCCAACATCTCTGTGTGCAAGTATTTCAAATACACCTCACCCGCATTTTCATTTAAAAAAAATATTTTTAGTGCTATTGATACTTTTAAACTGACCCCCACTCCCCACACCCCCATCTGTTGTTCAAGAACGGCTCGAATCTTATTAGTATATAAATGTATAATGGCCGAGGGATCTGTTATTATATCCCCCGACACTAGAGATTTGAAGGGATCACCGAATTTGGCGCTGTAGACTTTTGTGTGGTGCAAGGCAGAGTTGGAAAGAAAAAAATCTGGAAGAGGGGATACTTGTGTTGTTGTTGTTGTTGTATTACTACTACTACTATTACTAGCACTAGGTATATCATTAAGCGGAATGGTGGGGGTTGACATAGAATTGTCAATAGCACCACCCCAGTCTGTTCAATTGCAATGGATGGAGATGGCATGAAGTCCCCTAGGCCTGTTAGTACATATTCCAATGTGTGTGGGGACAGCTATTCGAGCCAGCCTGTATTGTCCTGTGATGGGATTTCTTTATGAGGACCCGGTTCAGATGCACTAGTAACATCCCCTAAATGCTCACGCATAAATCTATCTGTCCATTCCGGATCCTCCATCATGTCAATGTCACAGGTTAAATCGTCTAGGCTAGCCATTTCCCCAAAACAATCGCTAAGAAAACCCCTATGCCACTCCATATTGTCTAGAATTAATGAAGGTTCGTCTCTAAACTCCATTGGTGGTGCTAGAATTGGTTCAGGTCCAGTAAATGTTGATGTTTCATGACCCAATGGCGCTGCTATTTCATTAATCTATAGAAAAAGGTTTATTTTCTATGTGAAATAAGCATTATTTCATAAAGTTGAAAAATCGTTTTCATTTCTAGTCGTGTGTTTACCTGAATATTTAATAAGTACCATTTTTCCATACCATCCACAAAACTCAACTCCTCCTAGAATTATTTAAACTAAATACTTACCCCTGCCTCCCACAGAAAGTTCAGAAAAACACAATACCCTTATCTATAGTGAAGCATTTTTCTACTCGTATGTTTACCCGAATATTTAACACGTACCGTTTTCCATACCATCCACAAAACTCAATTCCTCCTAGAATTATTTCAACTAAATAGTTACCCCCTCCTCCCTCAGAAAGTTCAGAAAATTGAACACATTACAACTGTATGACCATGTGATAAAAAAAAGAAGTTGCTTTATAAAAATGGATAAAACTATATTGTACAATATAATAAATATAATTTAATACTAGAAAAAAAATCTGGAACTAGATCCTTTTTGAAATTTTGAACTAACTATACCGTACTGTCTATTGTCTAGAACTCTCTTTTCCTGAAATGGAGTAATTCCAAGGTTTTCAGTTAGTCTCTTGAGACAATGTCTTCAAATCTTTGCACTTGAAGCCCAAATCCTAACTTAAAAAAATAACCTTGTCTGCATAATTTGCTTTGAATTTCAATTTACATTATTTCCAACAGAATCTATTTTTGTTTGGATAATAATTTGATCTATATGTGAAATTAAGGTTTTTAAAACATTTTTTTTCTAGATATCAGAATGGGTGAAGAAGGCTTTCGCGTGCCACAAGAAGGCTTTATCAAATTCAAGATAGAAGGCTTAGGAGTGGTCTTTCCCCAAATGAAATGGCAATTATCGGATGGTTTATTGACATGCTTGACAGAAAGCATGGAAGCTACCAAATAGCGTTTCTCTGTGAGGAGTCTCCTCTGAATCCTTTCTTCAATATCCATCCTGTGAATCCTCCACTAAAAATGGATTGCCTAGCCTCCAAAGCCTGTCTTTAAGTGTCTTAGCCAACTATGAAAAATTTTCTCCCGCTACAATGCCATTTTCTCTGTATAATCGGTTGATGCAAGTGTCTCTGGCCAAAAACTGTTCAACTCTTAAGAACCTTTTGAAGAATTCACCTCTTAAATCTTTTTCTCTGGTGAATGCCCTATCAGATCATCACTCTCGTTGCTTTGCATCTGGTACAAGAAATAAATTTGCCCAAAAATTATTCTATTCTTTTATGGAGCTTATTCTACAAAAGGAAGAATGTACCCTCCAGACATTAGATCTAAGAGGTGTAGTTATTGAAGATCAATTTGACTTGCACGATTTTTGGAGCTTTTGAATAAAGAACGCGAATTGGATAGTAATCCTTTGCGACAGATCTTCTTAGATATAGCTATAGATGATGAAGATTTGTTTCATAAGCTCACTAATGTTCTGATATACAACCCAGAGATCAATCCTGAAAGCAAGAGTACACTCCAGGTGCATTTGGGTCACTTTACATTTGGGTCACTTTATAAAAAAATCTCCATGAATCTTCTTGACTCATGTTGTACTACAAGTACAGTTGTACTACAAGTCCAGTTGAGAATTTAATGTAACAGTACAATTGCAGTTTTTCTATTCACTGGCGTCGACGACGACACTGGTAACGTACAGTACGTTACGACGACGGAGTTTGAAGTTAAACTTCAACTCCGAAGTCCAACTTAAAACGAAGTTAAACTTAAACCTGAATTTGCTATGCAATCTGAAGTGTGGAATGGAAGAAAACCATTCTCATCTAAAGTGATAAAGCTGTACTCTTGAGAAAGTGCCCCAACAATATTTTTTGCTGTTAGTCTAATTGCGTAGGTTGTAGCTGGGTGAAGGTCATAGATGTATAGGTGAGGCTGAGGTAGCGTACTTTGTAGATCTGAAAAATTGAAGAGTGCTGTTACCTTTTCTCAGAGAATATAAGGAACACAAAGACAAATAAAAAATTAGATACTTTAAAGTAGCTCTTAGAGAAATTCAAAAACTACTAGCCCCAGAAAGTTTAGTGGAATCAACAACATGGAAACATAAGACACCAATACCACAAGAAAAATAGGGGTGAACATTTAAATAAAAACAGCATAAACAGCAATGTAAAGTGGTTCTTCTACCTAGCAGAACCAAGAATTGGAGGGAAAAGGTAGCCTACTAAAAATAAATCGCATAACACATGTGCAACACAGTAAACGTACAGCACTCGTAAAAAAAACAACCTAAAACTACACCACCAAGCAGCATAGTGGCAAAAAATTGAATACCACAATACAACAACTGATAGCATTTCGTGCCATATAAATAGTGACAAGCAGCCAATGGCTATGTAGTGTTTACCATTCTGAATTGAAAGTAAAAAAAAAATAAATATAAATCCACCGCATTAGCAGCACAAGCGGTATGGACACATCGTATCTTGCAATGTGCCATCACTTTGACATCCACCGACAGGATATGACAATTA
Source organism: Artemia sinica (assembly GCA_027921565.1). Classification (NCBI taxonomy): domain Eukaryota; kingdom Metazoa; phylum Arthropoda; class Branchiopoda; order Anostraca; family Artemiidae; genus Artemia; species Artemia sinica. Next base: position 195,859 of record JAPEVW010000108.1, on the reverse strand, counting down.
TACCATAAGATTTGATAGATTCAATTCCCCGAGTCAGAGTTATGATGTCGCTTAGAAAATGCTACTAATACAGATACTGCTACTACTGCAAAATTCAACTTCACCTGCAGTGAGTGAAGTGCAAAACTCGCTCTTTACCCCTTCTTGCGAATTTTGGACTTCCCTAAATCCTTCCCAATGTCTCTTCCTCATTTTTAAATGATCTTCTTTTCAGTCAGTCCAGATGGATTGCCAACAAGCACAAACTATGGCATCTATAAAAAGAACTATAAAAAGAAGAAAAAAGGTTTATCTTAGTCAAATTCACCCTTGAAAGACACATAACGCTATGCTTTTTGCAGCCTTCCATCGTAGATAAATGAATATGGAACATTTAACGTGAGTGTATGTAGCAAAAGTATAGCGCTTAGTGCTGACACTATTTCTGCTTGTCAGTGAAGCATATACTTGGGTCTGTGGTGCCACTTCTTGAACGAATCTGGGATTTCAGTCTCAGACATCAGTTTGGAATCTTATAAGAATTATATGTACTAAAGATCACCCTAAAACAACTAGATTAAGCCAGGGTCCGCACCATAATTTTACCGACTCATTTTTTATTTTACCGAGTACCCAAAAACATTGGGGGAGAGGTCTCCCCTCCCCCCACACGTGATGGTCCTGAATTAATCATGTATGCTATTATCATTTTAAGCAAGTTTGATTTCTTCTAGTCAAGAGATTTAAGGAAACAGCACAAGAGAAACGAAAGAAAAAGGAAAGGAGACTGTTGTATCTGTTGGCAAATAAAAATACACATCCGTCTGATTAAAATAATATTCAGGGCTGAGTTTATATCCTTCTAAAATTGAGATCAAAAAAGGAGAAAAAGAGCAGCTAAAGGTGACGCAAGAGAGATCCAAAAATAACTTTATTTTTAAACTTGGAATTGTCTTACAGAATTTATTTTCCCTCATGTTATTTTTAGCTTTAAAAAAAGATATTTTACTGTGACTAAAACCCAAAACCCGTAAATCAAATCATACAATTGCGCAAGAACATAAAGATATACCTTTTATTTGGTTTAAGTTCTTATCTTCAACATATTTCTCATTACCTAATGTTTTCTTACAATTTCTTACTTTTTTTAAACAAATATTATTGGAAGTCTGTAATTTACATATATTAAACAGTTCATGGTAATCAAGGGCGTCCTTTGGAGGGGGGCAAGGGACAAAGGCATTGACCCCCAACGATATGGAGGAAAAATTATTATATATCCCATGCCCTTGACTATCCGGATATGGACCCCTCTGCATCCCCCCCCCCCCCCAACTAATAGAAATACTGGATATTCACCCTCTAATGGTAACGACGAATAAGTAAGAGTGACTTGGCACAAAAGTAACCAAAACTAAAAAAAACGGGATTGGGTAACAATTCCGTTGTTACAAGCATAAAAATTGGCTTTCATGCTGATTCCAAATATATCTAACTAATTAAGTTTAATTTTACCCATCAAAGCTACGAGCCGGAGAAAGTTTGTTTGACTTTCAAAAAGGGCGGAAACACTCTCCCTCAAAGTCAAAGGATCTTAATGAAAATCGCAAGATCGGATTTAACACATCAAAAATTCTACTGAGAGAGGTATCAAGCCAGAAGAGCAAAATGTAGAATTAATATACATATATTTTTTTTGACACAAGAAGAATCATGGATGTGTTTGGCGCCCTTCTCAATACCTCGCTCTTTACACAACAGTTGGGCTATTTGTTCTATTTCTTTAGAACGACTCTTGAAGCAAGCAGGTCGTTTAATTATCCAAGAAGATTTTTTCAAAGCACCTGGTAAGAGTGTGAAGAGGTCAGGCATTAAGGAGAGCCCCCTTTTATGCAAAGCCTTTAAGTAAAAAGAGATGTTCAAATTTAAACAAGCGTAAATTATTGTTTTGGTACACCGGGTTTACTGAAACTTCCTAAAGCGGTTTACTTTAACGAACGGCGTTACTGGAGCTAATTTTTTGGTTCAGTTGTTATGAAAGGTGATAGGTTAACGAGAACTATTGCATTTACTAAACCAAGCATTTTCATAAAAAATCCTAGAAATTTTATTGAAGTACAATTTGAAATTTGGTTGAAATAGCAGGTTTATAAGGGCTGACAACCCCAATCACATTCAGGATAATCTATACTTGTTTTGTACTTAACACTACTCTTTGTTTGCACATGGAACCTGTTTTTTTTTTCCATTCAGTCAAACTAGAAAAGAATTAAAAACAATTAGAAAGCGCAAATTTAGTTTTCAACTGTGCCTAGGGAATACTCAATTAATTTTCTCTGAGTGTATTTAGGTTTATGGCATGAGGTAAAAGAAACCATTGTTTAAATTGCAGAATCAGGAACTATAATAAATATGTTCCACGTAATCAATAAGGGACACTTAGAAAAATCAATTTAGTCTATCAGAGCCATCACTTATTATAGGAGAGCGTTAGGGGGGGGGGGTTGCACTCCCCCCCCCTACCTACCTTACCTGATAGGGGTAAGGTAAGTGTAAGAAAAGAGATACGGGTTTATGGACACCAGGCGCCAAGAAGTCGCCGGTGAGCCTCCACCATCGGAAGGACGTGGAAGCAGGACTAAAGAATTAATTTTTTATTTGTTTGATGCTCATGTATTGTTTATTATTTATTGTTTTCGGAATAACCTGAACAACGTCTTTGCTAAATAGTAACTTTCTGAATGAGCAATTGAAAGAAAAATGCACTATTAAAGACTTAAGGTATGGCCCTTAAGCCTCCATTGAGGTCGCTAATCCTTAAGCCATCTGATTTTCGGACCGTTTGGTGTTCGGTTTTCCCAGACCGGCTGTGAACCCCTCTTGCCCCCAAATCTGAATACTGAAAGTACGCTTCGCTTAGTATTAGTATTATTGGTCTCCTTATTTTAACATCTTCAAGCATTGTAATATACCAATTAAGAATTGTATTTGTTCCACATGTTTTACAATTCCTATAATGAAACTTCTTATAACTAATTCAATTTTAAATTCCATCTGACAAAAAAACTTTATCATATTTTTTTTATTTAACTGGATATATTTAAGAAAAGGTGCTTTTGGGCTAAACTCCATCAATAAAATCTGAAACCCATACACGAGTTCATACTCTCTATAGAATAATGCTTCAAGATGGCTTAATCAATGATGGCTAATCAATGTCTTTAATGAAATCTTTGAATTGCAAAGAGCATAGATTAAAGGTAAGCCGGCGGAGCCCTTCCGTCTCAAGGCCCTTCAGCCAGGAAGCGCAATGGGGCGATGGGGGCCAGCCATCCTGTGCTTTCGTACACCCCTTCCTTTATACTTTCCCCATATTTCTCCAGGTACCCATTTAGAGCTGGTCGACTCTGGCTGAGCTCACATTCCACTAGCCCCGTCCCAAAAACCAAATAATTGGGTACACTAGGATTCGAACTCTCGCTCTTTCGGACAAAGAATCGCAAATCCAGCGCACAAATCCACTCGCTAGGACAAATTAATGCATGGATCCTAGCATGGATTAACTAGATTTCTATATACTCTTCAAGATAAAATTCGAAATAGTAATGGAATTTACTGCCAATTTTTAGACTATTTCATTAAAATTGACTCAGGGTCTTGGGGTTTATTGCATCGCTTCCTCACCCAGCCCCTTTTTACCACTCAATACGTAGAGCTCATTCGATTAATTATGAAAATTCTGTGAAAAGTATTTTTCATTTAATTGCTTAAAAATACTTGTTCTCTACAAATTTAGTAAACCCTCGTAAAATTTCCTCTCTTCGTTAGCTATAAGTTCGCTATAATATTTTCTTCGTTTCACCCCTCTTAGCTTTTTCATCATTAATAGGTTTGATTTCTTCATAAATTCTAACAGCGTTAAATATTTTTTATCTTTTTGAAATATGGAGTTGCATCTCCTTTTTTCCCATCCTATCACATTTTTTATTTCATTTTTGTATCATTATTTTTTTCAGCTGTGATTGTTTCAAAGTTTTGATTCTGAAGTGTAAAGTCTGAAATCTGAGATTGTGAAAGCCCTTTTCATACACAAATCTTATCTAAGTCATAAGGTGGGGGGGGGGATTATCCATCAGTATAAGGGGGATGTCCATTACATATCGGTCTGAGTATGCGTCCTAAGCAAAATCTGATAGTTAATGCTAAAAAACATGAATTTTGGAATTTAAGCCATCGGGCATTGGAATTCCTTTACTTGAAAAAATTCCTATAATTTCTCCTAAAAGATTCATTTAGTGTATAAATACATCTTTATATAATACATATAAACTCACAATAACTAAATTTGCCAATTTGTAGCCAATTTGTTCAAAAGCGTTTCAGCTTTTTTTTCTGTTTTATTTTCCCTCTATTTCCTGATAAAAAACACTTAAATTAAATTTCAAAAAGATTCATGAAGGATGCAACGAATAGAATTAAATACTTAAATATACCAACACATATTCTAACTTTGAGTTTATAGTTTTTCTTATATGAAAACTTTACGAACTTACACATCTTCCAGGGATTTCACCTTCTATGCGATTAAATAAAAAAAACAAGTTTTTTAAACTGAAAGTAAGGAGCGACATTAAAACTTAAAACGAACAGAAATTATTCCGTATATGAAAGGGGCTGTCCCCTCCTCAACGCCTCGCTCTTTACGCTAAAGTTTTTTGATTGTTTTAAAAATAAAGTTGTGAGACAGATGGTCAAACTTTAGCGTAAAGAGCGAGGTGTTGAGGAGGGGACAGCCCCTTTCATATACGGAATAATTTCTGTTCGTTTTAAGTTTTAATGTCGCTCCTTACTTTCAGTTTGAAAACTTGTTTTTTTTATTTAATTTCTGATCGTTTTTTAGTTAATGCAGCTTTTATTTGCATAAGAATTTTACTTTTTTTCTTTTGCTAAATGGATGTCTTTACAAATTAACTTACGTAACTAACTTCTATATTCGTATTTTTTCTTCTGGCAAAAAATACAAAGTTGCAGATTTTTGCAGATATGAGCTTGAAACCTATGTAATAGGGATATCTGATACGCTGAATTCTGACGGTGGTGATTTTCATTAAAATTCTTAATTTTCACTTGTAGGGGATGTTTCCCCCCCTTTAAAAAAATCGAGTAAATTTCTCAGGCTCGTAGCCTTTGATGAGTAATACTAAACTTAATAAAATTTATATATTTAGGATCAGCATTATAAACACATTCTTTTGATACATTTATTGACATCAAAATTCCGTTTTTAAAAGTTTCGATTACTATTGAGCCGTATCGCTTGTTTTTTTATTGTTTTTTTTGTTACGTATATGTTATTACGTATATGAAGGGGTTCTCCCCTTAGTCAATACCCAGCTCTTTACGTTAAAAGTTAAAAAAATTTTGATTCACAAACCCCTGAATCACAAAGGCCGTTTAATTAGAATAGATAGCTCTTTTGAAAGCACTAAAAAAAAAAAAACTGTAGCGTAAAGAGCGAGGTATTGACTTGGGGGAGAACCCCCTCACATACGTTATAATTTCTGTTCGTTTTAAGTTCTAATATTCCTTCTTACATTTCAGTTGAAAAAACTTGTTTTTTTTTTTATTTAATTTCTGATCGTCTAATGATCGATTTAATTTCTAATGCTTGGAAATCCGGCGCCCCCTTCATAGAAATGTCTCTTACCCCAAAGAAACATCCTCCACGGAAATATTCTCCAGAGTAACAACCCTTCCTCTAGCCCCCCCCCCCCCAGAAAAAATCCTTCCTGAAAATGGTTGTATACTTCCAAATAACCATAAATAATGCTGGCAAGTCCGGCGCCCCCTTCATGGCAATTTCCCTTCCCCCATGAAAATTTCCATCATGAACAACAGATCCTCCAACATAACCACCGACCACCCTTCCCTCCCACTACCAGACAAAAAAAACCTCCTGAATACTTCTGTATACTTCCCAATAACCAATACTATATGTTAACATTGGGTAAAGTTCATAACTTTTAGCCCTCCCTCTGGGAACTTCGCGGGGACTAAGTCACCCTAAACAAAAAGACATATTTATCATATTTTCGACCATGCTGAACAAAATGGCTATCTCAAAATTTTGATCGGGTGACTTTGGGAAAAAAAATAAGCGTGGAGGGGGCCTAGTTGCCCTCCATTTTTTTTTGGTCACTTAAAGGGAACTAGAACTGTTTTTAATTTCCGTTCCAATGAGCCCTCCCCACGATATTCTAGGACCGCTGGGTCGATGACGATCACCCCTGAAAAAAAAAAAACAAAAAACAAATAAACACGCATTCCGTGATCTTTCTTCTGGCAAAAAAACTGTAAAATTCCACATTTTTGTAGATAGGAGTTTGAAAACTCTACAGTAAGGTTCTCTGATACGCTGAATATGATGGTGAGATTTTCATTAAGGTTCTATAACTTTTAGGGGGTCTTTCCCCCTTTTTTTGAAAATCAGCCAAATTTTCTCAGGCGCCTAACTTTTGATGGGTAGCACTAAACTTGATGAAAGTTATATATTTTGAAATCAGCATTGAAATCTGATTCTTTTGATATATCTATTGGTATCAAAAACCCGTTTTCTAGAGTTTCGGTTACCATTGAGCCGGGTCGCTCCTTACTTACAGTTCGTTACCACGAACTGTTTGATATTCAACGTCAAATTTATAGATGCTACATCCACCTGATGGCCACTGAGAAATATCTATTGCAACGTATGTAGAATTAACTTCCAATAAAATTGCTTGAGATGGCGGTGATGGTCCTGGTAATTTTCCTGGAAGTCTGACTGAAAAACTGTTCCACTTGCCGTCCCATAATTTTCTGACAGCACACACCAATGAAAGGCTAAGAAACCTAGCTAATAAAAGCCGGAAATAGCAAATTAACCATCCCAATCATAAGTTTCAGACAGCACTCACCTATGAAACGGCTAAGAAAATCCAGCTCGGAAAAGTAAAAAAAATAGCAACCCACACATCCCAAATCATAGGTTTCAGACAACACATACCTATGAAAGACTAAGAAATCCAACTCAGAAAAGCTCGAAATAGTAATTTACATATTCCAAAATCATAGGTTTCAGACAACACTCACCTATGAACGGCTAAGAAACCTAGCTCAGAAAAGTCAATAATAGCAAAACTAGTCATCCCAAACTATATGTTTTCAGACAGCAAAACACCTATGAAAGGCTAAGAAATCCAGCTCAGAAAAGTCAAAAGTAGCAATCCACCCAACCCAGATCATAGGTTTCAGACAACACACACCAACGAAAGACTAAGAAATCTAGCTTAGAAAAGCCCGAAATAGTAATTAACATATCCCAAATCATAGGTTTCAGACAACATTCACCTATGAAAGACTAAGAAACCTTAGCTCAGAAAAGCCTGAAAATAGCAAACTACTCATCCCAAACTAGAAGTTTTCAGACAACAAACACCTATGATGGACTAAGAATCATAGCTCTGAAAAGTCCAAATAGCAAACTACACATCCCAAATCTTAATTTTTCTGACAACACATACCTATGAAAGGCTAAGAATCTAGCTCAGAAAAGACAAAAATAGCAAACCACTCATCCCAATCATAGGTTTCAGTCAACACACACCTATGAAAGGCTAATAAATCCAGCTCAGAAAAGTCAAAAATAGCAAACTACATATCCCAAATCATAGGTTTCAGTTAACACACACCAACGAAAGACTAAGAAACCTAGCTCAGAAAGTCATAATATAGCAAACTAGTCATCCCAAACTATAGGTTTCAGACAACAAACCTATGAAAGGCTAGAAATCCAGCTCAGAAAAGTCAAAAGTAGCAATCCACCCACCCCAAATCATAGGTTTCAGACAACACACACCAACGAAAGACTAAGAATCTAGCTTAGAAAAGCCCGAAATAGTAATTAACATATCCCAAATCATAGGTTTCAGACAACATTCACCTATGAAAGACTAAGAAACCTTAGCTCAGAAAAGCCTGAAATAGCAAACTACTCATCCCAAACTAGAAGTTTCAGACAACTAACGCCTATGATGGACTAAGAATCATAGCTATGAAAAGTCCCAAATAGCCAACTACACATCCCAAATCTTAATTTTCTGACAACACATACCTATGAAAGGCTAAGAAATCTAGCTCAGAAAAGACAAAAATAGCAAACCACTCATCCCAATCATAGGTTTCAGTCAACACACACCTATGAAAGGCTAATAAATCCAGCTCAGAAAAGTCCAAAATAGCAAAACTACACATCCCAAATCATAGGTTTTCAGTTAACACACACCAACGAAAGACTAAGAAACCTAGCTCAGAAAGGTCAAAAATAGCAAACTACTCATCCCAAACTATTGGTTTCAGACAACATTCACCTACGAAATACTAGGAAACCTTAGCTCAGAAAAGCCTGAAATAGCAAACTACATATCCCAAATCATAATTTTCTGACAACACTTACCTATGAAAGGCTAAGAAACCTAGCTCAGAAAAGTCAAAAATAGCAAACTACACATCCCAAATCATAGGTTTCAGTCAAAACACACACCTAGGAAAGGCTCAGAAATCCAGCTCAGAAAAAGTCCAAAAAGCAAACCACTCATCCCAAATCATAGGTTTCAGACACCACACACCTATGAAAGACTAAGAAATCCAACTCAGAAAAAGCCCGAAATAGTAATTTACATATCCCAAATCATAAGTTTCAGACAACATTCACCTACGAAATACTAAGAAACCTTAGCTCAGAAAACTCTGAAATAGCCAACTACTCATCCCAAAACTCGAAGTTTTTCAGACAACAAACACCTATGAGTGACTAAGAATCCTAGCTCTGAAAAGTCCAAAAAGCAAACTACACCTCCCAAATCATAATTTTTCTGAAAGCACACAACTATGAAAGGCTAAGAAATCTAGCTCAGAAAAGTCAAAAATAGCAAATTAACCATCCCAAATCATAGGTTTTCAGTCAAAACACGCCTACGAAAGGCTAAGAAATCCAGCTCAGAAAAGTCAAAAAATAGCAATCCAAACATCCCAAATCATAGGTTTTCAGACACCACACACCTACGAAAGACTAAGAAATCTGGTTATGGAAAGTCGGAATAGCAAATTGCATATCCCAAATCATAAGTTTCAGTCAAGACACACCGAAACGAAAAGGCTAAGAAACCTAGCTCATAAAAGCCTAAAAAAGAAAAAAAAATGAAATAGCAAACTACTCATCCCAAACTATTGGTTTCAGACAACATTCACCTACGAAATACTAGGAAACCTTAGCTCAGAAAGCCTGAAATAGCAAACTACACATCCCAAATCATAATTTTCTGACAACACACACCTATGAAAGGCTAAGAAACCTAGCTCAGAAAAGTCAAAATAGCACAATTAAACATCCCCAAATCATAGGTTTCAGACAACACTCACCTATGAACGGCTAAGAAATCCAGCTCTGAAAAGTCCAAAAAGCGAACCACTCATCCCAAATCATAGGTTTCAGTCAACACATCCCTACGAAAGGCTATGAAATCCAGCTCAGAAAAGTCAAAAAAATAGCAATCCACAAATCCAAATCATAGGTTTCAGACAACACACACCTACGAAAGACTAAGCAAATCTGGCTATGAAAAGTCAAAAAATAGCAACCCACACAATCCAAATCATAGGTTTCAGACAACACACTATCTACGAAATACTAAGAAATCTGGCTATGAAAAGCCTGAATAGCAAACTACTCATCCCAAACTATAGGCTTCAGACAACAAACACCTATGAGGGAACTAAGAATCCTAGCTCTGAAAAGTCCAAAATGCAAACTACAAATCCCAAATCATAATTTTCTGACAGCACACACATATGAAAGGCTAAGAAACCTAGCTCAGAAAAGTCAAAAATAGCAAATTAACCATCCCAAATCATAAGTTTCAGACAACACACACCTATGGATGGCTAAGAAATCCAGCTCAGATAAAGTCAAAAATAGCAATCCACCCATCCCAAATCATGGTTTCAGACAACACACACCAACGAAAGACTAAGAAATCTAGCTCAGAAAAGCCGAAAATAGCAAACTACTCATCCCAAACTATAGGCTTCAGACAACATTCACCTACGAAATACTAGGAAACCTTAGCTCAGAAAAGCCTGAAATAGCAAACTATTCATCCCAAACTAGAAGTTTCAGACAACAAAACGCCTATGAGAGACTAAGAATCATAGCTCTGAAAAGTCCAACTTGCAAACTACACATCCCAAATCATAATTTTCTGACAGCACTCATCTATGAACGGCTAAGAAATCCAGCTCAGAAAAGTCAAAATTGCAATCCATCCATCCCAAATCATAGGTTTTCAGACAACACACACCAACGAAAGACTAAGAAATCTAGCTCAGAAAAAGTCCGAAATAGTAATTTTACATATCCCAAATCATAAGTTTTCAGACAATACACATCAACGAAACACGGGGCTCGGGGAGAGCCTTTGAGGTCTGTCAGACCCTTGAGGGCCGGGTGGTCCTTTGGGAGCTTGGGGGGACCTTTGAGGACCGGGTGCTTCCTTCGGGTTGGGGTGGGGGGATCGGAACCCTTTTTGGGTTTGGGGTAGAGGACCTCACGACACTGTTCCAATGGAACTTGTGTATTATAAACGACCTCAGAGTTTCACCCTCAAATCCTCTTCTAAAATCTATTCAAAAATCATCTTTTAAAATGTCTCTAACTGTTTCGCCGAAATAATTCCCTAAAATAATAATTTGTTCTGAAAAGATATAATAAAGCCTTAAAAAAGTATTAAAATGGTGCTCAGGAGCCTTTGGGGCGCCCGGGGGCCCTTTGGGGAATCCGGAGAACCCTTTGAGGACCGGTGGGTTCTTTCGGGGTTGGGGTGGGGGGATCGGAACCCTTTGGGGTTGTGGTAGGGGACCTCACAACACTGTTTCAAATGGAACTTGTGTATTATGAACGACCACACTCAAAACCTCTTCTAAAATCATCTTTTAAATCATCTTTTTAAAATGTCTCTAACTGTTTCGCCGAAATAATTCCATAACCTGTCTAAAACGGTTTCGCCCAATAATCCCTAAACGTAATTTCGGCGTGTTCCTTTTGTTTTTGGCATCTCTGCGCTGACACATTTCAAAATTTCTAGGAAACCCTTTCCTACGTTAATCTCTTCATCTCATAAATGTTCCTAGCTACACTATTAAGGTTTCGTTAGAATATCAATTTATCTCTCCGACTTAAAGCTCAGTGAAGCCGTATTTAAAAATAGAATTTCTATCTCTTTAGACTCCCGCATAATTCCAAGATAACAAGTGATGTCATTTATAATTCCTGACACTAAAGATCAATGAAGCCCTATTTAAAAATAGAATATTAATTTTTCTCTCTGACCTAAAGAGCGTTTATCCCTCAGACTAAGATTAAAGAAGCCATAATGTTTCTTAATTCCCCCTTCGTGAATCAATAATTTCCCTAGCGATTATGTAAATCAAGTTCTCAGTTTAGGTTCGCCTAAAGATCAAAGAAGCCATGTTTGTTTTTCTTAATTCCCCCTTTTGTAAATCAATACATTCTCCCCCACCGATTATGTAAATCAATTTCTCAGGTTAGGTTCGCCTAAAGATCAAAGAAACCATAATGTTTCTTAATTACCCCTTCGTGAATCAATAATTTCCCCGCCGATTATGTAAATCAAGTTCTCAGGTTAGGTTCGCCTAAAGATCAAAGAAACCATAATGTTTCTTAATTCCCCTTCGTGAATCAATAATTTCCCCGCCGATTATGTAAATCAATTTCTCAGGTTAGGTTTAGCCAAACAATCTCATAACATTCGCGTCGAGCATGTCCATTCTCACTGACAACGAACAGACATAAAACAGACATGAATTGCTGTTGACATCCATAAATGTGAGAAAGTTCCTGTTTTTTCCATTCTCACCGACAACAAACATACATAAAACAGACATAAATTGCTGTTGACATTCATAAATGTGAGAAAGTTCCTGTTTTTTCCATTCTCACTGACAACGAACCATTAAAACCAAGACATGAATTGCTGTTGACATCCATGAAAAAACATCAAATAAATTGACCAGCACTCATAACCGTCCAAGAAACATCCATCAAAGTGAGAAAAATCATGTTTTTTTCCAAGTGAGAAAATTCCTGTTTTTTTCATTCTCACTGAGAAAACCATAAACCACGTGGTTATGTTCGGAGTCAATAAGGCCTTTCTACTTGTATCTAGACCTTTTCGTATCCGTTCTACCTCGAGGAGACTGCATCGTTTTAGAGCAAAAAAAAATTGTAAATACAATTATTAAACTGAAATACTAGGCGATGAATAGAGCCAAAAAGAGCAAGATTCTAAAATAGCCAAATTTTACTTTGGCACCCGAATTTCACGTCGTTGTACGAAATATATCTACGTGTTTCGGCTTGCTTCTGTTTTGGATCTGAGTTTAAAAAGGTGTTTTTTCCAATAGCAAAGATGTGCATATTATAAATTGAACCTTGACAAAATGAATAATCAACTAAAATAAATGCTTTACAATATCAGCTGGAATTCATTTAGTGGCGTTGCACCACTATTTCCACCCACAAACCATTGAATTTTGTGCTTCTTTCCAAGTTATTATAAGGTTTATGTCCCTTCTGCAAGTATTTAGTATGATAGTTAAAGAATCCACAGCAAAACAGAAAACTAATCCAAACCAGTGCAAACATTCCACCGATTTTTTTATTCAGTAACTTTTACTTGGCATACATAAAAAACCTCTACATTACTAGTAAAAAAAAAACTCGAAATGTGTTTTTTTATTCTTCCACTGACCTGTAAAATTATGTGTGGTATAATCTAAACACCTTTAAGTTACACCAACTGGCATATCTATGTGACATATCCAGGTATGTAAGCAGAGGTGGACAATTTTAGCATCTACCGGTCCCCCACCTTTCCAGATTCTCAAGATTATTGTGATTCATAACTTTCATATTATTTCCAAATATGCCTTGTTTCTTAAACTGCATCACCCCCACCCCTAAAAATGAAATCCAGCCAAAGTGCCTTCATGACATCTGATTCCAGGCTGATCTAAAATATCCCATCCCTATAGAGAGTATGCTAGATCATTTGTCTAGGATAATTGAGACTCGAGTTATACTTTTGTACTTTTATTGTTCTCGCTGAGAATTTCTTTAAATATATTAATTTTGCCAGAGCTGAATCGTGCAAAAACTCAATTATAAATCCTTACGCTTCAGCTCAAATAACTTTCAAATTATTTTTCTCCCTTAAACAGAACCCTTACTGTAATAAAAATAGAAAATATTGAACCTTTAGCACCAATATTTTATGCTAAGCCCCAAACATACTTCTCCTTTTATAGGGATATTAGAGAGTGAACTCATCCTTTTAACTAAGTATGAATAAGCTGTCATAGAAAGTTCTAATATAAAATTTGACCTTAAATATCAAAGCTTACGTCACTTTTTCATTTTTTGCTGGTTTTATATTTCAATATTTGAATCCCATATATTTACTTTCTTTTTGTTTTAGAAAAAAAAAAGTGTTGAATTATGGGTGTAGGGTCACGAGTCGGACCCCCCTTTCTACTGGCGTAGGCAGCATATTGTCTAGGGGGGGGGGGGCAGTCGATAGTGTAATGGGAGGGCCTTTTATCAACTGCTTTTTCCAACCATCTGCTTTTTCAGCCATATCTAATGTAAATTTGAAGGTCTAGGGGGGGCAGCTGCCCCCCCTCCCTACGGCCATGCTCTTTCTATACCCCCAAAGACAACCAATCAAAATTTTGAGATAACCATAATTGATTCAACATAGTTGTTTTTTTTTACTTTAATACCACATAGAGCCCACTTTGCTCTGAGCTTAGGTAGTGGTATTGCACTGCCTATGAAATATGGGTACAAATTTTTGTTCTGTAGTCTCTAGAATGTTTTCTTTTTTCTTAGCTTTTTAGAAATGCTAATCCTGAAAATTTTGATTTTTATTGCCAATCAGTATCATAAATTATTATAATCTTTGAAAAGACAATTACTACTTTTGGGTTCTTGAATTTTAATTGATAGTGGTAAATGGTAATCAACCTTTGTACTCTAAGCATGTACCTCCGGGACTTCGGAGGTAAATATTTGAGGCTCAATAAATCGAGTCATTGACTTTAGGTCTAATGTCCTGAGTTTTTGAGTTCGAATTTTCGAGGGAATATGTGTGTAGTCTAAAGGGGCTACATAGGAGCCAGGTCATCGGTCTGTACCATTGCTTATATCTAGTAAAATAAAAATAACTCAAAGCTGAAAGTTTTACCATTCAGAAGAGCCAAAAAGTATTATGACACTTTGTGTTACAAATATTTATCCTGATGAATTCGAGCCTCTTGAACTATAAATTAGAACCTATATACATAAATTAACCTCTTGAATTTGAACACATTACAACTGTATGACCATGTGATAAAAAAAAAGAAGTTGCTTTATAAAAATGGATAAAACTATATTGTACAATATAATAAATATAATTTAATACTAGAAAAAAAAATCTGGAAACTAGATCCTTTTTGAAAATTTGAACTAACTATACCGTACGTCTATTGTCTAGAACTCTTTCCTGAAATGGAGTAATTCCAAGGTTTTCAGTTAGTCTCTTGAGACAATGTCTTCAAAATCTTTGCACTTGAAGCCCAAATCCTAACTTAAAAAAAAATAACCTTGTCTGCATAATTTGCTTTGAATTTCAATTTACATTATTTCCAACAGAATCTAATTTTTGTTTGGATAATAATTTGATCTATATATGAAATTAAGGTTTTCAAAACATTTTTTTCTAGATATCAGAATGGGTGAAGAAGGCTTGCGTGCCACAAGAAGGGTTTATCAAATTCAAGATAGAAGGCTTAGGAGTGGTCTTCCCCAAATGAAATGGCAATTATCGGATGGTTTCTTGACATGCTTGACAGAAAGCATGGAAGCTACCAAATAGCGTTTCTCTGTGAGGAGACTCCTCTGAATCCCTTTCTTCAATATCCATCCTGTGAATCCTCCACTAAAAATGGATTGCCTAGCCTCCAAAGCCTGTCTTTAAGTGTCTTAGCCAACTATGAAAAATTTTCTCCCGCTACAATGCCATTTTCTCTGTATAATCGGTTGATGCAAGTGGCTCTGGCCAAAAACTGTTCAACTCTTAAGAACCTTTTGAAGAATTCACCTCTTAAATCTTTTTCTCTGGTGAATGCCCTATCGGATCATCACTCTCGTTGCTTTGCATCTGGCACAAGAAATAAATTTGCCCAAAAATTATTCTATTCTTTTATGGAGCTTATTCTACAAAAGGAAGAATGTACCCTCCAGACGTTAGATCTAAGAGGTGTAGTTATTGAAGATCAATTTGAACTTGCACGATTTTGGAGCTTTTGAATAAAGAACGCGAATTGGATAGTAATCCTTTGCGACAGATCTTCTTAGATATAGCTATAGATGATGAAGATTTGTTTCATAAGCTCACTAATGTTCTGATATACAACCCAGAGATCAATCCTGAAAGCAAGAGTACACTCCAGGTGCATTTGGGTCACTTTACATTTGGGTCACTTTATAAAAAAATCTCCATGAATCTTCTTGACTCATGTTGTACTACAAGTAAATTAGAAAAGCTTGGTCATTGACACCTTCTTGGAGAATGCTGGTTTTAAGAACTTTATTGCATGAGCTGAAAATACCCAGATATAAAAATCTAGTAGCTCTTGATTTCAGGAATCACAATTTAGATTTTAAAATCGAAAACATGACCGTTTTGACTTGTTTGCTCAATGTATTTGTGGCCTACCAAAGTTAAGATCTATTAATGTTTTCTCGAATTCAGCTCACAGGACGTTTACAATCTTTGCTATGCAATCTGAAGTGTGGACTGTTAGATCTAAGTGTAGCATGTTGTGATCTCAACCCAGACGATTTAGTTTATCTTGTTGGATCAATCCATGCCAACTCTTTGATATTCCTTGACATTAGTGGGAACCGGTGCTTGATACAGCCCTGCACAATGTCTATTGAGGAATGTTTTTGCACATTGCCTGGGACTTGTGCAAATTGTCCGAGAACCATTTCCAGGATGTGTTTGTTGCGTTTTATCCGTGAACTTTGTTTATGGCAAACGTTAAGGTTATGGTTTTATCATTTCCATATATTCCCTATGAAAACTCCTTGCGGAGTTCCTTATAAAACTCGAGGGGAAAGTCCTTGTGACTGCGAAGCTCATTTTCCAGTTGAGAGTTTAATGTAACAGTACAATGGCAGTTTTTCTATTCACTGGCGTCGACGACGACACTGGTAACGTACAGTACGTTACGACGACGGAGTTTTGAAGTTAAACTTCAAACTCCGAAGTCCAACTTAAAACGAAGTTTAAACTTAAACCTGAATTTGCTATGCAGTCTGAAGTGTGGAATGGAAGAAAACCATTCTCATCTAAAGTGATAAAGCTGTACTCTTGAGAAAGTGCCCCCAACAATATTTTTTGCTGTTAGTCTAATTGCGTAGGCTGTAGCTGGGTGAAGGTCATAGATGTATAGGTGAGGCTGAGGTTAGCGTACTTTGTAGATCTGAAAAATTGAAGAGTGCTGTTACCTTTTCACAGAGAATATAAGGAACACAAAGACAAATAAAAACTTAGATACTTTAAAGTAGCTCTTAGAGAAATTCAAAACTACTAGCCCCAGAAAGTTTAGTGGAATCAACAACATGGAAACACAAGACACCAATACCACAAGAAAAATAGGGAGAACATTTAAATAAAAACAGCATAAACAGCAATGTAAAGTGGTTCTTCTACCAAGCAGAACCAAGAATTGGAGGGAAAAGGTAGCCTACTAAAAATAAATCGCATAACACATGTGCAACACAGTAAACGTACAGCACTCGTAAAAAAAAACAACACTAAAACTACACCACAAGCAGCATAGTGGCAAAAAATTGAATACCACAATACAACACAACTGATAGCATTTCGTGCCATATAAATAGTGACAAGCAGCCAATGGCTATGTAGTGTTACCATTCTGAATTGAAAGTAAAAAAAATAAATATAAATCCACCGCATTAGCAGCACACATGCGGTATGGGACACATCGTATCTTGCAATGTGCCACCACTTTGAAATCCACCGAGAGGATATAACAATTATACCATAAGATTTGATAGATTCAATTCCCCGAGTCAGAGTTATGATGTCGCTTAGAAAATGCTACTAATACAGATACTGCTACTACTGCAAAACTTCAACTTCACCTGCAGTGAGTGAAGTGCAAAACTTCGCTCTTTACCCCTTCTTGCGAATTTTGGACTTCCCCTAAATCCTTCCCAATGTCTCTTCCTCATTTTAAATGATCTTCTTTTCAGTCAGTCCCAGATGGATTGCCAACAAGCACAAACTATGGCATCTATAAAAAGAACTATAAAAAGAAGAAAAAGGTTTATCTTAGTCAAATTCACCCTTGAAAGACACATAACGCTATGCTTTTTGCAGCCTTCCATCGTAGATAAATGAATATGGAACATTTAACGTGAGTGTATGTAGCAAAAGTATAGCGCTTAGTGCTGACACTATTCTGCTTGTCAGTGAAGCATATACTTGGGTCTGTGGTGCCACTTCTTGAACGAATCTGGGATTTCAGTCTCAGACATCAGTTTGGAATCTTATAAAAATTTATATGTACTAAAGATCACCCTAAAACAACTAGATTAATGGCCAGGGTCCGCACCATAATTTTACCGACTCATTTTTTTTTTACCGAGTACCCAAAACATTGGGGGAGAGGTCTCCCCTCCCCCCACACGTGATGGTCCTGAATTAATCATGTATACTATTATCATTTTAAGCAAGTTTGATTTCTTCTAGTCAAGAGATTTAAGGAAACAGCACAAGAGAAACGAAAGAAAAAGGAAAGGAGACTGTTGTATCTGTTGGCAAATAAAAATACACATCCGTCTGATTAAAAATAATATTCAGGGCTGAGTTTATTTCCTTCTAAAATTGAGATCAAAAAAGGAGAAAAAGAGCAGCTAAAGGTGACGCAAGAGAGATCCAAAATAACTTTATTTTTAAACTTGGAATTGTCTTACAAAAATTATTTTCCCTCATGTTATTTTTAGCTTTAAAAAAAAGATGTGACTAAAACCAAAAACCCGTAAATCAAATCATACAATTGCGCAAGAAAATAAAGATATACCTTTTATTTGGTTTAAGTTCTTATCTTCAACATATTTCTCATTACCTAATGTTTTCTTACAATTTCTTACTTTTTTTTTAAACAAATATTATTGGAAGTCTGTAATTTACATATATTAAACAGTTCATGGTAATCAAAGGGCGTCCTTTGGAGGGGGGCAAGGGACAAAGGCATTTGACCCCAACGATATGGAGGAAAAAATTATTATATATCCCATGCCCCTTGACTATCCGGATATGGACCCCTCTGCATCCCCCCCCCCCAACTAATAGAAATACTGGATATTCACCCTCTAATGGTAACGACGAATAAGTAAGAGTGACTTGGCACAAAAGTAACCAAAACTAAAAAAAACGGGATTGGGTAACAATTCCGTTGTTACAGCATAAAAATGGCTTTCATGCTGATTCCAAATATATCTAACTAATTAAGTTTAATTTTACCCATCAAAAGCTACGAGCCGGAGAAAGTTTGTTTGACTTTCAAAAAAGGGCGGAAACACTCCCTCAAAAGTCAAAGGATCTTAATGAAAATCGCAAGATCGGATTTTAACACATCAAAAAATTCTACTGAAGAGGTATCAAGCCAGAAGAGCAAAAATGTAGAATTAATATACATATATTTTTTTGACACAAGAAGAATCATGGATGTGGTGTTTGGCGCCCTTCTCAATACCTCGCTCTTTACACAACAGTTGGGCTATTTGTTCTACTTCTTTAAGAACGACTCTTGAAGCAAGCAGGTCGTTTAAATTATCCAAGAAGATTTTTCAAAGCACCTGGTAAGAGTGTGAAGAGTCAGGCATTAAGGAGAGCCCCCTTTTATGCAAAGCCTTTAAGTAAAAAGAGATGTTCAAATTTAAAACAAGCGTAAATTATTGTTTTGGTACACCGGGTTTACTGAAACTTCCTAAAGCGGTTTACTTTAACGAACGGCGTTTACTGGAGCTAAATTTTTGGTTCAGTTGTTATGAAAGGTGATAGGTTAACGAGACTATTGCATTTACTAACCAAGCATTTTCATAAAATCCTAGAAATTTTATTGAAGTACAATTTGAAATTTGGTTGAAATAGCAGGGTTATAAGGGGCTGACAACCCCAATCACATTCAGGATAATCTATACTTGTTTTGTATTTAACACTACTCTTTGTTTGCACATGGAACCTGTTTTTTTTCCATTCAGTCAAATAGAAAAGAATTATTAGAAAGCGCAAATTTAGTTTCAACTGTGCCTAGGGAATACTCAATTAATTTTCTCTGAGTGTATTTAGGTTTATGGCATGAGGTAAAAGAAACCATTGTTTAAATTGCAGAATCAGGAACTATAATAAATATGTTCCACGTAATCAATAAGGGACACTTAGAAAAATCAATTAAGTCTATCAGAACCATCACTTATTATAGGAGGCGTTAGGGGGGGGGGGTTGCACTCCCCCCCTAACCTACCTTACCTTATAGGGTAAGGTAAGTGTAAGAAAATAGATACGGGTTATGGACACCAGGCGCCAAGAAGTCGCCGGTGAGCCTCCACCATCGGACGGGCGTGGAAGCAGGACTAAAGAATTAATTTTTTATTTGTTTGATGTTCATGTATTGTTTATTATTTATTGTTTTCGGAAACCTGAACAACGTTTTTGCTAAATAGTAACTTTTCTGAATGAGCAATTGAAGAAAAATGCACTATTAAAGACTTAAGGTATGCCCTTAAGCCTCCTTGAGGTCGCTAATCCTTAAGCCATCTTGATTTTCGACCGTTTGGTGTTTGGTTTTCCCAGACCGGCTGTGAACCCCTCTTGCCCCCAAACCTGAATACTGAAAGTACGCTTCGCTTAGTATTAGTATTATTGGTCTCCTTATTTTAACATCTTCAAGCATTGTAATATACCAATTAAGAATTATATTTTGTTCCACATGTTTTTACAATTCCTATAATGAAACTTCTTATAACTAATTCAATTTTAAATTCCATCTGACAAAAAAACTTTATCATATTTTTTTTTTATTTAACTGGATATATTTAAGAAAAGGTGCTTTTGGGCTAAACTCCATCAATAAAATCTGAAACCCAAACACGAGTTCATACTCTCTATGGAATGATGCTTCAAGACGGCTTAATCAATGATGGCTAATCAATTTCTTTAATGAAATCTTTGAATTGCAAAGAGCATAGATTAAAGGTAAGCCGGCGGAGCCCTTCCGTCTCAAGGCCCTTCAGCCAGGAAGCGCAATGGGGCGATGGGGGCCAGCCATCCTGTGCTTTCGTACACCCTTCCTTTATACTTTCCCCATATTTCTCCAGGTACCCATTTAGAGCTGGTCGACTCTGGCTGAGCTCACATTCCACTAGCCCCGTCCCAAACCAAATAATTGGTTACACTAGGATTCGAACTCTCGCTCTTTCGGACAAAGAATCGCAAATCCAGCGCACAAATCCACTCGGCTAGGACAAATTAATGCATGGATCCTAGCATGGATTAACTAGATTTCTATACTCTTCAAGATCAAATTCGAAATAGTAATGGAATTTACTGCAATTTTTAGACTATTTCATTAAAATTGACTCAGGGTCTTGGGGTCTATTGCATCGCTTCCTCACCCCAGCCCCTTTTTACCACTCAATACGTAGAGCTCATTCGATTAATTATGAAATTCTGTGAAAGTATTTTTCATTTAATTGCTTAAAAATACTTGTTCTCTACAAATTTAGTAAACCCTCGTAAAATTTCCTCTCTTCGTTAGCTATAAGTTAGCTATAATATTTTCTTCGTTTCACCCCTCTTAGCTTTTTCATTAATAGGTTTGATTTCTTCATAATTCTAACAGCGTTAAATATTTTTTATCTTTTTTTGAAATATGGAGTTGCATCTCCTTTTTTCCCATCCTATCACATTTTTTATTTCATTTTTTATCATTATTTTTTTTTCAGCTGTGATTGTTTCAAAGTTTTGATTCTGAAGTGTAAAGTCTGAATCTGAGATTGTGAAAGCCCTTTTCATACACAAATCTTATCTAAGTCATAAGGGGGGGGGATTATCCATCAGTATAAGGGGGATGTCCATTACATATCAGTCTGAGTATGCGTCCTAAGCAAAATCTGATAGTTAATGCTAAAAACATGAATTTTGGAATTTAAGCCATCGGGCATTGGAATTCCTTTACTTGAAAAAATTCCTATAATTTCTCCTAAAAGATTCATTTAGTGTATAAATACATCTTTATATAAATACATATAAACTCACAATAACTAAATTTGCCAATTTGTAGCCAATTTGTTCAAAAGCGTTTCAGCTTTTTTTCTCTTTTATTTTCCCTCTATTTCCTGATAAAAACACTTAAATTAAATTTCAAAAGATTCATGAAGGATGCAACGAATAGAATTAAATACTTAAATATACCAACACATATTCTAACTTTGAGTTTATAGTTTTTCTTATATGAAAACTTACGAACTTACACATCTTCCAGGGTTCACCTTCTATGCGAATAAAGTCTATCAGAACTTCCTGAAAATGGTTGTATACTTCCCAATAACCAATAAATAATGCTGGCAAGTCCGGCGCCCCCTTCATGGCAATTTCCCTTCCCCCATGAAAACTTCCATCATGAACAGATCCTCCAACATAACCACCGACCCACCCTTCCCTCCACTACCAGAAAAAAAAAAAAACCTCCTGAAAACTTCTGTTATACTTCCCAATAACCAATACTATATGTTAACATTGGGTAAAGTTCATAACTTTTTAGCCCTCCCTCTGGGAACTTTCGGGGGACTAAGTCACCCTAAAAGACATATTTATCATATTTTCGACCATGCTGAACAAAAATGGCTATCTCAAATTTTGATCGGGTGACTTTGGGAAAAAAATAAGCGTGGGAGGGGGCCTAGTTGCCCTCCATTTTTTTTGGTCACTTAAAAAGGGAACTAGAACTTTTTAATTTCCGTTCCAATGAGCCCTCCCACGATATTCTAGGACCACTGGGTCGATACGATCACCCCTGGGAAAAAAAAAAAAAAAAAAAACAACAAATAAACACGCATCCGTGATCTTTCTTCTGGCAAAAAAAATGTAAAATTCCACATTTTTGTAGATAGGGAGTTTGAAAACTCTACAGTAAGGTTCTCTGATACGCTGAATATGATGGTGAGATTTTCATTAAGGTTCTATAACTTTTTAGGGGGTCTTTCCCCCTTTTTTTGAAAATCAGCCAAATTTTCTCAGGCGCGTAACTTTTTGATGAGTAGCACTAAACTTGATGAAAGTTATATATTTGAAATCAACATTGAAATCTGATTCTTTTGATATATCTATTGGTATCAAAAACCCGTTTTCTAGAGTTTCGGTTACCATTGAGCCGGGTCGCTCCTTACTTACAGTTCGTTACCACGAACTGTTTTGATATTCCAACGTCAAAACTATAGATTGCTACATCCACCTGATGGCCACTGAGAAATATCTATTGCAACGTATGTAGAATTAACTTCCAATAAAATTGCTTGAGATGGCGGTGATGGTCCTGGTAATTTTCCTGGAAGTCTGACTGAAACTGTTCCACTTGCCCCGTCCCATTGTAAATCCAATAACACCAACAATATAAAATTCATAAACGCTTTCCACAGCCCAGGCCCTGCAACAGGTTTTTTATTAAAAATAAAAGAATTTGGACCAATTACTAAAGTCAAAAGAGTAAAATTCTTTGACGTACTCTTTCAATAAAAAGTATAGCTTTCATGATTGGCTTATTAGAATCACGATTGAAAGTAACAAAGTTTGAAATCCGATGATTTGGAAGCTTAGAACGTTTTATACGAATTAACCATTTGCTGAAAAAATATTTAGAAGGAATATTTTGATATTTCATCTGGAAAAAAATGAAGACATGTTATTATTAAAAAATACGTTGGAAACAAATGAGTGTTCATGGGATGCTTTTCAAGCCAAATTTTGGCCTTTTGATTGTATGCAATAGTAGTAGCCTAGAGAAGTAGTGGTAAAAGCAATAAAGAAAAGGGATATTTGGAAAACCTTCTAGTTTTTATGGATAGGTATGTCTACAGCTTGATTGCAAAGCAAAAGCATGCTATTGAGGCCAATCCACATCATAGAGCCTCACTATTGGTCCAGGATATTTCAACACTTTTTTTTCTAAAAACAAAAGAAAGTAAATATATGGGATTCAAATATTGAATAAAAACCAGCAAAAAATGAAAAAGTGACGTAAGCTTTGATAATTTAAGGTCAAATTTTATATTAGAACTTTCTATGACAGCTTATTCATACTTAGTTAAAAGGATGAGTTCACTCTCTAATATCCCTATAAAAGGAGAAGTATGTTTGGGGGCTTAGCATAAAATATTGGTGCTAAAGGTTCAATATTTCTATTTTTATTACAGTAAGGGTTCTGTTTAAGGGAGAAAAATTAATTTGAAAGTTATTTGAGCTGAAGCGTAAGGATTTATAATTGAGTTTTGCACGATTCAGCTCTGGCAAAATTAATATATTTAAAGAAATTCTCAGCGAGAACAATAAAAGTACAAAAGTATAACTCGAGTCTCAATTATCCTAGACAAATGATCTAGCATACTCTCTATAGGGATGGGATATTTTAGATCAGCCTGGAATCAGATGTCATGAAGGCACTTTGGCTGGATTTTCATTTTTAGGGGTGGGGTGTGATGCAGTTTAAGAAACAAGGCATATTTGGAAAATAATATGAAAGTTATGAATCACAATAATCTTGAGAATCTGGAAAGGTGGGGGAGCGGTAGATGCTAAAATTGTCCACCTCTGCTTACATACCTGGATATGTCACATAAATATGCCAGTTGGTGTAACTTAAAGGTGGTGTTTAGATTATACCACATAATTTTACAGGTCAGTGGAAGAATTAAAAACACATTTCGAGTTTTTTTTTTTTTTTTACTAGTAATGTAGAGGTTTTTTATGTATGCCAAGTAAAAGTTACTGAATAAAAAATCGGTGGAATGTTTGCACTGGTTTGGATTAGTTTTCTGTTTTGCTGTGGATTCTTAACTATCATACTAAATACTTGCAGAAGGGACATAAACCTTATAATAACTTGGAAAGAAGCACAAAACTTCAATGGTTTGGGTGGAAATAGTGGTGCAACGCCACTAAATGAATTCCAGCTGATATTGTAAAGCATTTATTTTAGTTGATTATTCATTTTGTCAAGGTTCAATTTATAATATGCACATCTTTGCTATTGGAAAAAACACCTTTTTAAACTCAGATCCAAAACAGAAGCAAGCCGAAACACGTAGATATATTTCGTACAACGACGTGTGAAATTCGGGTGCCAAAGTAAAATTTGGCTATTTTAGAATCTTGCTCTTTTTGCTCTATTCATCGCCTAGTATTTCAGTTTAATAATTGTATTTACAATTTTTTTTTTGCTCTAAAACGATGCAGTCTCCTCGAGGTAGAACGGATACGAAAAGGTCTAGATACAAGTAGAAAGGCCTTATTGACTCCGAACATGACCACGTGGTTTATGGTTTTCTCAGTGAGAATGAAAAAACAGGAATTTTCTCACTTGGAAAAACATGATTTTTCTCACTTTGATGGATGTTTCTTGGACGGTTATGAGTGTTGGTCAATTTATTTGATGTTTTTCATGGATGTCAACAGCAATTCATGTCTGTTTTAATGGTTCGTTGTCAGTGAGAATGGAAAAACAGGAACTTTCTCACATTTATGGATGTCAACAGCAATTTATGTCTGTTTTATGTATGTTTGTTGTCGGTGAGAATGAAAAAACAGGAACTTTCTCACATTTATGGATGTCAACAGCAATTTCATGTCTGTTTTTATGTCTGTTCGTTGTCAGTGAGAATGGACATGCTCGACGCGAATGTTATGAGATTGTTTGGCTAACCTAACCTGAGAAATTGGTTTACATAATCGGCGGGGAAATTATTGATTCACGAAGGGGGAATTAAGAAACATTATGGATTTCTTTGATCTTTAGGCGAACCTAACCTGAGAACTTGATTTACATAATCGGCGGGGAAATTATTGATTCACGAAGGGGAATTAGAAAAATTATGGTTTCTTTGATCTTTAGGCGAACCTAACCTGAGAAATTGATTTACAAAATCGGTGGGGGAGAATGTATTGATTTACGAAAGGGGGAATTAAGAAACAAAACATGGCTTCTTTGATCTTAGGCGAACCTAACCCGAGAACTTGATTTACATAATCGCTAGGGGAAATTATTGATTCACGAAGGGGGAATTAAGAAACATTATGGCTTCTTTAATCTTAGGTCTGAGGGATAAACGTTCTTTAGGTCAGAGAGAAAAATTAATATTCTATTTTTAAATAGGGCTTCATTGATCTTTAGTGTCAGGAATTATAAATGACATCACTTGTTATCTTGGAATTATGCGGGAGTCTAAAGAGATAGAAATTCTATTTTTAAATACGGCTTCACTGAGCTTTAAGAGTCGGAGAGATAAATTGATATTCTAACGAAACCTTAATAGTGTAGCTAGGAACATTTATGAGATGAAGAGATTAACGTAGGAAAGGGTTTCCTAGAAATTTGAAATGTGTCAGCGCAGAGATGCCAAAAACAAAAGGAACACGCCGAAATTACGTTTAGGGATTATTTGGGCGAAACCGTTTTAGACAGGTTATGGAAATTATTTCGGCGAAACAGTTAGAGAGACATTTTAAAAGATGATTTAAAAGATGATTTTAGAAGAGGTTTTTGAGTGTGGTCGTTATAATACACAAGTTCCATTTGAACAGTGTTGTGAGGTCCCCTACCACAAGCCCCCAAAGGGTTCCGATCCCCCCACCCCCACCCCGAAAGAACCCACCGGTCCTCAAAGGTTCTCCGGATTCCCAAAGGGCCCCGGCGCCCCAAAGGCTCCTGAGCCACCATTTTAGTACTTTTTTAAGGCTTTATTATATCTTTTAGAACAAATTATTATTTTAGGAATTATTTCGGCGAAACAGTTAGAGACATTTTAAAAGATGATTTTTGAAGAGATTTTAGAAGAGGATTTGAGGGTGAGGCCTTTGTGATTCAGGGGTTTGTGATTCGAACAAAATTCGAACTTAAGCGTAAAGAGCGAGGTGTTGACTAGGGGGCGAACCCCCTCGTATACGTAATAATTTCTGTTCGTTTTAAGTTTTAATGTTGCTCCTTCCTATCAGTTGAACAAATTTTTTTTTTTATTTAATATATATTTAGAATCAGCATGAAACTCCAATTCCCATTAATGTATTATTCGTTGTCAAAATTCCTTTTTCTTTAGCTGTGGTTACTATTGGCCCAAGTTGCTTCTACTTATAGTTCGTCACCACCAAAGGGTAATAAACTTCAAAGAGAGATTATTTGATGCAATATCAGAAGTTCTAGTTCCCTTTTTAAGACTCAAACAGTGACTGGGGGGTATCTGCCCCCCCCATTTACCTTATTACCCCTAAGATATCGAATGAAATTTGAAATAGCCATTTTTTCAGCATAGTTGAAGTCTAATAACTATGCCTCTGGAAATGACATCCTTCTTCCCACTGCCCTAGGGGGGGGGGGGAAATTTAAAGTTATGCAATTCACCCATTTGTTTACATATGGCATTTTTTTGTTGGGAAAGAGAATTTGTTTCACCCTTGGTGTCCAAGAAGGCTAAGGGTATTAAGGTGAGGCTTTTAGGGAATGTTAAACTCAATCTAAATGTATGCAGGTCTTCAAAAGGGCGTATTTTAGAAACAGCTTAGGCCCTAAGCCGTTCTTAAGATACGCATGTCTTTTACAACAAGCCTAAGGGTATTCAGTTTGAACTTTCAGGGAAAGATGAGGGCAATTTTCAAATGATCAAAAGGTAATACGTGCATACTACTAGTGCAACTAAACTACTACTGCTACTACTACTAATAATACTGATGCTACTACTACTAAGGGCATTAAGGGGAAACTTTCAGGGAATTTTGAGGGGGAAATTGAACTAAATCAAAACACACTATGTCCATGCAGGTTGTCAAGAGGGCATCTCAAGAATGGCCCAGAGTCTTTAGTTGAAAGTTAGAGAGCATGTTGGGGAAGATTTGAAATCACCAAAGGCATTTTGTGGCATACTATTACTGCTACTATTGCTACTATTACTATTGTTACTACTATTAAAACTAGAACAAAATTTCAGGGATCGTTCAGGGATGCTGAGAACACATCCTGTTTTATACATGTAGTCAAAAGGACGTAGAAGCAGTGTCTCAAGAACTGCCTAGGGTATTAAATTGAAATTTTCAGTGTATTATGTGAGGGATATTAAGAAAATCAAAAGATTTTAGGCAGCTAGCACTACTACTAATACAAAACTACGACTGCTACTACTGCTGAGGCTAAAGGTACTAAGATGGAACTTCCAGGGAATGTTTAAAATGATATTGACCTAAAGCAAAGCATACTAATGTGCCTTAAGGTTGTCAATAGGGTACATCAGCAATATCTCAGGAACAGTTGTTAGAACATTAAAGTCGAAACTATTGTGAAGGGGGGGGTATATTGGAAGGGGGGAGCATGTTGTTGAACCAACCAGAAGGCACTATGTACATGCTACTACTGCTACTTTTACAGCTATTCTACTATTTCTGCTAAGTAAACTTGCCAGCAATTGTTCTTTTATAGACTAGCTTGAGAGTAGATAGTAAAAAAACAGCCAAACTGACCATCATACACATGATACATGCAGCAAGTAGTAGGAAATATATAAGGAGCTGCTAAGTCTTGGTTTAGGTTAGTTGGGAAGGTAATAATAATAGAATGATTGTTGCTCAATTTACGACAAGGAAAAGCAGTTTATTAGTTAAAGTAGTACGTGTCCCCGTAAAATCAACTGAGGAAGATAACAGTGATTCAGATAATTTTACTTATAGCTATAGGAACCCAAAGGCTTTATCTTTCATAGAGACGAGAAGGGGCTTGTACAAGAATTATATGAGTGATAGATGAATTGTCCTGAAGGAATCAAAATCCAAAAAAGTGTCAAAGATGAAAATGAAGAGCAAAAACAGGGGTGGTTCGAAGAAAAGTGAAAACGACAATTAGAGCGTGTCAAAAATGAAAATGAAGGGCAAAGACACACGGGATTAGGAGACATGCGACCCTGAGCATTTGAGCGAGGCAAAACGAAAATGAAAGAGCAAAGAAACACGCGGTTAGAAGAAAGGCGGCGGCGTGTCCAAAATGAAAATGAAGAATAAAGACACACGCAGTTAGAAGCCATGCGACACCGAGCATGTGAGCGAGTCAAAAAAATGAAAATCAAAAGAAAATACACACGTGGTAAGAAGAACAAGCGGCGGCGCGTCAAAAATGAAAAGCAAAGACACGCGCGGTTAGAAGACATACGACACCGAGCATGTGAGTAGGTCAAAAAAATGAAAAGCAAAGACACACGTGGTTAAAAGATATGCGACTCCGAGCATGAGAGCGAGTCAATGAAAAATCAGCATGGACAGCGAGAATCAAAACGTGTCAAAATTGAAAATAATAGCGATGATGATTGGGTTTGGGATTTAACATGGATAAGGTCATCAATGCCAACTATACCTTTGTATAAAAAAAAAAAAAAAAAAAAAAAAGATTCGGCGTTATGTATTTCATAATAACGAAAGACAAGCCTAGATAAAACGAACCCAACAAATTGAAAATGATAGCGATGATGATTGGGTTTTGGATTTTGACATGGATAGGGTCATCAATGCCTACCATACCTCTGAAAATGTTCGGGGCAATGTCTTTCACAATGACAAAAGATAGGCCGAGGCAAAAGAAGAAGTTTTTGTCCCGCCAACCGGACCAATCAGAGGCAACGCTGTAGCGTTTGCCTATAGTAAAGGCCATACGGCTCCATTGTTTTATTATTAATTAAAAAAAAACTTCCTGAAAAATAAGTTTTTCATAGAAAAGTAAAGGCCATTTTAAACTTAAGCTCAGGAGATACAAATACCTGTTAAAATTCAAAAACTCAAAACGACCAGAAATTACTATCAAAGAATAAATGAAACCCAAAACGAACAGAAATTAAATAAACAATCATAGCAAAAAACATACAACAAGTAATAATATAAATGAATAAATAGATCTTAAAGCGAGTAATGCTTAGATTGAATATGAAAATCAAGCTTTAAAAACGAAAACAAATATTTTGCATATTAAAGTATAAAATGAAACTTTAAAACGAACATAAATTAAATAACAATCAATGCAAACAAACATACAATATATATTAATGTAAATGAATAAATAAATCTTAAAACGAGTGGAACTTAAATTGAATATGCAAATCAAGTTTGAATCGAATAAAAATAACTACAAACAAGAGTTTGGGTATCGTCTCACTGCTGAAGCCTAAGACCTACTGCGTCATTGGCGCTTTACTGAAAACAATTCTTCGAAATATTTTCACTTTTGTAACTTTAAGAAATCAAAAATTAATTAAGATTTTAGGAATAAAATATCAGCATATGTATGAATTGATTGATATGTATGAATATGTATGAATATGTAATTAAATTGACAATGCACATTTTTTTTCAGTAAACTCATTTGAATTTTTTTTTCAGTAAAGTACAAATTACATTCTGGCTTTTAGAAAGCAAAGGGGTTTTGAACCCTACTCACATTAATTTATGCTCGTTTCGAGTTTGACTCTAATATTCATTTTAATTTTTGTTCGTCTTGGGTTTCATTTATTTATGGATACTGATTTGGGGTAGTTGTATGCATGGTAGATTATATGATAGTCCGGACGCCAGGTGTTGAAAATGTGAAACATACCACGACGGAATGGGGCTGCTACGAGAATTAGCCTACCCTCCACCCCCTAAATTGACCATGCGGAATCAAAAATACCAATGGCACTTGCTTGCGAGTGGTGGAACACTCCGAAACTTGACATTTTATTATATTTTAGTGTTTCATGCAAGAAAATGCATGTTCCAAAAAGTTTGAGGTGCAGTTTCCCGCTCAAATAGAAATGCCTAGAAGCCATAGAATGTTTTCATAACAAACTAAACGATTCGTTACAAAAAATGGCAGAGTTAAAAAAAAATGGCAAAACTATAAATGGCAAAACTTGAACAGTCTTGGAAAGTATAAACAAAATCAAATTGATTATTAGATATATAATGATATTAATTGTTGACAGATCCATCAGTTCAAGATTTTTTTTCACTGTAATTTTATTTTCATTTTCAATGCTGTAAGAACTGGAAAATAATAAATTTGTAATATACGAGTAATTCGTTTTCAGTGAAGCACCAATGACGCAGCAGGCTTTAGGTTTTTACAGTTAAAGAAGGGGCAGTATCCAAATTTTGCTTGTAGTAAAACTATATTTGCTTGACCAATCTTGAAAAGAACTAATAAATTAAACTGAATGTTTGGTGCATAATGATATTAATTGCTAAAAGCTCATCAGTTCAAAATTTTACGGTAATTTTAATGTTTATTTTCAATATTAAGTACAAAAGAAAACGTTTGTAATATAATTCGTTTTCAGTAAAGCGCCAATGACGCAGTAGGTCTTAGGCTCCAGCAGTGAGACGATGCCCAAACTCTTGTTTGTAGTTATTTTTATTTGATTCAAACTTAATTTGCATATTCATTTAAGTTTCACTCGTTTTAAGATTTATTTATTCATTTACATTAATATATATTGTATGTTTGTTCGCATTGATTGTTATTTAATTTCTGTTCGTTTTAAGTTTCATTTATACTTTAATAGCAAAATATTTGTTTTCGTTTTAAGCTTGATTTTCATATTCAATCTAAGCATTACTCGCTTTTAAGATCTATTTATTCATTTATATTATTACTTGTTGTATGTTTTTGCTATGATTGTTTATTTAATTTCTGTTCGTTTTGGGTTTCATTTATTCTTTAATAGAAATTTCTGGTCGTTTTGAGTTTGAATTTTAACAGGTATTTGTATCTCCTGAGCTTAAGTTTTAAAATGGCCTTTACTTTTCTTTGAAAAACTTATTTTTCGGGAAGTTTTTTTTAATTATCTTTTGTTCTGTTTTTTGATTGCAAAAAGTTTCAAGTTTTTAAGGAATGGGGAAGGGGGGCGGTGCTTACTGTCCGATTATTCTTGACTTTAAAAAAAGGATCTAGAACTTTCAATTTAAATCGAATGAGGCTTTTTTAAAGTCTATACGATTACCTCTTTGATAAAACCTTATATATGAAGAATAGACAGCTTGCATAACTTGTGGACAGCGATTGACAAAATGAATGGATTGGAAAAATAGCTCCAATAAGGGGGTTTAGACTATTTCATTTGCTGACACAAAGGGATCACGACTGTTTGGAATTGACCTTAATAGGAATTTGTGTGCCAAAGCAATTTTGCATCTATCACAGAGTATGTATTTTAACCTTATAATTGGATAATTATAATATATTTCCTCTGTGTTCTTCCCATACAAAACCCTTCCCATAAGTTATAAACCCTCCTTCATAAGTTATGCCCAGGGCATTACTTACAACGCCTACCCCTGGTGGGCTGTGTCGACACCGGAGTTTTTTGTTATCAGAACTTTGAACTAATTTAACAAAATGTCTATCTAAAAAAATTTCATCTGATGCATTAGGGCGTGAAGGAGGGAGAGGGGCTAGTTGCCCTTCAATCCCTTTTGACTCTTAAAAAGTGAACAAGAAACTTTCTATTTTCAATCAAATGAGCCCTCTCTAAAGTTTATACGAGCATCCCTTCCATAAGAAATAATATGAAGGATTCGGAGAATCCTTAAATTACAACCCTTGCCCTGAGGGCTTTGGGGGAGTTGTAATCCTCTCAAAAAAGACCTAATTTTCCAGAACTGAAAACTACGTTTAATGAAATAGCTGTCTTAAAATTTTGATTGGATGTGTTTGGGGAAAAGGGTGGGCGTGAGAGGGGGGTTAGTTGCCCTCAAATCACTTTCGACTATTACAAAGGGCACTAGCCCTCGGAAATTCCAATCGAATGAGCCTTTTTTTGAAGTTTCTACGACACAGCTTTCTATAAAAACCTTATATATGCCCCCAGGGCATAACTTAAAACCCTTGCCCTGAGAGTTGTGGGGGATAGTTCTCCTCAAAAACATATTTTCTATCTAGAAAGCAACTACGCTGAACAAAATGGCTATCTAAAAAATTTTGATTGGATGTGTTTGGGGGAATGATGGGGCGTGGGGGGGGGGGCTAGTTGCCCTCCAATCACTTTTCGACTATTAAAAAGGGCACTAGCCCGTTGAATTCCAATTGAATGTGCCTGTTTTGAAGTTTCTATGACAAACGCCTTCTATAAAAACCTTATATGCCCCCAGGGCATAACTTAAAAACTCTTGCACTGAGGGTTGTGGGGGAGTGTCCTCCTCAAAAAAACATGTTTTCTATCTGGAAATCAGCTACACTGAACAAAATGGCTATCTCAAAAGTTTGATTAGATGTGCTTGGGGAAATGATGGGCGTGGGGGGGGGGGGGCTAGTTGCCCTCCAATCACTTTCGACTATTAAAAAGGGCACTAGCCCTTTGAATTTCCAATTGAATGTGCCTGTTTTGAAGTTTCTATGACAACGCCTTCTATAAAAACCTTATATGCCCCCAGGGCATAACTTAAAACTCTTGCACTGAGGGTTGTGGGGAGTGTCCTCCTCAAAAACATGTTTTCTATCTGGAAATCAGCTACACTGAACAAAATGGCTATCTCAAAGTTTGATTAGATGTGCTTGGGTGGGGAAATGATGGGCGTGGGGGGGGGGGCTAGTTGCCCTCCAATCACTTTCGACTATTAAAAAGGGCACTAGCCCTTTAATTTACAATCGAATGAGCCTGTTTTGAAGTTTCTACGACAACGCCTTCTATAAAAACCTTATATGCCCCCAGGGCATAACTTAAAAACCTTGCCCTGAGGGTTGTGGGGGGTGTCCTCCTCAAGAATATATTTTCAATCTGGAAATAAACTACGCTGAACAAAAATGGCTATCTCAAAATTTTGATTGGATGTGTTTGGGGACTTGATGGGCGTAGGGGGGGCTAGTTGCCCTCCAATCACTTTTGACTATTAAAAAGGGCAATATCCCTTTGAATTTTCAATCGAATGAGCCTTTTTGAAGTTTCTATGACAACGCCTTCAATAAAAAACCTTATATGCCCCCAGGGCATAACTTAAAACCCTTGCCCTGAGGGTTGTGGGGATTGTCCTCCTCAAAAACATGTTTTCTATCTGAAAATCAACTACGCTGAACAAAATGGCTATCTCAAAATTTTGATTGGATGTGTTTGGGGGAATGATGGGCGTGGGGGGCTAGTTTTTCTCTCCAATCACTTTCGATTATTAAAAAGGGCACTAGCCCTTTAATTTCCAATCGAATGAGCCTGTTTTTGAAGTTTCTACGACAACGCCTTCTATAAAAACCTTATATGCCCCCAGGCATAACTTAAAACCCTTGCCCTGAAGGTTCTGGGGGAGTGTGCTCCTCAAAAACATATTTTCTATCTGGAAATCAACTACGCTGAACAAAATGGCTATCTCAAAATTTTGATTGGATGAGTTTGGGGAAATGATGGGCTCGTGGGGGGGGGGCTAGTTGCACTCCAATCACTTTCAACTATTAAAAAGGGCCTTTCCGTATGAAGTGCCTCTTGGAAAACAAAAATAATAATAATAAAACATGGAGCCGTATTGCCTTTACTATAGGCAACGCTACAGCGTTGCCTCTGATTATTATTTTTTTTTTCCAGAGGCACTTCATATGGAAGAGGTCGTCGTAGAAGCTTCAAAAGGGGCTCATTCGATTGGAAATCGAGAGTTCTAGTGTCCTTTTAAATAGTCGAAAATGATTGGAGGGCAACTAGCCCCCCCCCCCACGACCATCATTCCTCCAAACACATCCAATCAAAATTTGAGATAGCTATTTTGTTCAGCGTAGTTGATTTCCAAATAGAAAATATATTTTTGAGGAGGATACTCCCCCACAACCCTCAGGGCAAGGGTTTAAGTTATGCCCTGGGGGCATATAAGGTTTTTATAGAAGGCGTTGTCGTAGAAACTTCAAAACAAGCTCATTCGATTGGAAATTAAAGAGCTAGTGCCTTTTTAATAGTCGAAAGTGATTGGAGTGTAACTAGCCACCCCCCCCCCACGTCCATCATTTCCCCAAACACATCCAATCAAAATTTTCAGATAGCCATTTTGTTCAGCGTAGTTGATTTTCAGATAGAAAATATATTTTTGAGGAGGACACTCCCCCACAATCCTCAGGGCAAGGGTTTTAAGTTATGCCCTGGGGGCATATAAGGTTTTTATAGAAGGCGTTGTCGTAGAAACTTCAAAACAGGCTCATTCGATTGGAAATTCAAAGGGATAGTGCCCTTTTAATAGTCGAAAGTGATTGCAGAGAAACTAGCCCCCCCCCCCCGACGCCCATCATTCCCACAAAACACATCCAATCAATATTTTGAGATAGCCATTTTGTTCAGCGTAGTTGATTTCCAGATAGAAAATATGTTTTTGAGGAGGACACTCCCCACAACCCTCAGGGCAAGGGTTTTAAGATATGACCTGGGGGCATATAAGGTTTTTATAGAAGGCGTTGTCGTAGAAACTTCAAAAAAGGCTCATTCGATTGGAAATTCAAAGGGATAGTGCCCTTTTAATAGTCGAAAGTGATTGGAAGAGAAACTAGCCCCCCACGCCCATCATTCCCCCAAACACATACAATCAAAATTTTGAGATAGCGATTATTTCGTTCAGCATAGTTGATTTCCAGATAGAAAATATATTTTTGAGGAGGACAATCCCCCAAAACCCACAGGGCAAGGGTTTTAAGTTATGCTCTGGGGGCATATAAAGTTTTATAGAAGGCGGTGTCGTAGAAACTTCAAAAAAGGCTCATTCGATTGGAAATTCAAAGGGCTAGTGCCCTTTTCAATAGTCGAAAGTGATTTGAGGGCAACTAACCCCCTCTCACGCCCACCTTTCCCCAAAACCACATCCAATCAAAATTTTGAGACAGCCATTTTTATTAAACGTAGTTTTAAGTTCTGGAAATTAGGTCTTTGAGGATGACAACTCCCCCACAGCCCTCAGGGCAAGAGTTGTAATTTAAGGATTCTCCGAATCCTTCCCATTATTTCTTATGGAAGGGATGCTCGTAAAACTTTGGAGAGGTCTCATTTGACTGAAAATTGAAAGTTCTTGTTCACTTTTTAAGAGTCAAAAAAGATTGGAGAGTGACTAGCCCCCCCCCCCCCTCCTCCACGCCCTAAATGCATCAGATAAAAATTTTGAGATAGACATTTTGTTAAAATAGTTCAAATTTCTGATAAAAAAAACTCCGGTGTCGACACAGCCCACCAGGGCCGGGGGTAGGCGTTGTAAGTTATGCCCTGGGGCATAAATTATTAAAGGGGGTTTATAACTTATGGGAAGGGGTTTTGTATGGGAAGAACACATAGGAAATCTATTCTAATTATCCAATTATAAGGTTAAAACACATACTCTGAGATAGATGTAAAATTGCTTTGGCACACAAAATCCTATTAAGGTCAATTCCAAACAGTCGTGATCCCTTTGTGTCAGCAAGTGAAATGGTCTAAATCCCCTTATTGGAGCTATTTTTTCAATCCATTCATTGTTGTCAATCGCTGTCCACAAGTTTATGCAAGCTGTCTATTGTTCATATATAAGGTTTTTGTCAAAGAGGTAATCGTATAGACTTTGAAAAAAGCCTCATTCGATTTAAATTGAAAGTTCTAGACCCGTTTTTTAAAGTCAAGAATAATCGGACAGTAAGCCCTCCCCCCCCATGCCATAAAACTTGAAACTTTTTGCAATCAGAAACGAACAACAATTAATTAAAAAAACTTCCTGAAAAATAAGTTTTTCAAAGATAAGTAAAGGTCATTTTAAACTTAAGCTCAGGAGATACAAATACCTGTTAAAATTCAAACTCAAAACGACCAGAAATTACTATCAAAGAATAAATGAAACCCAAAACGAAGAGAAAATAAATAAAACAATCATAGCAAAAAACATACAACAAGTAATAATATAAATGAATAAATAGATCTTAAGTGCGAGTAATGCTTAGATTGAATATTAAAATCAAGCTTAAAACGAAAACAAGTATTTTGCTATTAAAGTATAAATGAAACTTAAAACGAACAGAAATTAAATAACAATCAATGCGAACAAACATACAATATAAATTAATGTAAATGAATAAATAGATCTTAAAACGAGTGAAACTTAAATTGAATATGCAAATCAAGTTTGAATCGAATAAAAATAACTACAAACAAGAGTTTGGGTATCGCCTCACTGCAGAAGCCTAAAACCTACTGCGTCATTGGCGCTTTACTGAAAACGAATTA
Organism: Artemia sinica; assembly: GCA_027921565.1. Lineage (NCBI taxonomy): Eukaryota > Metazoa > Arthropoda > Branchiopoda > Anostraca > Artemiidae > Artemia > Artemia sinica. Next base: position 159,213 of record JAPEVW010000108.1, on the reverse strand, counting down.
TATTACAAATGTTTTCTTTTTTGTACTTAATATTGAAAATAAATATTAAAATTACAGTAAAATTTTGAACTGATGAGCTTTTAGCAATTAATATCATTATGCATCAAATATTCAGTTTAATTTATTCGTTCTTTTCAAGATTAGTCAAGACAAATATAGTTTCACTACAAACAAAATTTGGATACTGCCCCCTTCTTTAACTGTAAAAACCTAAAGCCTTCTGCGTCATTGGTGCTTCACTGAAAACGAATTACTAGTATATTACAAATTTATTGTTTTCCAGTTCTTACAGCATTGAAAATGAAAATAAAATTACAGCGAAAAAAAAAATCTTGAACTGATGGATCTTTCAACAATTTATATCATTATATATCTAATATTCAATTTGATTTTGTTTATACTTTCCAAGACTGTTCAAGACTCATATAGTTTTGCCTTTTTTTTAACTCTGCCATTTTTTCTAACTAATCGTGTTGGTTTGTTATATTCTATGGCTTCTAGGCATTTCTATTTGAGCGGAAAACTGCACCTAAAAACTTTGTGGAACATGCATTTTCTTGCATGAAACACCAAAATATAATAAAATGTCAAGTTTCGGAGTGTTCCACCACTCGCAAGCAAGTGCCATTGGTATTTTTGAATCCGCATGGTCAATTTAGGGGGTGGAGGGTAGGCTAATTCTCGTAGCAGCCCCCCATTCCGTCGTGGTAGATTCACACTTTTAACACCTGGCGTCCGGACTATCATATAAATCTACCAAGCATACAACTACCCGAAATCAGTATCAATAAATAAATGAAACCCAAAACGAACAAATATTAAAATAAATATTAGAGTCAAACTCAAAACGAGGATAAATTAATAAGAGTAGGGTTCAAAACCCCTTGCTTTCTAAAAGCCAGAATATAATTTGTACTTTACTGAAAAAAAAATTCAAATGAGTTTACTGAAAAAAAATGTGCATTTTCAATTTAATATACATATACTGATATTTATTCCCTAACATCTTAATTAATGAAAGAATTGTTTTCAGTAAAGCGCCAATGACGCAGTAGGTTTTAGGCTTCTGCAGTGAGGCGATACCCAAAAACTCTTGTTTGTAGTTATTTTTATTCGATTCAAATTGATTTGCATATTCAATTTAAGTTTCACTCGTTTTAAGATTTATTTTATTCATTTACATTAATATATATTGTATGTTTGTTTGCATTGATTGTTATTTAATTTCTGTTCGTTTTAAGTTTCATTTATACTTTAATAGCAAAATATTTGTTTTCGTTTTAAGCTTGATTTTCATATTCAATCTAAGCATTACTCGCTTTAAGATCTATTTATTCATTTATATAATTACTTGTTGTATGTTTTTTTGCTATGATTTTTTATTTAATTTCTGTTCGTTTTGAGTTTCATTTATTCTTTAATAGTAATTTCTGGTCGTTTTGAGTTTGAATTTTATCAGGTATTTGTATCTCCTGAGCTTAAGTTTAAAAAGGCCTTACTTTTCTTTGAAAAAATTATTTTCAGGAAGTTTTTTTTAATTAATAATAAAACAATGGAGCCGTATGGCCTTTACTATAGGCAACGCTACAGCGTTGCCTCTGATTGGTCCGGTGGCGGGACAAAAACTTCTTCTTTTGCCTCGGCCTATCTTTTGTCATTGTGAAAGACATTGCTGAACATTTTCAGAGGTATGGTAGGCCTCTTCCCCCTCCTCCCCCTCCCCTCCCCCTTCCCCCCCCTCCCCTCTCCCCCCTCCCCTCCCCTCCTCCTCCCCTCCCCTACCCCCCTCCCCTCCTCCCTCCCTCCCCTCATCTCCTCCCCCTCTCCTCCCCTCCTCCCCTCCCACCCCCTTTCCCTCCCCTCCTCCCCTCCCCCTCCCCTTCTCCCTCCCCCATTTTTTAATGTTTTTTGTGCATTGAGACACAGAAGGGCCCCCTCCCCCCGCCCCCCCCCCCCCCCCAAGGACCCCGACGCCCCAAAGGCCTGATTTTTCAAAGTTTCATTTTTGAATTTCTTTCGTTGAAAAGCAAGAGTTGGAATATTTAAGTAGTGTTTGGTTGTGGTTTACCTTGTCACAGTTACATTTTCTTGATTTTTCAAAGTTCATTTTGAATTTCTTTCATTGAAATGCAAGAGTTGGAATATTTCAGTAGTGTTTTGTTGTGGTTTACCATGTCACAGTACCATTCTCTTGATTTTTCAAAATTCATTTTGAGTTTCTTTCATTGAAATGCAAGAGTTGGACTATTTCAGTAGTGTTTTGTCATGGTTTACCTTGTCAAAGTTACATTCTGTTGATTTTTCCAAGTTCATTTTGAATTTCTTTCGTTGAAATGCAAGAGTTGGAATATTTCAGTAGTGTTTGGTTGTGGTATACCTTGTCACAGTTACATTTTCTTGATTTTTCAAAGTTCATTTGAATTTCTTTCATTGAAAATGCAAGAGTTGGAATATTTCAGTACTGTTTTGATGTGGGTTTACAGTGTCTCAGTTACATTCCCTTGATTTTTCAAAGTTCATTTTGAATTTCTTTCATTGAAATGCAAGAGTTGGAATATTTCAGTAGTGTGTTGTCGTGGTTTACCATGTCACAGCATTACATTCCCTTAATTTTTCAAAGTTCATTTTGAATTTCTTTTGTTGAAAAGCATTGGCTGAGGTTTACCTTGTCACAGTTACATTTTCTTGATTTTTCAAAGTTCATTTTAAATTTCTTTCATTGAAATGCAAGAGTTGGAATATTTCAGTAGTGTTTTGTCGTGGTTTACCTTGTCACAGTTACATTTCTCTTGATTTTTCAAAGATCATTTGAATTTCATTCGTTGAAATGCAAGAGTTGGAATATTTCAGTAGTGTTTTGATGTGGTTTACAGTGTCTCAGTTACATTCTCTTGATTTTCAAAGTTCATTTTGCAAATTTCTTTCATTTGAAATGCAAGAGTTGGAATATTTCAGTAGTGTTTTGTCGTGATTTACCTTGTCACAGTTACATTCTCTTGATTTTTTCAAAGATCATTTGGATTTCTTTCGTTGAAATGCAAGAGTAGGAATATTTCAGTAGTGTTTTGATGTGGTTTACCTTATCACTGTTACATTCTCTTGGTTTTTCAAAGTTCATTTGAATTTCTTTCATTGAAATGCACGAGTTGGAATATTTTCAGTAGTGTTTTGTCGTGGTTTACAGTGTCTCAGTTACATTCTCTTGATTTTTCAAAGTTCATTTTCGATTTCCTTCATTGAAATGCAGAGAGTTGGAATATTTCAGTAGTGTGTTGTCGTGGGTTTACCATGTCACAGTTACATTTTCTTGATTTTTCAAAGTTCATTTTGAATTTCTTATGTTGAAAAGCAAGAGTTGGAATATTTCAGTAGTGTTTTGTTGTGGTTTACCTTGTCACAGTTACATTCTCTTGATTTTTCAAACTTCATTTTGATTTCTTTCATTGAAATGCAAGAGTTGGAATATTTCAGTAGTATTTTGTTGTGGTTTACCTTGTCAAAGTTACATTCTCTTGATTTTTCAAGGTTCATTTGAGTTTCTTTCGTTGAAATGCAAGAGTTGGAATATTTAAGTAGTGTTTGGTTGTGGTTTACCCTTGTCACAGTTACATTTTCTTGATTTTTCAAAGTTCATTTTGAATTTCTTTCATTGAAATGCAAGAGTTTGAATATTTCAGTAGTGTTTTGTTGTGGTTTACCATGTCACAGTTACATTCTCTTGATTTTTCAAAATTCATTTTGAGTTTCTTTCATTGAAATGCAAGAGTTGGATTATTTCAGTAGTATTTTGTCATGGTTTACCTTGTCAAAGTTACATTCTTGATTTTTCAAAGTTCATTTTGAATTTCTTTCGTTGAAATGCAAGAGTTGGAACATTTCAGTAGTGTTTGGTTGTGGTATACCTTGTCACAGTTACATTTTCTTGATTTTTCAAAGTTTTCATTTGAATTTCTTTCATTGAAATGCAAGAGTTGGAATATTTCAGTAGTGTTTTGTCGTGGTTTACCTGGCCATAGTTACATTCTCTTGATTTTTCAAAGATCATTTTGGATTTCTTTCGTTGAAATGCAAGAGTTGGATTATTTCAGTAGTGTTTTGATGTGGTTTACAGTGTCTCAGTTACATTCTCTTGATTTTTCAAAGTTCATTTTGAATTTCTTTCATTGAAATGCAAGAGTTGGAATATTTCAGTAGTGTGTTGTCGTGGTTTACCATGTCACAGTTACATTCCCTTAATTTTTCAAAGTTTATTTTTGAATTTCTTTGTTGAAAAGCATTGGCTGAGGTTTACCTTGTCACAGTTACATTTTCTTGATTTTTCAAAGTTTCATTTTGAATTTCTTTCATTTCGTTGAAATGCAAGAGTTGGAATATTTCAGTAGTGTTTTGTCGTGGTTTACCTTGTCACAGTTACATTCTCTTGATTTTTCAAAGATCATTTTGAATTTCATTCGTTGAAATGCAAGAGTTGGAATATTTCAGTAGTGTTTTGATGTGGTTTACAGTGTCTCAGTTACATACTCTTGATTTTTCAAAGTTCATTTTGAATTTTTTTCCTTTAAATGCAAGAGTTGGAATATTTCAGTAGTGTTTTGTCGTGATTTACCTTGTCACAGTTACATTCTCTTGATATTTCAAAGATCATTTTGGATTTCTTTCGTTGGAATGCAAGAGTTGGAATATTTCAGTAGTGTTTTGATGTGGTTTACCTTATCACTGTTACATTCTCTTGATTTTTCAAAGATCATTTTGAATTTCGTTCGTTGAAATGCAAGAGTTGGAATATTTCAGTAGTGTTTTGTCGTGGTTTACCAGTGTCTCAGTTACATTCTCTTGATTTTTCAAAGTTCATTTTCGATTCCTTCATTGAAATGCAAGAGTTGGAATATTTCAGTAGTGTGTTGTCGTGGTTTACCATGTCACAGTTACATTCTCTTGATTTTTCAAAGTTCATTTTGAATTTCTTATGTTGAAAAGCAAGAGTTGGAATATTTCAGTAGTGTTTTGTTGTGGTTTACCTTGTCACAGTTACATTCTCTTGATTTTTCAAACTTCATTTTGAGTTTCTTTCATTGAAATGCAAGAGTTGGAATATTTCAGTAGTGTTTTGTTGTGGTTGTACCTTGTCAAAAATACATTCTCTTGATTTTTCAAAGTTCATTTTGAATTTCTTTCGTTGAAATGCAAGAGTTGGATTATTTCAGTAGTGTTTGGTTGTGGTTTACCTTGTCAAAGTTACATTCTCTTGATTTTTCAAAGTTCATTTTGAATTTCTTTCATTGAAATGCAAGAGTTGGATTATTTCAGTAGTGTTTGGATGTGGTTTACCTTGTCACAGTTACATTTTCTTGATTTTTCAAAGTTCATTTTGGTTTTCTTTCATTGAAATGCAAGAGTTGGAATATTTCAGTAAGTTCATTTTCGATTTCCTTCATTGAAATGCAAGAGCTGGAATATGGCAGTAGTGTTTTGTGTGTGGTTTACCTTATCACAGTTACATTCCCTTTTTTTAAAATTCATTTTGAATTTCTATCGTTGAAATGCAAGAGCTGAAATATTTCAGTAGTGTTTTGTTGTTGGTTTACCTTATCACAGTTACATTCTCTTGATTTTTCAAAGTTCATTTGAATTTCTTTTATTGAAATGCAAGAGTTGGAATATTTCAGTAGTGTTTTGTCGTGGTTTACCTTATCATAGTTACATTTTCTTGATTTTTCAAAATTTGGATTTATCACGTTGAAATGCAAGAGTTGGAATATTTCAGTAGTGTTTTGTCATGGTATACCTTGTCACAGTTACATTCTCTTGATTTTTCAAGTTCATATTGGATTTATCACGTTGAAATGCAAGAGCTGGAATGCTTCAGTAGTGTTTTGTTATGGTTTACCTTATCACAGTTACATTTTCTTGATTTTTCAAAATTCATTTTGAATTTCTTTCGTTGAAATGCAAGAGTTGGAATATTTCAGTAGTGTTTTGTTGTGGTTTACCTTATCACAGTTACATTTTTTGATTTTTAAAAGTTCATGTCGGTTTTTCTTTCGTTGAAATGCAAGAGTTGGAATATTTCAGTAGTGTTTTTGTCGTGGTTTACCTTGTCACAGTTACATTCTCTTGATTTTTCAAAGTTCATTTTGAATTTCTTTCGTTTGAAATGCAACAGTTGGAATATTTCAGTATCGTTTGTCGGGGCTTACCTTGTCACAGTTACATTCTCTTGATTTTTCAAAGTCATCTTGAATTTCTTTCATTGAAATGCAAGAGTGGGATTATTTCAGTAGTGTTTTGTCGTGGTTTACCATGTCACACTTACATCTCTTGATTTTTCAAAGTTCATTTTGGATTTCTTTCATTGAAATGCAAGAGTTGGAATATTTCAGTAGTGTTTTGTCGTGGTTTACCTTGTCACACTTACATTCTCTTGATTTTTCAAAGTTCATTTGAATTTCTTTCATTGAAATGCAAGAGTTGGAATATTTCAGTAGTGTTTTGTTGTGGTTTACCTTGTCACACTTACATTCTCATGATTTTTCAAAGTTTCATTTTTGATTTCTTTCATTGAAATGCAAGAGTTGGAATATTTCAGTAGTGTTTTGTAGTGGTTTATCTTGTCACAGTTACATTCTCTTGATTTTTCAAAGTTCATATTGGATTTATCTCGTTGAAATGCAAGACTGGAATTATTTCAGTAGTATTTTGTCGTGGTTTACCTTGTCACAGTTACATTCTCTTGATTTTTCAAAGTTCATTTTGGATTTCATTCGTTGAAATGCAAGAGTTGGAATATTTCAGTAGTGTTTTCTCATGGTTTACCTTGTCACAGCTACATTCTCTTGATTTTTCAAAGTTCACTTTGGATTTATCTCGTTGAAATGCAAGAGTTGAATTATTTTACTAGTGTTTTTTCGTGGTTTACCTTGTCACAGTTACATTCTCTTGATTTTTCAAAGTTCATTTTGAGTTTCTTTCATTGAAATGCAAGAGTTGGAATATTTCAGTAGTGTTTTGTCATGGTTTACCTTGTCACTGTTACATTCTCTTGATTTTTCAAAGTTCATTTTGAATTTCATTCATTGAAATGCAAGAGTTGGAATATTTCAGTAGTGTTTTCTCATGGTTTACCTTGTCACAGCTACATTCTCTTGATTTTTCAAAGTTCACTTTTGGATTTATCTCGTTGAAATGCAAGAGTTGAATATTTCACTAGTGTTTTTTCGTGGTTTACCTTGTCACAGTTACATTCTCTTGATTTTTCAAAGTTCATTTTGAGTTTCTTTCATTGAAATGCAAGATTTGAAATATTTCAGTAGTGTTTTGTCATGGTTTACCTTGTCACTGTTACATTCTCTTGATTTTTCAAAGTTCATTTTGAATTTCATTCATTGAAATGCAAGAGTTGGAATATTTCAGTAGTGTTTTGTCGTGGTTTACCTTGTCACAGTTACATTCTCTCATTTTTTCAAAGTTCATTTTCAATTTCTTTCATTGAAATGCAAGAGTTTGAATATTTCAGTAGTGTTATGTCGTGGTTTACCTTGTCACAGTTACATTCCCTTGATTTTTCAAAGTTCATTTTCAATTCTTTCATTGAAATGCAAGAGTTGGAATATTTCAGTAGTGTTTTGTTGTGGTTTACCTTGTCACAGTTGAATTCTCTTGATTTTTCAAAGTTCATTTTGAATTTCATTCATTGAAATGCAAGAGTTGGAATATTTCAGTAGTGTTTTGTCTTGGTTTACCTTGTCACAGTTACATTCCCTTGATTTTTCAAAGTTCATTTTCAATTTCTTTCATTGAAATGCAAGAGTTGGAATATTTCAGTAGTGTTTTGTTGTGGTTTACATTGTCACAGTTACATTTTCTTGATTTTTCAAAGTTCATTTCGGTTTTTCTTTCATTGAAATGCAAGAGTGGGATTATTTCAGTAGTGTTTTGTCGTGGTTTACCTTGTCACAGTTACATTCCCTTGATTTTTCAAAGTTCATTTTGGATTTCTTTAGTTGAAATGCAAGAGTTGGAATATTTCAGTAGTGTTTTTGTTGTGGTTTACTTTGTCACACTTACATTCTCTTGATTTTTCAAAGTTCATTTTGAATTTCTTTCATTGAAATGAAAGAGTGGGATTATTTCAGTAGTGTTTTGTCGTGGTTTACCATGTCCCAGTTACATTCCCTTGATTTTTCAAAGTTCATTTGGATTTCTTTCATTGAAATGCAAGAGTTGGAATATTCAGTAGTGTTTTGTTGTGGTTTACTTTGTCACACTTACATTCTCACGAGCTTTCAAAGTTCATTTTGGATATCTTTCATTGAAAAGCAAGAGTTGGAATGTTTAAGTAGTGTTTCGTCGTGGTTTACCTTGTCATACTTACATTCTCTTGATTTTTCAAAGTTCATTTTGGATTTCTTTCATTGAAAGCAAGAGTTGAATATTTCAGTAGTGTTTTGTCGTGGTTTACCTTATCACAGTTACATTCTCTTGATTTTTCAAAGTTCATTTTGGATTTCATTTGTTGAAATGCAAGAGTTGAAATATTTCAGTAGTGTTTTGTCGTGGTTTACCTTGTCACAGTTACATTCTCTTAATTTTTCAAAGTTCATTTTGAATTTCTTTCGTTGAAAAGCAAGAGTTGGAATATTTCAGTAGTGTTTTGTCATGGTTTACCTGTCACACTTACATTCTCTTGATTTTTCAAAGTTCCTTTTGAATTTCTTTCGTTGAAAAGCAAGAGTTGGAATATTTCAGTAGTGTTTTGTCGTGGTTTACCTTGTCAAAGTTACATTCTATTGATTTTTCAAAGTTCATTTTGAATTTCTTTCGTTTGAAGTGCAAGAGTTGGAATATTTCAGTAGTGTTTGGTTGTGGTTTACCTTGTCACAGTTACATTTTCTTGATTTTTCAAAGTTCATTTTGAATTTCTTTCATTGAAATGCAAGAGTTAGGAATATTTCAATAGTGTTTTGTCGTGGTTTACCTTGTCACAGTTACATTCTCTTGATTTTTCAAAGTTCATTTTGAATTACTTTCATTGAAATGCAAGAAATGGATTATTTCAGTAGTGTATTGTCGTGGTTTACCGAGTCAAAGTTACATTCTCTTGATTTTTCAAAGTTCATTTTGAATTTCTTTCGTTGAAATGCAAGAGTTGGAATATTTCAGGAGCGTTTTGGTTGTGGTTTACCTTGTCACAGTTACATTCTCTTGATTTTTCAAAGTTCCTTGTGGATTTCTTTTATTGAAATGCAAGAGTTGGATATTTCACTAGTGTTTTCTCATGGTTTACCTTACCACACTTACATTCTCTTGATTTTTCAAAGATCATTTTGGATTTATTCGTTGAAATGCAAGAGTTGGAATATTTCAGTAGTGTTTTGCCGTGGTTTACTTTGTCAAAGTTACATTCTCTTAATTTTTCAAAGTTCATTTTGGATTTCTTTCGTTGAAATGCAAGAGTTGGAATATTTCAGTAGTGTTTTGTCGTGGTTTACTTTGTCACAGTTACATTCTCTTGATTTTTCAAAGTTCATTATGGATTTCTTTCGTTGAAATATGTTTTGTTGTGCTTTACCTTGACACAGTTACATTTTCTTGATTTTCGTTAGGTTAGGTTAGGTTAGGCTAGATCAAGTTAGGTTAGGTTAGGTTAAGTTAGGTTAGGTTAGGTTAGCCTATGTACGCGCGCGTACGTAGGCTAACCTAACCTAACCTAACTTAACCTAACCTAACCTAACTTGATCTAGCCTAACCTAACCTAACCTAACGAAAATCAAGAAAATGTAACTGTGTCAAGGTAAAGCACAACAAAACATATTTCAACGAAAGAAATCCATAATGAACTTTGAAAAATCAAGAGAATGTAACTGTGACAAAGTAAACCACGACAAAACACTACTGAAATATTCCAACTCTTGCATTTCAACGAAAGAAATCCAAAATGAACTTTGAAAAATTAAGAGAATGTAACTTTGACAAAGTAAACCACGGCAAAACACTACTGAAATATTCCAACTCTTGCATTTCAACGAAATAAATCCAAAATGATCTTTGAAAAATCAAGAGAATGTAAGTGTGGTAAGGTAAACCATGAGAAAACACTAGTGAAATATTCCAACTCTTGCATTTCAATGAAAGAAATCCACAAGGAACTTTGAAAAATCAAGAGAATGTAACTGTGACAAGGTAAACCACAACCAAAACACTACTGAAATATTCCAACTCTTGCATTTCAACGAAAGAAATTCAAAATGAACTTTGAAAAATCAAGAGAATGTAACTTTGACTCGGTAAACCACGACAAAACACTACTAAAATAATCCAACTCTTGCATTTCAATGAAAAGTAATTCAAAATGAACTTTGAAAAATCAAGAGAATGTAACTGTGACAAGGTAAACCACGACAAAACACTATTGAAATATTCCAACTCTTGCATTTCAATGAAAGAAATTCAAAATGAACTTTGAAAAATCAAGAGAAAATGTAACTGTGACAAAGGTAAACCACAACCAAACACTACTGAAATATTCCAACTCTTGCATTTCAACGAAAGAAATTCAAAATGAACTTTGAAAAATCAATAGAATGTAACTTTGACAAGGTAAACCACGACAAAACACTACTGAAATATTCCAACTCTTGCTTTTAAACGAAAGAAATTCAAAAGGAACTTTGAAAAATCAAGAGAATGTAAGTGTGACAAGGTAAACCATGACAAAACACTACTGAAATATTCCAACTCTTGCTTTTCAACGAAAGAAATTCAAAATGAACTTTGAAAAATTAAGAGAATGTAACTGTGACAAGGTAAACCACGACAAAACACTACTGAAATATTTCAACTCTTGCATTTCAACAAATGAAATCCAAAATGAACTTTGAAAAATCAAGAGAATGTAAGTGTGATAAGGTAAACCACGACAAAACACTACTGAAATATTCCAACTCTTGCATTTCAATGAAAGAAATCCAAAATGAACTTTGAAAAATCAAGAGAATGTAAGTATGACAAGGTAAACCACGACAAAACACTACGTAAATATTCCAACTCTTGCATTTCAATAAAAGATATCCAAAATGAACTTTGAAAGCTCGTGAGAATGTAAGTGTGACAAAGTAAACCACAACAAAACACTACTGAAATATTCCAACTCTTGCATTTCAATGAAAGAAATCCAAAATGAACTTTGAAAAATCAAGGGAATGTAACTGGGACATGGTAAACCACGACAAAACACTACTGAAATAATCCCACTCTTTCATTTCAATGAAAGAAATTCAAAATGAACTTTGAAAAATCAAGAGAATGTAAGTGTGACAAAGTAAACCACAACAAAACACTACTGAAATATTCCAACTCTTGCATTTCAACTAAAGAAATCCAAAATGAACTTTGAAAAATCAAGGGAATGTAACTGTGACAAGGTAAACCACGACAAAACACTACTGAAATATCCCACTCTTGCATTTCAATGAAAGAAAAACCGAAATGAACTTTGAAAAATCAAGAAAATGTAACTGTGACAATGTAAACCACAACAAAACACTACTGAAATATTCCAACTCTTGCATTTCAATGAAAGAAATTGAAAATGAACTTTGAAAAATGAAGGGAATGTAACTGTGACAAGGTAAACCAAGACAAAACACTACTGAAATATTCCAACTCTTGCATTTCAATGAATGAAATTCAAAATAACTTTGAAAAATCAAGAGAATGTAACTGTGACAAGGTAAACCACAACAAAACACTACTGAAATATTCCAACTCTTGCATTTCAATGAAAGAAATTGAAAATGAACTTTGAAAAATCAAGGAATGTAACTGTGACAAGGTAAACCACGACAAAACACTACTGAAATATTCCAACTCTTGCATTTCAATGAAAGAAATTGAAAATGAACTTTGAAAAATGAGAGAATGTAACTGTGACAAGGTAAACCACGACAAAACACTACTGAAATATTCCAACTCTTGCATTTCAATGAATGAAATTCAAAATGAACTTTGAAAAATCAAGAGAATGTAACTGTGACATGGTAAACCACGACAAAACACTACTGAAATAATTCCACTCTTGCATTACAACAAAAGAAATTCAAAATGAACTTTGAAAAATCAAGAGAATGTAACTGTGACAAGTAAAACCATGACAAAACGCTACTGAAATATTCCAACTCTTGCTTTCAACGAAAGAAATCCAAAATGAACTTTGAAAAAATCAAGAAAATGTAACTGTGACAAGGTAAACCACAACCAAACATTACTGAAAAATTCCAACTCTTGCATTTCAATGAAAGAAACTCAAAATGAACTTTGAAAAATCCAGAGAATGTAACTTTGACAAGGTAAACCACGAAAAAACACTACTGAAATATTCCAACTCTTGCTTTTCAACGAAAGAAATTCAAAATGAACTTTGAAAAATCAAGAGAATGTAACAGTGACAAGGTAAACCATGACAAAACACTACTGAAATATTCCAACTCTTGCATTTCATGAAAGAAACTCAAAATGAACTTTGAAAAATCAAGAGAATGTAACTGTGACAAGGTAAACCACGAAAAAACACTTGTGAAATAATTCAACTCTTGCATTTCAACGAGATAAATCCAAAGTGAACTTTGAAAAAATCAAGAGAATGTAACTGTGACAAGGTAAACCATGAGACAAAACACTACTGAAATATTCCAACTCTTGCATTTCAACGAATGAAATCCAAAATGAACTTTGAAAAATCAAGAGAATGTAACTGTGACAAGGTAAACCACGACAAAATACTACTGAAATAATTCAAAGTCTTGCATTTCAACGAGATAAATCCAATATGAACTTTGAAAAATCAAGAGAATGTAACTGTGACAAGATAAACCACTACAAAACACTACTGAAATATTCCAACTCTTGCATTTCAATGAAAGAAATCAAAATGAACTTTGAAAAATCATGAGAATGTAAGTGTGACAAGGTAAACCACAACAAAACACTACTGAAAATATTCCAACTCTTGCATTTCAATGAAAGAAAATTCAAATGAACTTTGAAAAATCAAGAGAATGTAAGTGTGACAAGGTAACCACGACAAAACACTACTGAAATATTCCAACTCTTGCATTTCAATGAAAGAAATCCAAAATGAACTTTGAAAAATCAAGAGAATGTAAGTGTGACATGGTAAACCACGACAAAACACTACTGAAATAATCCCACTCTTGCATTTCAATGAAAGAAATTCAAGATGAACTTTGAAAAATCAAGAGAATGTAACTGTGACAAGGTAAGCCACGACAAAAACGCTACTGAAATATTCCAACTGTTGCATTTCAACGAAAGAAATTCAAAATGAACTTTGAAAAATCAAGAGAATGTAACTGTGGCAAGGTAAACCACGACAAAACACTACTGAAATATTCCAACTCTTGCATTTCAACGAAAGAAAACCGAAATGAACTTTTAAAAATCAAAAAAATGTAACTGTGACAAGGTAAACCACAACAAAAAACACTACTGAAATATTCCAACTCTTGCATTTCAACGAAAGAAATTCAAAATGAACTTTGAAAAATCATGAAAATGTAACTCTGACAAGGTAAACCACAAGAAAACACTACTGAAATATTCCAACTCTTGCATTTCAATAAAAGAAATTCAAAATGAACTTTGAAAAATCAAGAGAATGTAACTATGACAAGGTAAACCACGACAAAACACTACTGAAATATTCCAGCTCTTGCATTTCAACGATAGAAATTCAAAATGAATTTTGAAAAATCAAGAAAATGTAACTGTGATAAGGTAAACCATAACAAAACACTACTGAAGTATTCCAGCTCTTGCATTTCAACGTGATAAATCCAAAATGAACTTTGAAAAAATCAAGAGAATGTAACTGTGACAAGGTATACCATGACAAAACACTACTGAAATATTCCAACTCTTGCATTTCAACGTGATAAATCCAAAATGAACTTTGAAAAATCAAGAAAATGTAACTATGATAAGGTAAACCACGACAAAACACTACTGAAATATTCCAACTCTTGCATTTCAATAAAAGAAATTCAAATGAACTTTGAAAAATCAAGAGAATGTAACTGTGATAAGGTAAACCAACAACAAAACACTACTGAAATATTTCAGCTCTTGCATTTCAACGATAGAAATTCAAAATGAATTTTGAAAAAACAAGGGAATGTAACTGTGATAAGGTAAACCACACCAAAACACTACTGCCATATTCCAGCTCTTGCATTTCAATGAAGGAAATCGAAAATGAACTTACTGAAATATTCCAACTCTTGCATTTCAATGAAAGAAAACCAAAATGAACTTTGAAAAAATCAAGAAAATGTAACTGTGACAAGGTAAACCACATCCAAACACTACTGAAATAATCCAACTCTTGCATTTCAATGAAAGAAATTCAAAATGAACTTTGAAAAATCAAGAGAATGTAACTTTGACAAGGTAAACCACAACCAAACACTACTGAAATAATCCAACTCTTGCATTTCAACGAAAGAAATTCAAAATGAACTTTGAAAAATCAAGAGAATGTAACTTTGACAAGGTAAACCACAACAAAACACTACTGAAATATTCCAACTCTTGCATTTCAATGAAAGAAACTCAAAATGAAGTTTGAAAAAATCAAGAGAATGTAACTGTGACAAGGTAAACCACAACAAAACACTACTGAAATATTCCAACTCTTGCTTTTCAACATAAGAAATTCAAAATGAACTTTGAAAAATCAAGAGAATGTAACTGTGACATGGTAAACCACGACAACACACTACTGAAATATTCCAACTCTTGCATTTCAATGAAGGAAATCGAAAATGAACTTTGAAAAATCAAGAGAATGTAACTGAGACACTGTAAACCACGACAAAACACTACTGAAATATTCCAACTCGTGCATTTCAATGAAAGAAATTCAAAATGAACTTTGAAAAACCAAGAGAATGTAACAGTGATAAGGTAAACCACATCAAAACACTACTGAAATATTCCAACTCTTGCATTTCAACGAAAGAAATCCAAAATGATCTTTGAAAAATCAAGAGAATGTAACTGTGACAAGGTAAATCACGACAAAAACACTACTGAAATATTCCAACTCTTGCATTTCAATGAAAGAAATTCAAAATGAACTTTGAAAAATCAGAGAGAATGTAACTGAGACACTGTAAACCACATCAAAACACTACTGAAATATTCCAACTCTTGCATTTCAACGAAAGAAATTCAAAATGATCTTTGAAAAATCAAGAGAATGTAACTGTGACAAGGTAAACCACGACAAAAACACTACTGAAATATTCCAACTCTTGCATTTCAATGAAAGAAATTCAAAATGAACTTTGAAAAAATCAAGAAAATGTAACTGTGACAAGGTAAACCTCAGCCAATGCTTTTCAACAAAAGAAATTCAAAATGAACTTTGAAAAATTAAGGGAATGTAACTGTGACATGGTAAACCACGACAACACACTACTGAAATATTCCAACTCTTGCATTTCAATGAAAGAAATTCAAAATGAACTTTGAAAAATCAAGAGAATGTAACTGAGACACTGTAAACCACATCAAAACACTACTGAAATAATCCAACTCTTGCATTTCAACGAAAGAAATCCAAAATGATCTTTGAAAAATCAAGAGAATGTAACTATGGCCAGGTAAACCACGACAAAACACTACTGAAATATTCCAACTCTTGCATTTCAATGAAAGAAATTCAAATGAACTTTGAAAAATCAAGAAAATGTAACTGTGACAAGGTATACCACAACCAAACACTACTGAAATATTCCAACTCTTGCATTTCAACGAAAGAAATTCAAAATGAACTTTGAAAAATCAAGAGAATGTAACTTTGACAAGGTAAACCATGACAAAAACACTACTGAAATAATCCAACTCTTGCATTTCAATGAAAGAAATTCAAAATGAACTTTGAAAAATCAAGAAAATGTAACTGTGACAAGGTAAACCACAACCAAACACTACTTGAAATATTCCAACTCTTGCATTTCAACGAAAGAAATTCAAAATGAACTTTGAAAAAATCAAGAAAATGTAACTGTGACAAGGCGAAATATTCCAACTCGGAAAGAAATTCAAAATGAACTTTGAAAAATCCTTTGGGCGGGGGTCCTTTGGGGCGGGGGGGGGGCCGGGGGGAGGGGGCCCTTCTGTGTCTCAATGCACAAAAAAATATTAAAAAATGGGGGAGTGGAGAAGTGGAGGGGGGGGAGGAGGGGAGTGGAGGGGGAGGGGAGGGGGAGGGGGGAGGGGAGGAGGGGAGGGGGAGGGGGGAGGAGGGGGGTAGGGGACGGTGAGGAGGGGGGAGGAGAGAGGAGAGGGGGGAGGGTCCCTTTGGTGGCCAAGGGGGGAGGGGCCCTTTGGGACCCGGGGAGGGGTCCTTTGGGTGTCTGGGGGACCCTTGAGGGCCGGGTGGTCCTTTAGGGGGTCCGGGGGATCTATTAGGACCGGGGGCTTCCTTTGGGGTTGGGGTGGGGGGATTGGAACCCTTTGGGTTGTGGTAGGGGACCTCACAACACTGTTCAAATGGAACTTGTGTATTATAACGACCACAGAGTTTCACCCTCAAATCCTCTTCTAAAATCATCTTTTAAATCATCTTTTAAAATGTCTCTAACTGTTTCGCCGAAATAATTCCATAAAAATGTCTCTAAAACGGTTTCGCCCAAATAATCCCTAAACGTAATTTCAGCGTGTTCCTTTTGTTATTGACATCTCTGCGCTAACGCATTTCAAATTACTAAGAAACCTGATTCCCGCGCTAAAACAATTCATCGCTAAGATGTTTCTTGGAGAACTGTTTCCATGGCATTTGGTTATTAATATCTTTTGGAGTTCGACCAGTAGAACTCTTTCCGAGGCAAAGACATTAATGACTTGGATCTATTCCTGGAGAAATGTTGACAGTACCTGTCAGACATTATTAAACTTTGCCTGGAAACAATTTGATTAATGACTGACAGCACAGGTGTTCCAAATTCCCAATTAGACTCAATAATCCATTAAAGTGAGAAAGTTCCTGTTTTTCCATTCTCACTGACAAAACCATAAAAACAGACATAAATGTGAGAAAGTTCCTGTTATTCAAATTCTCACTGACAAAAACCATAAATCATCCATAACCATCCATGAAAAACATCAAATAAATCGACCAACACACATAACCATCCAAGAAAACAGACATAAATATGACAAAGTTCCTGTTTTTTCATTCTCACTGACAAAAACCATAAACCACGTGGTTCTATGCCCATATATGGTGTGCAAAAAAGTTGTAGGTGGCAGCAGGGGTGAGGGATCGGAGTAGAACCCCCCTCTCTACTCATATGTTGAAGGATAGCGGCAAGGGTCTCCTTGACAAATAGACTCTTTTTAGGGTCAAATTAAAATTTGAGAAAAGTCGCTGGACCTCAGATCTAAACTTAAGGAGGGAATATAGGTGGGACCTACAATTTATTCATCGGTAATTTTGGGTTATGTTATTTTAGGAGAAAATTCTTAGTACTTTCCAAAGCTTAGTAGAGCTCAATCTCGGTATTAGAAGAATATGTGTGTGAATGGGCCTTTAAAAAAACGATTACCCTTTCTGTTAGCCTGGATAAGTTAACTGATCTTAAACTCACTTATTTTACCATCCCAGTTATTTTATCGATCCAATGGGTATAACAAAATATTATGCCTTGTAGCGTCAATGTGAATCTAACGGAAAAATTTTCTTCGACACTTCCTGTCTGATAGTACAATTTGGATGAGAATTGGACGCTGGGTATTAGACTTCAGTTATTTCTTACTTTTGATCTAAAGTTTTTGTCGATTGTATAGCTCAGGAATTTGCTTATCAGCATTGTTCAGTCCGTTACCCATTTATTTTAAGCCTGGATCACACGGTGCTTGATAAGTCAAAGGTTTTGTTCTACCTTGTAGTGCATATGATGATTAATAACACAGTGACGTTACGAGATGACAACCTTTTTCCTCTCTAAGATCCATCCGAGCCAGATGGGAAGGCGTCAGGACCACTACCGTCAGGACATCAACAAAAAATCCTTCAGAACCACTAACCGTCAGGGCATGACAGTCATAACATCAACACGTCAGTTCACGACAGTCACAATCGCTATCCGTCAGAACGTCGACAGTCATAACATCGACAAAATCATAACATAACATCTAAATTTTAAAACTTTAGTTTTTTGGGGTTTAGGGGGGGAAAAGGTACCTAGGTTAGGTTATGTATTTAATATATACTATGCTTTACCCCCACCCCTCTGATGTGCTAATATATGGCCGAAATTTGTTTCTAAACTATTATATACTTATTACTATTATATAAACTTTTAGATTTTTTTGCGATATCCTGACGGATTTTGTCGATGTTATGACTGTCGATGTTGTGACGGGTAGCGATTGTGACTGTCGATGTCCTGATGTGTCGATGTTCTGACGGTTAGTGGTTCTGACAGATTTTCCTTGTCGACGAAATGACGTTTACTGCTTGTGACGGTTAGATGAAATGGTAGCACCCGAGCCAGAATGATAATTGAGCAAATCAATTTTCAAAGCATCAGACCCATAATATTCATTTTGCGCAAAAAATGTCATGGCAAAACGGATCTTGCGATTCTTTTGACGGGAAATCCCGCTCTCCCCTTTATATGGGTATACATATATATTTATGATAAACTTATAGATAAAAAGACCTGCCAAACTCAGACCCGTATGCAAGAGGCCTTAGAGGTCCTCAGAAACCTTAAAGTTTTAACGATTTCACCCATGTTTTTCCCGTTTAATTCTCGTTATTTTGTCTTCTTTAATTGGTCGCTCCCCCAGGAGTAAATTCCTATGCATGTAACTTTCGTGATAGGTGCGAATGACAGTTGTGTAAAATTCAATCACGCAGAATTTGACCCAGCAAGCCCCAAACCGGCAAAACTCAGCTTAAGGAAAAATCCAGTTGATGATTGTCATCTTTACCATTTTCTGTGTCATTATCTTAAATGTAGTTGTTATTGTCTTAAATGTTGTTGTCATTGTCTTGTCACGTCTTGGCATCAATATAATCAACTTAATCATTACCCTCCCCCCCCCCCCCCCAATTACTTCTACCAAGCTTCAATCCCCCATAGTCCCATCGTCCTTCTGACATTTTTTTCTGGATTTAACACAGCATGTAGGCTGCGGTACACATGAATTGATTTAGGGAAATGGGCTAATTCAAAAACAGAGAACTGTGTGAGTAATTGTTAGAATTATGGGAAACATTACAAATTTTTTAGAGGAATCAGAACTTTGAAGTCGCCCTCCCAGCTTTGAGTACAAGATTTGAAATTTACTTTAGTCGTATTTGTGGGGTTGAAGTCTCCGTGCGCGTAGTTTTACATGGGATGAATTTTGTAATGGGGGAGGGTCAATTTTAGGTGGGTTGAAGTCTTGCTAGATTGAGTTGTGCCAGGTTGCATTTTGCTTGCATTTGAGTTTACGTGTCTTAAATTTTGCGTGTGTTAAGGTCAAGGCTGTACCCAGGGGGGAAGGGGGCTAGGGGGTTTGACCCCCCCCCCCCCCCAATGTTTTCATGACTCGTAAAAATGTAACAAAGATGGATATTTTTTTTTTTTTTTTTTTTGTGTAACTCCCCTCCCCTAGACAACGAATCCTTGAGTAAAACACCCCGACAAAAAAACTAAACAAAAAACTTTCCGTGCGCAGAGTTTTAAATGGGATGAATTTTGTAACGGGGGAGGGTCAATTTTAGCTGGGTTGAAATCTTGCTAGATTGAGTTGTGCCATGTTTTGCATTTTGCTTGCATTTGAGTTTATGTGTCCTAAATTTTGCGTGTGTTAAGGTCAAGGCTGTACCCAGGGGGGAAGGGGGCTAGGGGGTTTGAACCCCCCCCCCAAATTTTTGCATGACTCGTAAAAACGTAACAAAGATGGATATGTTTTTCTTTTTTTTAACTCCCCCCCCCCCCCCCCGACAACGAATCCTTGAGTAAAACACCCCGACAAAAAAAAAAAGCTAAACAAAAAGCTTCGCGTGCGCAGAGTTTTACATGGGATGAATTTTGTAATGGGGGAGGGTCAATTTTAGCTGGGTTGAAGTCTTACTAGATTGAGTTGTGCCAGGTTGCATTTTGCTTGCATTTGAGTTTACATGTCTTAAATTTTGCGTATGTTAATGTCAAGGCTGTATCAGGGGGGAAGGAGGCTGGGGGTTTGACCCTCCCCCCCCCCCCAAATGTTTACATGACTCGTAAAAACGTAACAAAGATGGATGTTTTTTTTTTGTTTTTTTAGTTTTTTTTTGTGTAACTCCCCCCCCCCTCCCCGACAACAAATCCTTGAGTAAAACACCCCGACAAAAAAAATCCTGGGTACGGCCCTGGTTAAGATACATGTTCCCTCTGAAACAAGGAATTTTCCAAGAAGTGTGAAGCTATAACTTACACCAAAAGAACAATATACTTTTAATATTGGATTTATTAGTATCCAGGGCCGTATCCAGTATTTTTTTCAGGGGGGTGGGGGCACAAAAAGCTTTAAAAAACGCATCAAAATGTGCTTAAATGCATTTTCGTTACGTTTTTACTATTTGAACAAACATTTCGGGGGAGGGATTCAAATCCCCCTAGGGAGATTTATACTTTTTGATAAATCTCGTTTGAATAGCAAAGACTAAGTAGGTAAAAGCCTCCCCCCTGAACACCCAAATTTTTCAGATTTTTTCGACATTACGCTGTATATTTCCTGTTCCTCCGAAAAGATTTTTTTTTGTGTCTGATGAAGACTTAGATTCAAGGAAAGAACTTGTTAGGTAATGGGGGGAGTAGAAACATATCTCTTCTTCTTCTTCTTCCTTTTCCTTGAATTAGTATGGAGACACTTTCGCAAAATCTCATCACCAGAATCAAGTTCCAAGCCCAGCAGTGTGTTGCTGCAGCTGAGTTCGAAACTCTGAGTTCCGTATTCCAAGCTGAGATCAAACCCACTGCGCCACTAAAGGATAGAGACACTTAAGAATTACGCTTAGATTAGATAGCAGAAACCAGTTTCATAGCCACAAAGACAAATGACGGGTGACAGAATGCATTGGACTTGTATAATTTGGGCTATATAGTTGCACATTAGGGGGGGGGGCTAGGCTAGATTAGTGGCACTGTCCAAATACTTTACTCTTCCCCCTAATATGCAAATAAATAGCCCAAATTATACTATAATATAAACTAAGGGTTATATTAAGGTTATATTTCATTAGGATTAACGTAACTTCACTTTTTGGTTGTGTTTCGTTTAATTAACAAGTACCAATAAATCTATTATCCAATATTTTGCATTGTTGACTAGGAATATGGGAAATTCAGCATTAATATTTTGTAACACAGTTTCATAAAATTGAATTCTCAATTTGATGAAAGAAAGATGTACAAAGCCAGATGATTATATTCTGAGGAAACAAGGTAAAAGTTTAGTTGCCAAGAAAGCAGATTCACTTGGATTCAACATTGTTTGAATGAATACCTTAAGCTATTTCCTTGTTTTAAAACGTGTAAGGTTCATTTGTTCATTGAAAAGGATTCAATGCTCTTTCTCGTACGGTATGGTATAAAGCGTGCCTACGCGTGGGGGCGCGGGCAGAGCATAAATTCTTCTTTTAATTGGTAAGAGGCGTCTACATATGTGAACTAAGTGCAGAGGAGGAGATTTCCCAGAGATTGGTCTAAAACAGAAAAATGAACAAAATGTCAATGATTTTGTATTATCAACCCTCCTCCTAAGGGTCGGACCTGCGTATATATATACGTCCCCTTGGGTGGAATTATTATAATTATTATTACGTAATTATTATGTTGCTATATAATTTTTCTCCATCCCGAAAACCCAAGCTGCCGGCTGGGGAAGGAAAGACATTCCTCAAAAGGGAGGGAAGAATCACCGGCTACTTGCCAGCCATCAGCGGTTAATGTTACTTTATCCTCAGAACCGGTACTAGTAAGAGAACTTCTTTCTCCTACCTCAGCTTGTTCCTTAAACGATATTTGATACTTAATATACCCCCGAAGATTAACACCTCCCTGGGCATGATTTTGGCAGCCATTACTGGCTTCCAATTGGACAAGACGGTGAAAATGGTTGTCCCCGCTATCTTTTTGTCGTAATTAATTTAAAAAAGTTTTTTTCTCAAAACAAGTTTTTCGAAAAGTAAAGAGCCCCATTAAGCAAAAATGAGCATAAATAAAGTCAAGAAATTTTCAAAGGGTAAAACTACCATAAATCATTTAAAATAAATAAATGGAACTCAAAACGAACAGAATTACAATAAATAGCCGATTCAAACTCAAAACAAGTAAAAATTAACATGAGTAGGGCTGATAACCCCATGCTTAATCAAGACCGGAAAATAATTTGCATTTTACTGAAAAAAGCCAAATGACCCTGGATTGTCAGTTTAATTTACATATACTGATATTTACTCCCTAAATTTTCAATATTTTTATTTATTAAAGTAAAAGAGTGAAAACATTTAAAATGTATTTTGTTTTCAGTAAAGTACAAATAATGGTTGTCGCCACTATCTTTTTGTCGTATTTATGGAATGATCGGTTTCTAGGGCCTCTTCCAAGGAAGATCCAATGCTCTTATCCACTGAACTTTTGGCTATTTACACCTTTCATTCTTTCTTAAATTAAATTGTATAAGCAATTTTTAGGGTAGCTTTCTTCTTGGTTTAGATTCTTCTTATCTTTTGAGATAATTATGTGTTATATCTTTACTTTATTGCTCCAGACATTGTGTACGGCTATTATTTGCTTTCTTCGCACTTTTAATTTTCTCGTTTCATTAAAGGGGGGGGGGGTGTTGGAAAATTTCAGGCCCTCCAAGAGCCAAAGAGGCAGTAGGAACGGAAAGACATATCCTCGTAGATCTTGCCATCATGGAAAATTAAAGACATTAAACGATGGTGGATTCTGTTCTAAGAAATTTCTCTGCCTTCTAGTTTTTAATGGAACACATTATGATAGTTAATTTTAGTAAGATCGCCAATTTTAATTCGGGTACTTGTGTACTATAGCAGCCACGCTGTTGTTCTTGATCTGTTGTAAAACCGGTTTCTCTGTGCGCACTCGGAGATAATTAGCTTAGCCTGAGCGAGATAAACTACTACGCAGGTATATTTTGATTAAATATTTAATATATAGAGTTAATTAGGTTAGGTATTTAATATAATGCGTTCTGGGTGGCCTGATTTCCATAATTCTCTGTTGTAGTGTCCATAATTTTGTTACTAAAATAATATATTTTCATCTTGTTTTGGTAAATTTCATTATGATTTGCCTAACTTCACTTCTTGAGTGTAGTCGATATAATGCACAAGTACCTTCAGTCGGTACGTCACTTTTAGCGTCTTTAATAGGTAATGATGTCTAGACCAAACACTATAAAAAACTTATAAGAGGGGAAACTGGCGCTAATGCCGAAAAGAAACATGCCCTCTGTCATCTACTATTTGTCCATTTATTTCTTTTTTTAGACTACATCGAGCTTGTATACTTGTCTTTCGGGTATTGTTTAATTTTGAGGAGGGAAAGCAGAATTAGACCACAAGTAGACCAAATAACCTATTTAACCTCTCAAGATTTGGCACTTTCCCATTATCCGGGCCTCTCTAAAATGTCAAGTTTGGTTAATGCTAATGAAATAAAATGAAATAGGATGAATATATAATAGTTTAGAAACAAATTTGGACTATATATTTGTACATTAGGGGGGGGGGGGGGTAAAGCATTGCATATATTAAATACATAACCTATCCTAACCTAGGGACCTTCCCCCCTAAAATTCAAAAAACCACAGTTTAATATCTTATGCGCAATGCAAACCATGCTATCACTGCCTAGTCTACAGCGGATATCATGTCAAATACGGTTTTTATCATTGCCTTCTCTATAGTGATTAAGCCGAGAGGCCCGGGTAATGGGAAAGTACCCAGATTTTTTCAAGCTAACCGAAGCTTTGATTTAAATTATTCTTGAAAAAAAAAAAATCCTAATTAGTTTCCAATTAGAAACATAAATAAATGTTTATCATCTTTCGAACTGAAATCTAATTAAAACTGTTAAATTTTGTTTATAATATTCTGTCGATCAGGTTCTTTGTTTTACTAAATCAAAATTTAGCTTTGTCGTAGCTCCTAATTGTCAGGTACGATTATATGCTATGATTACTCAAATTAACACATTTTGGCTCTCTTTGGACAAAAATTGGTGTTCTGTAGCTCAAAACGACAGAAAACAGCGCTTTCCTGTGACGTTATCTCTTTTGAAACCACATAAGGGTATTAGATATTCTGATATCCCTTCAATGTACTCTTTCTCAATATTCTATGACCATTGTTTCGAAATGATCACCTCAGGGAAGAAAAAAGATACACTGGTGTTACCCATCCTCATTTAGCTTGTTATACACGCTGGTGTGTGTAAGTCTCTGGTTTTGGGTTTTTAAGAATGGTGATTTCAATGATGTGCTTTTTTCTCATATAGTCTACTATGGGCATAGTTTGCTCTTTACTAGGTTTCTGATACTTTGCTAGCTAAGTTCTTATACAATGGGGTCATTTTTTATGCTACGTAATGGCGATTCCAGTTTTTGAAAAATTACTTTTCTTTTCAATGCTGTTATTTTCTTTTTCAATTTTCTTTATTATTTTTTTTGAAATAATGAATGAAGAGATATTTGCTTTAGCAATGTTATTGCAGAAGTAATATTCTCGGTTCTTATGTAAAAAAATGGGGGTACTCCTTCGTTTATACCTACTCTTTTATATAAGTCAAACTGAAAACTGTGTTCTTACGGGATGATTCAAGACACCGCTGTAGTGAAATACGATGTATAGCGTGGTTTTATTTGCGTATAAGATATTTAAAGTGTTGTTTTTTTGTCTTTTTTTTTTTGGGGGGGGGGGGGGGAAGGTACCTAGGTTAGGTTACGTGTTTAATATATGCTATGCTTTGCCCCCACCCCCCTAATGTGCAAATATATAGCCCAAATTTGTTTCTAAACTATTATATATTCATCCTATTTTATTTTATTTCATTAGCATTAACCAAACTAGCAGTATATAAAAGAGTAGGTATAACGAAGGAGTACCAAAATGGGTACTTGTGCATTATATGGTACCCACCGCTATAGACTGTACAAGGGAACCAGACAGGAAACCAGAAAAAACGGGTATTTGATAGATAAATGGAATGCAAAGCGTGATTTGCTATTGCGTTGCAATATTTAAACTGTTGTTTTTTTTGGGGTTTAAGGGGGGGGGAGGTACCTAGCTTAGGTTACATACTACTTAATATATGCTATGCTTACCCCCCCCCCCCCCCCCCCCCCCCCCCTTATTTTCTGAAAAAGAAATGAAAAGTATTCTCTGAAAAGAACTGCTACTTAAAAATACTATTGTTTCTATTAGTATAATTTTTTTTTTGAATTATAAATAAAACAATGGCAGTTCCACTGTACATAAAAAACTATAACTATTTAGCGTAATCACATATCAGTACAACCCATGCAAACAAGTGATTGTCCTTTTTGTTCAGGACAGGAAACTGTAAGCGGTACTTGTATGATATAGCCCCTACCGCTCAAGTTGCTCATTCATTGACGCATTATAGAACCGGTTTTTTTTCGTTATTAGTTTCTTTTAGCTTAGCTTGATACAAGACAAAGAGAAGTGACAGAATAGATTGAAAATATATTATTTGGGTTATATATTTGAACATAAGGGGGGAGGGTAAAGAATTTGGACAGTGTGATGTTAGAAAACAATTCTTACTGCATTATATGTGGAATATTTGTACCTAACACATTAGGCATATAGATCCACTATTCTTTAACTCCCCCCCCCCTAATGTAAGATAAGATAAGATTTATTCATAATCAATTAATCATACAAGAAAACACATTGTGCTAATCCCCCAAAGCACAATATATAGCCCAAATTTGTTTCTAAAGTATTATATTTTTATTATGCCTAGTTATATTTCTCTAGGATTGAGCGTCAGAGAAACATATAAGAAGAATATAGTCAGGGGGTATATCATACAAGTACCCTGTACGGTTTCTGTTTGGCTTTCTGGGCAATTGCATTTTATAAATGTAGTTTTTCGTTTGGATCCGAAGCCATTTTCAAGGTTTCTTGTTATTTTTCGATAAATTTGTTTTCAAAAAAATATTTTATTATTAAGACTAATCGAATTAATAGTTGTCATAACTGAATCGGCAACAAATGACATTTTTTCTCACTAGACTTTTTTCACGCGTATTTTTTTTTATAGTTACGATGGGCCGGTGTTTGCTCTTTACTAGGTTGCAGGTATTGCTGCAAACTGATGAATAATTTATGAAAATCGTAATAAAAACAATTATCCTATTTTAGCATCGAATAATCACACATGTAAACCACTGTTTTTGTTTTTGCCTCAAGGTCAAAGTTCTGCTTCATGCAAACTTTAACGACTAGGAAATATTCCCTAAAAAGCTATTATAAAAAGTGACGCTATTATATTAAAAGTGACGATTCGGGATCTCAATTTGCGCAATCGCTGCTTCGGAAAAAGTTTTAAGCATTTGATTATGCGAAATCTAAACATAAATCAAATTTAATTCTTTAAGTGCGAACTTCCACAACCATGTATGTATCTTAATAAATTATAAATAAATTTATAAATTATTTTTGTATACTACAGTAGTAACCGTACAATTCGTTCGAAACTTACATTCAAACTTACGCCTGAAGGCATAGATATGTGTGTAAGTTTTCAACGAATTGGGGTTACCAAGGTCATTTGCAAAGAGGTATCATTTCTATAGAAGCTATAGTAATTTGAAATATCATATGGAATTTGCTTGAAAGGTATATACTTTGCGTACGCGCCCGTAGCAAACAGGTTGGGTATAATCTGTTCTGGTTCAAGTTTTTTCTGGCACAATTAACTGAATTTCTATTTCATGATATACAAGTTTTTTTAGGTTAAATCTGTATCGGAAAAACCGGTGTATCTTTTTTAGATGCCAATTATTTTTTGTATATATTAAAGTTTCAAATTAGATTCTTCAACAGTTTTGAATAGTTTTATTGAACATAACACAACTGACATTTTTTGTAAAAAACATTTACATAGAAAAATGGATAATTCAAAGCAATTTCTGGTGAGTAAAAATATTCTCATTATTATATTAAAAAGAAATTGTCTTGTCATTAAGTTAAGTGTATTAATTGTTACAAAAGCTTCCTTTTTTGAGTTTCGGTTTTTTCCTTACTTATAGCTCGTTATCATGTACTGCTGGAAAATGTATTTCAGTGATATTTTAGATCTTAGTAGGCTAATGATGCTTTTAGTCTTTAGAAGAAGAAGAATCAAAAACAATTTAGAATCTATGCTGCTTACGGGGGATTGACTGAGTCATGTTAATTAACTTTTCCACTTCTTAAATTTCTATTTATGTCTACATTTGATTGAAATCTGATAGTTTAAAGAGAAAAAAAAAAAGGCTGTTATACCAAAGAGTTTAAATAATTTCTGACTAAATTGACTTTGAATTTCACAAAATGTTCATAACAGCATGATTAGTAACAATTTTACGCTTCAGTACACAAAGAGGAAGCTCGCTGAAGGAAGTGTCAGTGACTGTTCTTATTCTAAAAAATCTAAATTTGTAACAATGAGTATTTTATTTTGATAATAAAGGAAAATATAAATATTTATTTAATTGAAAAAAAATGTTTTGCACTACTTTAGACGCCTAACATAAACTGAATTATTTGCCAAACCCCAAAATGCATTTTTGCTACATGCAAAATTTTTGTCTTTTTTTTTTAAAGGAAGAAGATACGTGCAATAAGCCCCCTTCTGAAAAGAGGGCAAGATTGAGCGAAGGTATATTAATGCAAGCTGCAAGAGCATCAGTTATCAAATTCGCTGCTAGAAGTACACAAGACCTGGGCCAGCCAATGCCTGCGAATCTTTTAATGACAGGGTCCTCTGACCCCAGTGTTAGCTCCATGTCAGCTGGAAGGAACTTGAAAAGGGAATGGATTACTTCATATGTCTCAGCTCAACCTACTGAAGTTTGTGGGCTTAACCCCCCTCAAGTTTTGCCAAGGAGTTCAGATATAGAAGCTCAGTCAGAATTTGTAAGTATATACACAATTTTTTTTTCTATCCCTATTTTCAAAAATAAGGTAAATTTTCTCAGGGGCATAGCTTTTGATGAGTAAAACTTAAAATTTGTTTCTAAAAAACTATTTCGTTTTCTTTCATTAACCAAATTAGCTGGTATATGTATAAAGGAATGATTATCATGCATTTCTATAACGAAAAAAAAACCTTACCTCGTAACTTCTAACCAAGATGCATTCTAATGCAATAATTCCAATATTCCTTTTGGACAAAAAAAAAAACTAACTATTTGAAAAAAAAAACGAAAGCGAAAACAATTTGCTACTATACAGTTGACGTGCACTTTTAGACTGGTATTTTTGCCCTAATGCATTTGCATACATCCGCTACCTTATCAGATCTACCATCGCTTTTTAATCCGATTTTGAATTCTAAGTGGGTCGCATGCAAAGCGGACTTTAAATAGTAAGATGTATATCTTCGATAAGCAATTTACACAGGTATGTATACTTCTGTATACTTTCATATACAGAATAGAGTTTTATGGATATTGGTAAAAGTGGTATTTTACTTTTAAAAAGTTCAATATTCGAAGCTAGCTTCAGCAGGAGCTTAGGATAGTAGTGGTGACAATTGAGATATAAGGAGCAATTGCCCCCTATTCTTGAAAAAATACCTTTTTGTGGCATTTTTATACTTTTTAAAAATACAAAGTTCAAAATTCGAACCAATCTTCAGCAGGAGCTTAGGATAGTAGTGGTGACAATTGAGATATAAGGAGCAATTGCCCCCCATATTTTTGAAAAATACCTTTTCGTGGCATTATATACTTTTAAAAAATTCAATATTCGAAGCTAGCTCCAGCAGGAGCTTAGGATAGTAGTGGTGACAATTGAGATATAAGGAGCAATTGCCCCATATTTTTGAAAAAATACCTTTTTGTGGCATTTATACTTTTAAAAAATACAAAGTTCAGTATTCGAAGCTATCTTCAGCAGGAGCTTAGGATAGTAGTGGTGACAATTGAGATATAAGGAGCAATTGTCCCCTATCTTTGAAAAAAAAATACCTTTTTGTGGCATTTATACTTTTTAAAAAATACAAAGTTCAATATTCGAACCTATCTTCAGCAGGAGCTTAGGATAGTAGTGGTGACAATTGAGATATAATGAGCAATTGCCCCCTATTTTTGAAAAAAAATACCTTTTTGTGGCATTTATACTTTTAAAAAATACAAAGTTCAATATTCGAACCTATCTTCAGCAGGAGCTTAGGATAGTAGAGGTGACAATTGAGATATAAGGAGCAATTGCCCCCTATTTTTGAAAAATACCTATATGAGGGGGTTCGTCCCTTCGTCAATACCTCACTCTTTAGGCTAAAGTTTGTTTATTGCTTTCAAAAGAGCTATTTATTCTAATTAAGCGACCTTTTTGATTCAGGGGTCATTTTTAAAGAATTGGAACAAAATTTGAACTTAGCGTGAAAGGCGAGGTGTTGAAGAGGAGGGAACCCCCCTCATATACGTAATAATTTTGGTTCATTTTAAGTTTTAGTGTTTCTCCTTACTTTCAGTTGAAAAAAAAAATTGTCTTTTTTTATTTAATTATTAACAAGCGTTTGAAGGATGGTCAAATTTTCATTGAGAATTATAATGAAGAGGCTCAAACAATCGAATTGGACCCATATTTTGCATTTTTTATTTTAAAAAAATTTTTGGAATAAAACCATTAGTTTTTTTTTTATCATTCTCTTGTTCTAACTTACCCTTCTAAGAATAAGACTACATTTTCCTGACTAAAAAGAAAAAAATATTTTTTAACATGATTCAGTTGACATTATGAAAGACATAAGACAATGTAACTTTTTTTCTTCTTCTTTTAATTGTTCAGGTGATGGTGATGATAGTGTGACAATGACTATGAGAAATTGACAAAGTTTATTAACTATAAAAAAATTTATATAAAAAATAAAACTTTTTTTTTTTTCTACAGATTAAAAATATAGCACCACCACCAGCGACACCATTGAGTGATGAAGCAACTATATTTACAGGACCAATTCTGTCACCACCAGCAGAGTTCAGGGATGAAGCTATACACTGGTCCTAGAGAATATGGAGTGGGAAAGAGGGTTCCTTAACGATGTTTTTGGGGAAATGGCCAGCCTGGATGACTTAAGCTGTGATATTGACATGCTTGAGGATCCGGGGTGGACAGATAGTTTCATGCGTGAATATTTAGGTGATTTTACAAGTAAATCTGAACCGGGGTCCTCATAACGAAATTCCATCAGAGGACAATACAGGCTGGATCGACCAATTGTCCCCAAACACATTGGAATATGTACTAGGGGACCTCATGCCACATCCCCCCAATGTGATTGAACAGACTGGGAGTGGTGTTATTGACAATTCTCTGTCACTCGCCACCACTCCACTTAATGCTATAGATAGAAGTAGTAGTAATACAACAGCAACAGTATCCCCTCTCCCGGATTTTTTTCTCTCCAACTCTGCCTTGCATCATCACACATTGGTCTACAGTGCCAAATTCGGTGACCCTTTCAACTCTCTAGTGTCGGGGGATATAATAACAGATCCCCTGGCCATTACACATTCATATACTGATAAGATTCGAGCCATTCTTGAACAACAAATGGGGGTGTGGGAGTGGGGGTCAGTTTAAAAGCATCAATAGCACTAAAAATATTTTTTTTAAATGAAAGTGCGGGTGAGATGTATTCGAAATACTTGCACACAGAGATGTTGGCAATACACCCGCATTTATCAAATTATGGGGAGGTTTTTCTAAATTGGGCTAATAGTATTCAAAGTAAGTGGGAAAATTATAACGAGGGGGTAGTGGATCTGTGGTTTTATTTATTGGAAGTTTAAATGTTAACATTTGTAGGTTTAAAAAGGATTTATTGTAAGAGGTGGGCATGGGGGAGGGAGGGCAATTGAATTAAAATATCATTCAGATTTAGAGGGTTTAGGGGGATACAACGAATCTGTTTCGATACGAGGCTGCAGTGTTTCAAGTATGCGTTTTTAATTGCGGCATACAGACCTCTGCGCAATGATGCCACTAAGAAAAAGTTGGACAAAATGGCAGTTAATGGTAGGGAGGGTTCAAAGTTCCCCAAAGTAAATTTTAATTGTTTAAATGGTCAATATCCCGTGACACTAAAAGGAATAGATATTTTTGAGCGGGCTAATGCACATTTAAAGATTGGTGTCACGGTGTTACAGTATGAAACAGAATTTGAAGAGGGTCAGCGTTCCGATAAGAAGGGTGTATTATTTCCAGTGCGGGCTCCTTCAATTGAATCAGTAGAATATTGGGTGTGGCTTCTATACACCCCACCCACAGACTCCGATTCAATTGGTCATTTCAATCCGATTACGGATATTAGTAGGGTGTTCTAAGTGAGGGTAAGAAACATGAGGCACGTTATTACTGTCCAACATGCCTCTCAAGATTTCGCTCTGATTTAAATTTAAAGCATCACATGAAACACTGTAAACGTCATGGATACCAGGCTGTGGAGACGGTAAGCGGAGATAGAGCGATCTTACGTTTTTTAAAAATTTTCAAAACACGCTCCTGCAGAGC
This sequence comes from Artemia sinica, assembly GCA_027921565.1. Classification (NCBI taxonomy): domain Eukaryota; kingdom Metazoa; phylum Arthropoda; class Branchiopoda; order Anostraca; family Artemiidae; genus Artemia; species Artemia sinica. The sequence continues at coordinate 127,379 of JAPEVW010000108.1, read as the reverse complement.
AATAAGATCGCTTTGGACTGCGAGGCTAAGCTGACAGACGTGTGCGATCCGTCAAATTCAAATCATGTTAAAATACATGAAGCCATAGGGGTCTCTTACGCTCACGCGCAACGAGATTCCAATAATACCATGCAAGTGCTGGAGGTAGTTGAGATGTTGAGTGACGGTGAAGACTGCATGCGCTCGGCATTGGTCAGTCTAGTCAAAACAGCGAACGGTGCAATTTCGCGCCTTCGTTATACAAACTATCCTATGGTCCTATCACCAGATGACAGAGTGGCCATTAAAAATCGTTAAAATGTGTTGGGTTTGCAAGGGAGAATTTGATGATGGTGTTGGGAATGGGGGGGAGGAGGAAGGTGAAAATTCGACCATGATCATTTGTAGCCGGCCTATCCCTAGCTCGCCTGAGTGGAAATTACACTTGAAGAGGTTATCCTCCCGGGGGGGGGTGGATGGGAGTCGGGAGGGAGGGGGGGTCCCTTGGGTAGGGATGGGGGAGGGGGAATAGAGAGGTGGGGTCTTCGGGTGGGTCTCCCCTCTCCTGCCCTAGGGTTGGGGGGGGGTCATGGGGGGGGGTCAGATCATTTGTAGGCAGGAAATTACATGGGGGGGTGGGAGCCCTTTAGGGGGGGTAGCCCATCAGTCATGCAATTTAAACGTTAGACAGCAATATTTCGTACCTGTTTTTATACACAATTCCAATTACGACTTAAAGTTTTATCTACCGGCGTTGGCCCGCATTGCCAAGGGTGGAGTTGTAGATGACGCATGGATAGATGGTTCTTTTTCATATAATATCATACCCAAATCATCGGGAGAAGCTACTGCTGCTAGAATTCATGTGGAAAACAGTTTGACAAGGGTAACACGTGCCTGAATAAAATCCGTTTTTTAGGACTCTTTCAGCTTCTTCCCCAAATCTTTAAGTCAATGATTCAGGTGCAGAAAAGTGACAATTTTGATAGCTTCCCCCTCCTCAAAAACAGCGCTTCCCCGATGATGAAATGTATGATTTATTAACGTGTAAGGGTATATATCCATATGATTATTACAACTCTGGCTCGAGGCTAGATGAGGTGTCACTACCGCCCATTGAAGCTTTTTACAATTCTCTTACTGAGAGTGAGTGCACCACTAGCGACTACGAATTTGCTAAGAGGGTTTGGACAAAGGGCGGATGTAAAAAATGGGTGGGATTATTGTAAACTTTCCTTGGCCAGTGACGTACTCACTCTTCTGGATATTGTGTGCAAAAATACGGATAAAATCTATGGGGAATTTGGGTTGGATTTAGGTTATTATTTTTCCACTCCCCATTTGGTGATGGACTTGATACTAAAATCAGCAAAGAAGAAATAGGTCTGATCGCCGATGTGGATCAGCATCTGTTTGTAGAGAGATCAAAGAGGGGTGGGTATGTTTTTTCCACGGGGATCGTATCATGAAAACTGATCCGAGTGGACAGCACACCGATGAAAAGTCGGACGCAGTTTTTTTGGATATGAATTCTCTTTACCCATCGGCAATGTCTCACTACTGTTTGCGGTGTGGCAATTATAAATGGCTTGACAATCCCTGTGCTTCGATTTCCCCGACATTGCCAGTGTTGAGGAGAATGGGGCACAGGGATGGTTTTTTTGAAATTGACGGTGAAATACCCATGGAAATCCATGACTCGGTAAAAGACTTTGTTTTTTTCCGTGCATAAATAGACCGGTGGGTAGGGACTCTCTGAGCCCCTACAATTTATCTTTAGTAGAGGACGGGAGTATGCACTCGGTACCTTCAAAAACAAAAACTAATTGCCGATCTCAACCCGAAACAGAATATCGTTGTTCATCACGTGCTATTGAAATGGATGGTGTCCAATGGTTTCAAGGTCACAAAGATTCATAGAGCCCTCCAATTTGATCAAAAAGCCTTACATGAAAACGTTTATTGACACCTTTGTCAGTAAGCGTTCACAAGCGAAAACGAAAGTTGAAAAAGAAGTCTATAAACTCATTTTGAACTCAGCTTTCGCTAAAATGTGCGAGAGCGTACGACACAGAAGTCGATGTGACATTGTAACCAACCCCAAAGATTGTGCTCGAATCATTGCGGATCCAAACTTCACATCGTTCACAATCATAGACTCCAATATGGTTCTCCTACATCGCAAGAAATGAAACATTGTATTAAATAAAAATATTGCAGGCGGAAGTGCAATAACTGAAATATCCAAGAAACTCATGTTGTCATTTTATTATAATGTATGCAAGGTACAGTGGCCGATTGAGGGACAAGTTCAAGTGTACTACGGGGACACTGATTCACTCCTGTTAAAAGTTAAAACTGAAAATCTATTGAATGATTTGGAAAATGGCGAGTACATTAGGTCACGAATGGACTACACTAATTGGGACGAATCCTCTACCCAGAGCTAGTGAAACGCCAGGCCCCAAATCAATTGTTAATGTTAAAATCTGAAACGGGTAGCGATCTGATATCCAGTGGTGTGTTTCCTGGACCGAAGGTATATTGTGTGGAAACGCACGGCAAGGATATCAAACAAGTTTGCAAGGGGGTACCTACACACTTTGTAAAAAATAATTTCGACATGAGTGTGTATAGAAACTGTGTGGAACGTAGTTTAGTGCCAAGGGCGAAAGTCATGGCGATTCGCTCTTTACAATTTAAAAACTACACAGTTAGAGTTGAGAAAAACGCCATGTCTGCCATATCGGACAAAGTCTATGTACTTGAGGATGGTGTGAAGGTACTACCACACGGTCATTATTTAATTTCAGACCGAGTTGAATGTACAGAGTACAGAAAACAACTCGGTCTAAAAAAATTAACTTAAATTCACTAAAAAAAAAAAAGTATAAATTGGATGGGAGGGGGATTTTTTTTTTTTGGGTAATTAGGTTTTTTTTTTTAAAATTCTTTTTTTTTTTCTATCACAATCAATTTTCAATGTGTGTGTGTGTGTGTTTGCAAGGCAGATCAATTTCCAGTATTTAAGGCCAGCCCCCGGCCCGGGCCCGCCGCAGCGGGCCCCCGGCCGCCGCAGCGGCCGCCCCCCCCCCGGGGGGGGAGGGGGGACCCCAAAATTTAAAATGTTGTAAGTAAAAGTGTATGATATTATTTCACAAGTGCATTAGTCCAATAAATGTTTGTATTTTTTATAAATAAATAAACAGAAAAAAAAGTGTATTTATTTAAGTGTTTTTTTTTTTCTAGTGGCTATTTAAATGTTGTTTTTTTTATTATAAATAAATTTAAAAAAAAGTGTATTTTTTTTTATTCATGTTTAATGTGCCTTTTTCAATGTAGTATTTTTTTAAAAGTATTGTCACCTTTTTTATGTATATAATAAAAGAAAATATTATTCTTTATTCTTCTTCTTCTCGTTATTATTATTCTTGAACGGAGTAGTAGTAGTAGTAGTAGTAGGGAAATTATTTAGTCATTAGACAGTCATAGTCTACAGTTAGTTGTCCAGGTGAACTGTTGAAGGGAACATGTATCAATTTAAAACACCATTCAGATCGTTTCTGTGTGGACCGTCAATGTCGGGCAAAAAACAACACTCTTAACTAAAATAATTAAAAATTGTGATAAATGTTTGTGGAAAAGCCGAAAAAATCTACTATTGCTATAGTATTTGGCAGGAGTCATATCATAAAATAAAAGCGATTGCTGCCACGACAGGGTTGGTGCAGATACAATTCCTACAGGGACTTGATGTTTTCAGCATTATTGAACAAAACTCTTGGTTGATCATTGACGATCTGGCTGAATCTATTGAACAATGGTCCCAGGAAATGCTGCAACTGTTCACTGTTCGCTCTCATCATGAACAGATTTCCGTTACTCTGGTTCTACACAATCTCTTTCATCAGAGCAAATGTATGCGAACACTTGCATTGAACTGCACCTACTATATCATCTACAGAGTTGTTCGTGATCTAGCTCGCTAATAACTCTCAATAAACAAATCTATCCGGGAGCCCCCCAAATTTCTGCTCTCAGCATACAATCAGGCAACTAATAAACCATACGGCTACATCCTATTGGATCTTAATCAAAAAAAATACACCCGAGGATCTGCGTGTAGTCACAGATATTTTTTGACAATGAAATTACAGTATATCTCCCCGTGAACACTAAAAAGACCTATTAGTTGCTATCATGACACTGAAGAAACTACATGAAAATAGACATTTGTTTTTCAGTTCTAAGCACTTCAAAACCTCCGCTTAGGAAAGCAATACTCAAACACGGTATTGACAATGATTTCATTAATCTAATATCCGAACTTTGTTTAAATTTGATCGAGGGTAATGTTCAAGTGCCAGAAGTAGTTAAGCAACAGGCAAAGCAACATCGTTCCATTGTACGTACATTGGCCTCTAAAAAGAAAGGAAAGAATAAAAAAAGGAAACGACTTCTTCAGGCGGGCGGTAGCTTTTTCACACTTTTTACTGCCAATAATTGCAGGACTTGTAAACAGTTTTTTCTCTAAAGACAGAGAATGGCAAAACCCTATAAATTGACTCCAATAGAACTCGCTCTCTCACCCGTCGAACACTTTGAGAACAATCTGAGTAAATTCCTTGACAATGAAAATATTGAGGATGATAAAGAACTGCTTTTACTTCAAGATGCACTTCGCCGAGTGGACAAACACAAGTCCTATCGCTCGAAGCCCACTGCTGCTGCTGCTTACCCCAAAAAAGAATCATCTCCTCAGGATTCTGCTGCTGGAACACAATTAAAGAAGGAGGAATTGGATTCGATTGTATTGAAAATTGGAAATCTAATGCCCCACTCATATCGTGAACAAAGTAAACGACTCCTAGCCTATCTCTTGGAAAGTGATCACATTCAAGTTGAGAGCAATGGGACAGGGATTATAATTCAGGGCAAGAGCTATAATCTACTTGATTTAATCTATGATATGGTTACAAATCGTAAAGGACTATTATCATTTGACACTCATCTATACAACTTTCTAAATACATTGAACTTCCCCAAAAGTCTTATTGGCAATAGACAAATTCTAAAAAAAATAAATGAACATGCATCATCGTCATCATCAACAACAACAACAACATTGACACCAGTAAAAAATGAACTTGAAGAAGATTTTAAATCAATTTTGGAAAATACTAGCACACCGCTGATAGCTAGACAAAAGCGAAGACGTATCAAGTCATCATCACCACCATCACCACCACCAACAGCCAGTATACAAAAGGGTAGCGGACGTTACACAACGTGTTTACGTTCAAAATGGTTGAAGTTATGAAAGGTGTTTATGAAAATATTGGTGAGGCGGGGAGTTTAAGTTCCCCACAACTCTTTCCAAAGTCACTGGTGTTCGCACTAAAAAATGTACAAGACTATCTACAGAATGAATCAAGTTACACTCTGCATAGAAATCATAGACTTCGTGCCAATCAATATCGAAAAACTAAAGCCTTTTACCCATTGCATATAATGCAAGCAGATCTCCTGACTCTAGATGAGCTTCAAAGACGTCACAATACACCGTACAAGTACATTCTACTTGCAATCAGTGTTTATAGTCGTTATGCATATGCAATTCCATTGCGATCAAAGAGAGGTGTTGAAGTTGCTCAGGCCATTGAAAGTATTCTCCAACAGGATTCATATAAAAAAATTCAAACGGATCGCGGTAGTGAATTTGTTAATCCCCATTTTGCAAAAGTACTAGAGAAATATAGTACACTGCTCTATCATAGTCACATTCCTATAAAGGCTGCATTGGCCGAACGATTGATAAGAACTATTCGACTTTTATTTCAAGATATTGTACATTGAAAAATACATCGGCTTTTATTCATGATCTTGATAAAATCATGTTGATTTATAATCAACGACCTCATCGATCGTTGTCCAACTCTACGCCAATGGAAGTTCATCATTCTGATCATGATACAATTGACACCTTTCTTAAACAGTATTCCAATGAATCGTCGGCTGTCAAGAAGATGAAAAATAATTCAATGTTGGTGATACTGTCCGAATTAATAGAACAACTAATGTTTTTGAAAAGGGGAATTACTTATGGTCCACCGAACTTTTTAAAGTGGCAAAAATCCTAGAAACTAAACCCATAACTTATCGCCTGCGTGATACAAAGATGAGGAGATTCTCGGCGGCTTTTATGACTATGAATTACAAAAAGTTAAAAATGCTAGTGAAATCTATCAAATTGAAAAGATATTAAAGACACGTACTCGCGGGGGTAAGAAACAGTTGCTTGTTCGGTGGCTAGGATACAACTCTGATTTTGATTCTTGGATCGGGGTTGAAGATATTGACAATGCCCCATGATTTCTATGTAACTTTCATGTCCAACGTTTCCGATCCTCTCTCTACAATGACTTGAATACGACAAGTGATTTTTGGACAAAACTCTCCCCCGCCATCAAATTTGACGGTGCATATGAAGTGGCTCTTGTCGACTGTATTCTCAAAAATACCTATGACATCCTGAGAACGGATCGTGTGTATGATATAAAAGTTATACCATTTGATTGGACACTCTTTGTCGACTATGAATGGGGTTGAAGCACTTAAATCTACTGAATATCCACATGCCAAATGAAATATATTGAATATGATAATATGGGAGATTTGTCTCGTACAATCAATAGAAAAATCTCGTATCGTGGGAATGGAAAATTCCATTTTAATTATTCATTGGAACATGATAGGATTTACATTACCTCACCTGTTGACACTGAAATAATTATTCTCAATGATAATCTGAGAGATGTTCTTGGCTTTAAACAGAATATGATCAATGGGAAAAATGCTGGCACCGTTTACGGGATGAATCAAGTTATTTTTGCTGATTATCCACCTGGTTTTGCCTCGGACTCTTGCATATTTCTCTATGCATCCTTTGTGGAAACGTCGAGAGTCGGTAATTCAAATGTCCCCCTCCTACGTGTTCTTGAACGAAAAACAACTCATGAACTTGTTCATCACTATAATATAAAGCATCTTCAGTATGTTCCTGTAAACGCTTCGTATTTGGAACTCTGTCAGTTAACACTAAGAAGTGAATTGGGTGATCCTCTAGCAATAACAAAAGGCTTAGCTGTGATTACATGTCATTTTCGACCCATTGTCAACGACGACGACGGTACAATAACCTAAAAATGAACAATAGAAGAATTCCATTTGTCTGTCCCGATATTGACTGTTTATCTCGGTGCTTTGAGTCCACGTCAAATAGGCAATGGATTGGACTACTACAAGGGGCGTACTACAGTGTCTGGCTATGGTCTTGGTAGCTGGTTTGCTAGGCTATTTCGTTCTGCACTACCCCTTGCCAGAAAATATCTTGTACCTGCTGCATCAAATTTTGCTGCCTCCACACTACAGGACTGGGGGTCGGGCAAGAATTTCAGGGAGAGTGTTAAGGAAAATATTAGATCTTCAGCAAGAGCCGTTGGTGAGCAACTAAAATCTCGACAAAATGGGGAGGGATTGAAAAGGATGCGTTCACGTCATTCACTCATCAGTCTCCACCCAGGCAGGAAGCAAAGGACATCAACAAGGACTTTGAGGAATAAAACAACGAAGTCCAATAAGCAACAGAAGAAGAAGAAAAAGAAAAAGATTGTTAGATCAAAGAAGGATTTCTTCTCTTAAGATGACTTATCTCCCCACAAGGAATCATATCCATCAATTAGTTCCTCATTGAATCTATTCAATGCTGAAAATGTTGATGTCAGTGTCAAGTATGGCTACTATGAACAATTTCACCCCCAACAACCCCTCTCGGAAAAATATACACTTTCAAATATTTTCCAATGAAGACTATTTCATTGATTTGTCGTCAACATTTATTGATTTAAATGTTGTGGTGAAGAAAAAGTCAGATAATACAACTCCAAATGCCGGCGATGGTCTCTCCTATGAAAACTGTATTCTACACAACCTATTCAAACAAATTAATGTATTTATTAATGGAACATTGGTGAGCACTAGCAATAATTATATCAAACTATGCAAGCTACATACAATTTATGATGATGACACCAAAGGCTTACAAGGAGTTGAGAGGACAATCATTAGGCTATGAATATCGAACAGGTGTTGATACTGACGGTGAGATTGACTACTGCAGTCACCCAGGAGTATCATCTAGTTGGAAAATTAAATCATGAGATATTCAATATATCCCAATGGCTACCCCCCAATGTCAAGATTGACATAAAGTTACAGATGGCCCCATCGAATTTCATTTTGAGAAAAACACTTCCTGCAGCACCCGATGCAAATGTCATTATCACATCGGCAATTCTCCACGTCCGAAAACAACAGGTTATGAGCTCTGTTGCATTGGCAGTGGAAAAGCTAAGAGCCAATGGTAACAACATTAAACTTCTTGTCCCCCATACAATCACCAATCAACGTCACATTGCCACCGGCTCTCGTAGCTATAGCGATTCATCATTTATCAATGGAGAAATCCCATCAAAATTGGCATTGGCCTTTGTGAAGAGTGGCAGTGCCGTTGGATCCTGGACTGAATCCCCCACGATTTTAATTTTTTCGGTCTATCTAGCCTCGTGTGCAAAGTGAATGGTATTCCACTGTACACTCTATCATTTGACAAAAAATCCTATAGAACTCTGTACGAGTTGACAATGCAATCCCTAGATCATGACTCTCAACTATTTGAAAATGGAATAACCAATTCAATGTTTTCAAAAAATCATGGGGTTATTGTTTTGGATTTGTCAGGCACACAGGATATGAGCATAGTACGAACAGGGAATGTACGTTTAGAGTGTACATTTGCCAATGCTCTGACTGAGAGTATCACGCTAATATCACTGAGTCAATTTGAAACCTATTGGGAAATCACGCCCGACGGCAGTGTTCTACTAGACCTAGCACCATGAACACAAACCAAATAATCAACGTATTTAGTATGGATCCATACATGTCCCGGTACAAGTCCTATTGCATACCTTCGGACTTCATTGAAAAAATTCCAAGTGTTAACAATACCCTGATCATTGTTAATAGCAGTCCGTCGACTTTGAAGACCGGTCATTGGCTAAGCATCTTTCAAACAGCGAAGAATATTGAATTTTTTTGATCCTCTTGGCCTATCGTATAAATTCTACGCACCATATATCAGCAACTTTATTGAAAGCAGTGGAAAACCATTATTCAAAATCAACGAAGAGTACAGGATTTAACGACTAAGACATGTGGCTTTCATGCACTACTCTTTTTCATGTTCAGATGTCGTGGCTACACCTACAAGCAGTTTCTCGACATCTACGTTGACTTACCTCAATTGAACGACTTTCTAGTGGAGAATATACTTACAAGTGTATTTAATATTGATTTTAGTGCCCTAAGAATAAAATGTTCTAAAGATGTATGTGAAATTGTTTATTAAAAAAAAATTATATACATGATAAAAACGACTTTTCTACTCTTTAGATTTCATCCACTACTAGGTATTTGTCGACAACAACTAGTGCAGGTAGATTATCTGAATTCACAGTGTACTGATCCTGATGTAGTGCAATGTCAGGGTCACATTTTCTACAGTAGAGTGTGACTTCACTCTTGTCATATCTCTTTGTATAGTCAATGATACTATTTCATTCATTCTATAGAATTCACATGTTTCAATTTGCCTATTTGAAGCAATTTCACAAACAGTGTCCTCAAGTGTCGAATCACATTCCGTCACAGCCAAATAAAAATCAGTGGGCTTATAATCATAACACCCAGTGTCTTTCACAACGATGACGTAGAAACCATATTCTTTTGTTGTTCCAACAGTTGAATCGTTGACCCGGTTCCTCCTCCCAGAACAATCTAAAACCACGACGATACCAATCTCGTAGCAATAAACTAAAATCACGGTTAGGATTCTTTCCAATCATACCGGGGTATGTACTCTCCCACTGATTACATTTATCATAATGACAATTGGAGCATAGGTGACCTCTAGGATGAGAGTCACACACACCTCTTCAAGACAGGAATTACAACCTTTAATTTGTACAGCATATCCTCTATGCAATTTACACGGGTTGCATAATCTACACTTTTCATCATACTCCTCAATCATTGTGCAATTCTCACATGATGACCAGCTGCCCTGTGTGTACATACATAACGGGCGTGTATGGAACATTTTGTTATGTGTTAACGCTCTCACTGCCACAGTGAAACTGAGCTAGCAAACAAAAAAAAAATTGTCTGAGAGAGAGAGAGAGGAGTAAATCATCCTTGAGCACCATCTTTCTTATGAAAAAAAAAGTCCTAAATTTCTAAACTAATGTTTAAAAGCATATCCACAATATCATTTTGTCGTGTCGTGATCAATATATCAATAAATTGTGTAAATGCATTTGGACCACGATGTAGAAGCTTCATACAATAGTCTAATGATGGAGAATCAGTTTTCAATATATCGACAGCATTCCTCGAGAAAATATCTTCCTTTGAATAGACAACTCTAGAAAATCATCATCTAGAATTAATGTTTTTTCCATATGAACTAGATTCCTCATGATTCGATCTTTCTCGAATCTATCCATTTTTTTTTTTTTTTTTTAATTTTTTTTTTTTTAGTCCTAACTCTCTCACGATCAACTTCAGACTAAACAGAATTTCTTTTTGTACTCTAGAAAATATGCGCATGTCTACTATAGAAAGAAAGAAAAATATCATTGATTTAGAAACAGTTTTATTGAACATAATTACAATAATTATATTCACTGATGCATTTTTGTTCTCATCAATATATTTCGATAGGACATCTAATGCTGACCGAAGTTTATTTATATGGAGAATATTCACATTTCCAGCAAAACACAGCTGCTCCTCCTGCTTAAATTTGCTTAATGATATCACGTATCTCGCATACATAATGTCCCATTCAAGACATAGTCTACAGCCAGCAGTTATTTCCACAGCTACATTAGGTACTCGTATATCGCTGCTGCTGCTGCTGTCGGTTCCATCATTAATCTCCAATAGTGTAAATGCACCACTCATTTTTTTTTCACTAATATCCTTGCAAATAAACTATTCTCTTTGAATTCAATTCTCTTACTAATATGAATTGTAAAGAAAACTATTCCTTTTTATTCAAATCCTAATCACCAATCAAGTTATACTCGTTCCTCTTGGCAAAGGTGTAATGACCTGTAGAATAGGACTACCAGAAAAAAAACCTGTTTGGTACGGGCGCGTACGCAAAGTATATACCTTCAAGCAAATTCCATATGATATTTCAAATTACTATAGCTTCTATAGAAATGATAGCTCTTTGCAAATGACCCTGGTAACCCAATTACTTGAAAACCTACACACATATCTATGCCTCAGGCGTAGGGTTCAAATCAGCACCTCTCTTACTACTTACTACATATATATAATAATAATAAATTGTTAGGAATTCAATTTGTAATAAAAAAAATCACTATGCAGTTATGCAGTTCCTGGTAGTAGCAGGTATCAAATTCAAAAAAATGAAACGTGGATGAAAAACCAGCAAAATATAAGATAAAAACGTATGAGACTGAATGAAGGCAAGACCGTATCCAGGGGGAGGGGTTAGAGGTTTTGAACCCCCCCCCCCCCCTAAATATTTGTCTGACTCGTAAAACCGTAACAAAATGAATATAAAAAATTTAGCGCATTTTTTAAAGTTTTTTAACCCCACACTCCAAAAAATTCCTTGTTATGTTCTTGAATGAAGGTTTAGCATTCCTTTATAGGTGTAGTTGCCTTCGGGAATAAATAGATTGTTAATGTTTGAGGATAATGTTTTTAGGGGTTAAAACCGTGACTCCAAACGTGGCCCCACCGGTGGGACATGGCATAATTTTGGTGGGCCTTTTTTTGGCTGAATATTCTGAAGAGCGTTAACTTTGAAAAGAACACGTTTTTCATGTGAATGACGTCATATTCATTTGCATTTTTAAAGAGCAAAAAAGTTACATGATAATATTGCAGTAACGTCACTCGTGGTATAAAAGATGTTTTTATATAGACAGTATTTTTCATTAGCATAAAATATGCCTAGAGGACGAATTGAAAAAAAAAAAATCCTATTTCTTTTCTGAGTCGCTGATCGTGGTAATGAACGTTTTTTTATGAGTTTAAATTTCAGTGTATTTGTTGGAAGGCTATATTATTTTGTAATGTGTTGTTTTTTTCAGTTTTTGTTACAGAAGATCGTGACCAAGGAAAATGGCTTTGCACGATATACGAAGGCAGTGAGCCGTTACCAAGGGATACAAATATCACTTTATATGGTGAGATTTATTTTTTGCTGGCTACAAAAATATGTTTCCTTTTTCATTTGAAAAATTTTATTTGAGAAATTTTCCTTTCGTTTGAGAAAAACGAAACCGTTTGTTAAAGGTGGAGAAGAAAGCCACTGGATTCATTTTGTCATCAAACATGGACGCAGGAGGGTTAAGGAAATCCCTCTCCAAGGTTTGCAACGGGCTATTTTCAATCATTACAAAATTGGAGAAAAAACTTGGAATACCCACGCTATAAAAGAAATGTAAGCAAGGGTTTCGGCCATCAATTTTTGATTAGTATGAGTAATATTTTAAGAATGAGCTTCAGAGAGAAAGGTCAAACCACAGCGTCAAAGCTTGCGCAAGGACCCCCCCCCCCCCTTCGCTATCCGAAATCGAAACCTCCAGAGCAGGGTGCTCTGATATTCTGAATTTGACGGTATTATTTTTGTTAGTATCAATTCACTTTTCCTCCACAATCCTCTTCTCCAAGGCCGTATCCAGGGGGGAGAGAAGGTTACCTTGTTTGTCCCCCTAAATTTTGTCCGACATGAAAAAACGTAACAGGAATGTATATTAAAACAAATTTTGATGCGTTTTTGAAGTTTTTTCGTAAAACTTCCTCATATTCAAAAAAATTAACCGCACCCAATTTGACGGTATTATTTTTGTTAATATCAATTCACTTATGATTTAACCGGTCTTTGACTTGACACCGGCCCTATAAAAGAAATGTAAGCAAATGTTTCGTCAGCATTTATTTTATTGATATGTGTAATATTTTAAGAATGAGCTTCAGAGAGAATGGTCAAACCACGGCGTCAAAGTTTGCCCATTTTATAATGGAGGGACTCCCCTCCGCACCATAGACATACATAGGCTACATATAGTCGCTTTGAATGACACCATAGGAAGTAATGTGGCTTTGAAAAACAAAACAAATATCGTAATCTTCGCATCCTCTCTCGAGATTTGGACCTGTGGGTAGCATGCTTATGCACATCGGTACGCAAAAGTTCAGCATTTCGGAGGAGGGCGGGCTAGACAATTTTTTTTTATCTAGTATGGAAAATATTCTTAGGATCAATTTCAGGGGGGTTTCCCCCTGTCTCGCTTGTGCTGGCAAGTCTATATTTTAGCTGAAAACTGCTTATTTTTAATGATTGTACAGCTGTCTTCATGTTTTTTGCATGAATGGACACATGGGAAAAGGAAATGAAAAAAAAATGGAATGGGAAAAGAAAGAAAAATTTGTCTCCTGCAATTCGTCCAAAGAACCTCTCCTTCAAAATGATATTTTTTTTATTTCTTTTTGCTGGGACCTGTCTAGACATTCCTATACCAATCTTTATGCCCTAACATTGGTCCGAAAGACCGTCTATTGGAATTAGGCACCAAGTATTTTTTTTTGTGCTTTACCTCAACCTGCTCCTACTCTCCATGGAAAATCATCAGATTAAGGGACGGGTCTATGTGTATCCACAGCTATATATTTATTTTTAGCTGTAAGTGCCCAGTGTGCCCAGTGGCTATTATTTGTTTATTCGAAAACTCAAAGTGGAAGTCACTTTGAAGATGGTTTTTTCAGTTTTTGTTTCTAAAGAATTCCTCAAAATCCAGTTGTCTTAACTGTTTGCTAAATGCAAAATAAAGTCGATTGCGGTCAGTGGCGTCAAAAGGCTAGGGTTAAGCGTCCCCAATCGATTTGTTGCCCCCCTAGATGTTGTAATAGTATCTTTTTGGGGGTATTTTCATTGAAAAATGCCCTTTACTGGTATTTTCATTGAAAAATTGAAGAAATGTAAATTCCCCCCTTAGATATTGAAAAATAATTCCTCCCCTAAATTTTTTTTAAATTAACAACACAAGTTGGGGTGAATGTTTTTTTTTTACCAAATATCGCAAGCAGGGAGCAACTAGGGTGGATAGTAACCGAAACTCCAGAAAAGAAATTTTAGTTGCAACAAGTGTATTAAAAATGGTTTTTATCCTCATTTAATTTTACTTATCAAAACTAGGACCCTGAAAAAAATTTTCCTAATTTTCGAAAAAGGGAAGGTGACCTTAATAAAAATCACACATCAGATTCAGCATATTCGACAACATATTGTGAGGTTTCAAGCTCCTATCTGCAAAAATGTTGGATTTTGCAAATTTTTTTTCAGAAGTAAGATTTTTATTAATAAAAGGAAAGGGTCTCCTCTCCTAATTGCAATCAATTAGGATCCTGTTTGTGTTTTGCTTTTTTATAGCGCGGAGTATCCGCTCGATCCAGTATAATCAAAACATGTTTCATTAAGTCGGAATGTGTTTTGATTTGGGGATAGCACGCTATTGTGTATTGCGGTCATTGTATTGGCACAAATTGTAGGATCCGGTGGAAATGTGTATTTTGTCTTCTCACACAGCACCGGGTCCGAGGGGGTGCCCACTTTCCGTCTCCTGATGTACATCTCAGAACGTCACGTGCGCCGCGAAGTTCCGCCACTCTTGGCACGCACAACCTAGTGTACGTGATCTCTGAAATCGTGCGCCCCCATTGGTTAGAAAGATCACGGCTCAGTGATTTTTGGCTACTACATTCTCGGCGCGTACAAAACAGCTCCTCCCTTTTATTAGACAGTGCAAAAAAAAAATATAAACGAAGATTTTAAATATTTTGATGACAGAATAGGTCATCATCATCAGTAGAGTTACTAACATATCAAAATTAAAACAAACTGTATTTATAGTAAACAAAATAATAACTTCAGGGTCAAAAGCAAGAAAAAAATACTAACGTCGTAAATAGGGGGAAGACAGACCAACTTTAGAATCAGCAACATTTCATTTCCTATAAGAAGAATAAAATGATAAACTTAGCACCTATAAATTCAGCATCATTTAATTTCAATTAGAAAGATGTTCAAACGCAGCATTACAGAATTCAAGAACAGTTAGTGAACTTGTGAATTCAATGGTAACCTGCTTTGACCTACAATTTTGAAGAAAATTGTACCACCTTTATTCAACGCAGTATTACAAAATTCAAGAACAGTTAGTGAACTTTTTAAGTCCATGACCGGTACTTGCTTTGACCCTGAAGTTGATTATTTTGTTTAGTATAAATACAGTTTGTTTTATTTTTGATGTGTTAGTAACTCTAATGATAATGATGACCGACTGTGTCATCGAAATATTTAGAGTCTTTGTTTATATTTTTGTTTCACTGTCTAATAAAAGGACCTATCCCTGTTTGTAACTCTAATTGATTTCGTTATAGAAAAGGTAGTGAGGTCATGGAAACAAATAATAACGTTTTTGAGTTAATACAGCTTTTATTTTGGCTCACCGTACGTGAATAATTAAAAAAAATTTGCATATTAATTTTATATTTTTTTTTGCTAAATGGCATTCTTGAAATTTTGTTCAGACGTAACTTACGAATTAACTTACGTAACTAAGTTCTATATTTATATATTTTTATTACGTATATTCGGGGGTTTGCCCCCTAGTCAATACCTCGCTCTTTACGCTAAGTTCAAATTTTGTTTGAATTCTTTAAGAATGACCCCTTAATCACAAAAGGCCGTTAATTAGAATAAATAGCTCTGATGAAAGTACAGAAAAAACTTTAGCGTATAGAGCGAGGTAATAAGTAAGGGGCGAACCCAATCATATACATATTATTTTCTGTTGGTTTTGAATTTTTGATGTTGCTGCTTACTTTCAATTGAAAAAACTGTGTTTTTTACTGTTTAATTTCTGATTGTTTTTTTAAATAATACTGGTGAATCTGTTGCACCCTTCATAGCAGTGTCCCTTCCCCCATGAGATTTTCCTCCATGGAAAGATCCTCCGAGATAACACCCAGCCCACCCCAACTACCAAAAGATCCCTCCTGAAAACTTCTGTATACTTCCCAATAACCAATACTATATGTAAACCATGGGGCAAACTTCATAACTTGCAGTCCTTCCCCCGGAAACTGTGGGGGATTAAGCCATCCTCAAAAACATCGTTATTATATTTTTTGACCATGCTGAATAAAATGGATATCTCGAAATTTTTATTGGATGACTTTGGGAAAAAAATGAGCGTGGGAGAGCCTAGGTGCCCTCCATTTTTTGATCACTTAAAAAGAGCACTAGAACTGTAAAATCCGTTCTAGTGAGCCCTCCTGCGATATTCTAGGACCACTGGGTCGATGCGATCACCTCTGGAAACAACAACAAAAAACAAAACAAAAAAAAAACAAATAAACTTGCATCCGTGATCTTTCTTCTGGCAAAAAAAAAAAAACAAAATTCCACATTTATTAGATAGGAGCTTGAAGCTTGTATAGTAAGGTTCTCTGTTACACTGAATCTGATGGTGTGATTTTCAATTAAGTTCTATGACTTGAGGGGGGTGTTTCCCCTTTTTTTCCAAAATAGGGCATATTCTCTCAGGCGCGTAACTTTTGATCGGTAAGACTAAACTTGATGAAACTTATATATTTGAAATCAGCATAAATCTATGGTTGTTTTGATTTATTTATTGGTATTAAAATTCCGTTTTTTAGAGTTTCGGTTACTATTGAGCAGGCTCGCTCCTTGCTTATAGTTCGTTACGACGAACTTTTTGATAATTACAGTATGACTGTTGAAAGAACAAGATTCAAACTCAACACTGATGAAATTGAAAGTTGGTGAGGTGATTAACTGACTATTGTCACTAAACGATAATCTTATGCTCACGAGAGAATGTTATCTGAACATACTATGCTAGTAAGCGAAGAGGGTATATTCTAATCCTAATAATTGAGTGATAAGATTAAATGACCGTGATGTGAAAGAATGTCGATACTCATGTCAGTGCAATTAAAATGGTAACATCGGTTTTTTTACGGGGGAAAAAATAGATTACTCAGAAATTATGAAACTTACTCATTATTTAAAAGCGTAACATAAATTCAAAAACGTAACAAAAATGTAACATTTTTAGGACCGTAACGTAAAGCGTACCGTTTAATTTCAAACGTACCAAAAATGGTACCAAAGTATAATCACCTACGGAACAAGTACTTACAAAACTCTAGAATATATTTTAGGCCTCCCATATATGCAGAAAAGATCCATATTATGGAAGATCCATAATAGATTACTCAGAAAATATGAAACTTACTCATTATTTAAAAGCGTAACATAAATTCAAAAACGTAATAAAATGTAACACTTTTAGGACAGTAACGTAAAAGCGTACCGTTTAATTTCAAACGTACCAAAAATGGTACCAAAGTATAATCACCTACGGAACAAGTACTGACAAAACTCTCTAAAAGTGACCCCGTGTACCTCAGCGCCTCTAGACGCAAAATGCTCTACTACTTAATCTCTCTGAACCAATAAGCCAATCTATTCTCCTAAGTTGTATCGAATTGTGTAACTACGGTATTTAGTTGTTAGGTTCGCATACGTATTAAATTGTCCCCAGAGGCGCGGATAAAAGGTCGTTTTATTTAGTGTGGGGAGGAAAGATTTTGTCAGTACTCGTTCCGTATGTTTAAGACTAAATGACCGTGATGTGAAACAAAGTATAAACACGTACAAAGTAATGACAAAACTCTCCAAAAGTGACCCCGCGTACCTCTAGCGCCTCTAGAGGGGAAATATTGTACTATTTAATCGCTCCAAGCCAATAAATTATGCTAAGTGTGATTCAGACGACAACTGGGTGACAGGGAAATTATCGAATATTAGCAGGTTGAAATTAAACAGTAAATCCTGCGATAAGGATATGAAGAAGAAGTATTGTGCTTAGAAAACTGATTATTATTAAGTGTGGCCGGCTAACAAACCAGAATGAGCGTTCGATGGTTTTTCGAAGGGTTCGATATTAATCGAGAAAATACAAAAGGAAAAGGATTCAAATTACTTGCTGCGCTAAATAACAGGTAGGCTATGAAATGTTTGAAATGTTTTTTTTTTCAAACTTCAGAAAAGTTCTATTCTTGTACCATAATGAGATGGCTAAGAAATAAACATACCATGATCTACTTAGAATTCAATGTTTGTAGGCTATCAAAATATAAATTTAGAAAATTCCAGAATGGCGGGATTCCTTTCATCCCCTAGATTCTATAAAAAAAACTTTTCGAGGAGACGGAGGGATTCGGGATAGGGCCCTGGGGCCTAGACCCGAACCACGAGGGAGCCGAAAACTAGCAAATACTGACCTAGTCTAGGCTATAGGTTATAGGCTAATGAGAAATCTGGAAATGGGGCCGTAGTTATATACGTTTTATTGGGTTAATTCAAGGTTGTAGCCTACTCAGTGAGTTATAGTGAGCAAAACAAAAAAGATTAAGGGAAAGATTTTACAATTTACACTAATTATAAAGACGATAAATGACCGGAAAAATCACAGCTGTATTATAGCTCAATTTCAAATACTTTGGCTACTTACCCCCAAACTTATGGTCAATTTATCGGAAGGTGCAGCTTTTAATGGTAAACTCCAATATTTCGAAGTTTCAAAAGCACAAAAAAGTTATGCAGAAAAAACTAGCACGTTTTAAGCCTCTCGAAATCCAAGTTTCGTCTTAGACACTATATTTTTTATTCATTGTTTCCATTTCCCTCGTAAGAAAGAGCATTCATTTGGAATTTTTTTCCCGCATTCTGCCGGTTTATGCTTTTTCTTATTGATAGTCTCTAAAAAAGAGACAAAACTGTGAACTCTGTATCTTCTGAATTATTGGCTTTTTTTTAACATCGATGATATTGGCTCTTGTTGGCCGAAATTGGTTTCTCTTCAATGTAGCTTTAATTCTAATGTCCGATATGAAGCAGGGCATTACTTTTGGATAGGACTGAACTGGCAGGAACAAACCAAATCTGACTATTTGTTATTTTTTTCTTTTTTACAGACGGGAAGAATGGCTCAGAGCTGTGAAACGTGAGGATTTGCTGGAAAATCCGAAAGTTGCAAAAAGACTCTTCATATGCACGAAGCATTTCAAGGAAGAGCATTTTATGGCAGCAGATATTACTAAGCTAAACAAAGTCTTGAAGCCAAACGCCTTTCCGTTTATTTTAGTCGGTGACGGTCAAAGTAAGACTTTATGTCTGTTCATTAGCTATCAGTGGTGTAGTTGGGTGAGAAAGTCGGGGAAATGCGATCCATGGGGAAAGTAAGCCATTTGTTTTCCTACGAAAAAAAGGCTCTCGGTTTCATCTGCTTAATTTTTAACCTTTGAGGCATCAGCTATTACGAGATGGTAGCTTTGGGAGGGTGAAAAAGTGCAGCCCTCCCTCCTCTTTTGTAAGGACTGTACGCCAAGGATAAGCTATTGCTTGATATTGGCTAAAATAGATTCGCGACCTAATCAAATAAATGTTTGTAGCTGGTCTAACAAGCCAGGTTTGGAAGGTTCAGGCAATATTATTATGCACCAACTATTATCCAACTTCTTGAGGACAAGGTATTTATTTCAGTTGGTGACTCCCTGCACTGGTGACATTGCCTTTACCGACATCAATAACAACCAGTACAACCCGATTTCGGTTGAAGTTGTGAATGTTAGTGGTAAGTGCTTAATTAGTTAGTTAACTTAGTAAATCAAAAAGTACCACTTTTGCTCATTAACAGCTTGTTTTTTTCCTCTCCCTCCTTATTTTTGTGAAAAAGCGTCACTGACGTAGCATTCTGTAGAATCCAATTTAATCCTAAGAATTCCTACCTAACGTAGAATGGTTATTTGTGTTCAATGCATCTTACAAAAGAAATGTGCTTTTGCATCTTTGACATCGAATCCGGACCTTACGTTTATATTTAGTTTTCTGTTGCCAACATACTCGTAGTTCTTTATTTATCCGAATATTTCAGCCTATCTGAGCATTTAGAGAACGGCTCAGTGCTGCACTGCGCCTACCTGCATATTCAGTCGAGCTTTTATGCAATATAACTTCTACACCCCTCACCACTCCCCCTCTCTCCCTCTCTTCTCTTCTCTCCTCTTCGTACATCGTTTTTTTTTCTTCTTTTTTATAGAAGTAGATTAGAGTAGATAAGATATGTCGCAGTAATAACAATAAGTTTTTTCCACTGTTGCAGGTGATATTGCCTTCACTGACATCGGTAGCAGCTCACACAACCTGAATTCCGTTGAACTTGTTAATCTTAGTGGTAAGTCTTTTTTAGTAAATTAGTTAATAAATCTAATAGTGCTTGTTATCGCTCATGCTCATTTACAGCCAGTTATTTCCTCTTTCCCCCTACTTTATGAAAAAGACATAATTAACACTTAGAAACAAAAAAAAAACTATTTTAAATAGTTTTTTTGCCATTTTTTGCTCATGATTTTGCCATTATTATTTTTTTTTTATAAAGAAATTATTCCTTTTTTGTTGCTTAAAAAAATAGAGCTGTGAGAGAAAGTCAAACTTTAGCGTAAAGAGCGAGGCGTTAAGGAGGGGACAGCCCCTTTCATATAAGGAATAATTTGTTCGTTTTAAGTTTTAACGTCGTTCCTTACTTTCAGTTTTAAGATAAGATAAGGGTTTATTCCAAAAACAACACAACACCAAAAAACAATTGACCTTCCATAAGCTAACGCTTGTTCATAAGTATTTACCCTCTTAAAATTAACACTTATAATAACATACTAAAGAGAAAAAAAAGAGAGAAAAAGAAGAAAGAAAGAAAAAGAAAAAAAAGAAGAAAAGATGAAAATCTTACACTCACTCGGCTCCTGGTCGCAATAACCAAAAATCAATACTTCACATACTCCAAAACTTCCCGTAGTTTTTTAAACAAGTTAAAAACTTGTTTTTTTAATTTAATTTTTGAAAAAGTTTTTGAATTAATGCAGGTTTTGATTTTGGCTCACCGTACATGAATAATTAAAACAAAATTTGAATATTAATTTTACTTTTATTTGGTTAAATAGATTTCTCGAAACTTGTTTAATTTTATTTACGAACGTTTTTATTAGTAGTAAATATACTCAACTTACGAATTAACTTTCGTAACGAACTTCTATATTCATATATTTTTAATGGTATGTTAGGGGGTTCGCCCCCTAGTTAATACCTTGCTCTTTAAGCTCAAGTTCAAATTTTGTTCCAATTCTTTAAAAATGACCACTTAATCAAAAAGGCCGTCAATTAGAATAAATAGCTCTTATGAAAGTACTAAAAAATTGACTAGGGGGTGAACCAAATCATATATGTAATATTTTCTTTTCGCTTTAAGTTTTGATATTGCTGCTGTTGCAGTTGAAGAACTTATATGAAACTTGATGAAACTTATATATTTGAAATCAGCATTAAAATCTAATTCTTTTGATGCATCTATTTGTATCAAAATACCGTTTTGTAGAGTTTCGGTTACCATTGAGCCGGGTCGCTCCTTACTTACAGTTCGTTACCATGAACTGTTTGATCGAAGGAGTAATTAAAGCTTGCTAGGAAAGAAAGTAAGTTAATGGTTATAGCTATAGTTTTTGAACATTATTGAGATTTTAGCCTATATTGTATACTCATTTTGGAAAGTATAGTGAACAAATTCGCGCGCGTCTTTGCTACGCACTATGAAAAGAACAGCTTTCGACCTTCCCTTCGTTTTGTTTCTCTGTCACTGGAGTACGATAATTAACAATAACCAATTGTAATTTTTTAAGCAGGACGCTGGCTGAGCCTTAACCTTGAAATTATTGAACGATTGAACGACTTTCTAGTGGAAAATATACTTACAAGCGTGTTTAATATTGATTTTAGATCCCTACGAATAAAATGTTCTAAAAATGTATTTGAAATTGTTTATTAATAAAAATAACGTATGTACATGATAAAAACGACTTTTCTACTCTTTAGATTTCATCTTCTACTAGGTATAGGTATTTGTCGAGAACAACTAATGCAGGTAGATTATCTGAATTCACAGTATACTGATCCTGATGTGCTGCAATGTCAGGGTCACATTTCTACAATAGAGTGTAACTTCACTCTTGTCATATCTCTTTGTATAGTCAATGATACTATTATCATTCATTTTACAGAATTCACATGTTTCAATTTGCTTATTTGAAGCAATGTCATAAACAGTGTTCTCAAGTGGCGAATCACATTCCATCACAGCCAAATAAAAATCAGTGGGCTTATAATCATAGTAGCCATTGTCTTCACAACGATGACGTAGAAACCAAATTCTTTTGTTGTTCCAACAGTTGAATCGCTGACCCGGTTCCTCTTCCCAGAACAATCTAAAACCACGACAATACCAATCTCTTAGCAATAAACTAAAATCACGCTTGGGATTCTTTCCAATCATACCAGGATATGTATTCTCCCACTGATTACATTTATCATAGTGGCAATTTGAGCATAGGTGCCCTCTAGGATGAGAGTCACATACCTCTTCAAGACAGGAATTACACCTTTAATTTGTACAGCATATCCTTTATGCAATTTACACGGGTTGCATAATCTGCACTTTTCATCATACTCATCAATCATTGTACAATTCTCACATGATGACCAGCTGCCCAGTTTGTACATGCATAGTGGACATGTATGGAACATTTTTTTTCATGTGTTGACACTCTCACTGCCACAATGAAACTGAGCTACTGTCAACAAATTGAGTGGGATAGAGAGAAAGAGAGAGAGGAGTAAATCTTCCTTGAACACAACCTTTCTCATGAAAAAAGTCCTAAATTTCTAAACTAGTGTTTAAAAAGCATATTCACAATGTCATTTTGCTGTGTCGTGATTAATATGTCAATAAATTGTGCAAATGCCTTTGGACCACAACGTAAAAGCTTCATGCAATAGTCTAATGACGGAGAATCAGTTTTCATTATATCAGGAAGCATTCCCTGAGAAAATATCTTCCTTTGAATAGACAGCTCTAGAAAATCAACATCTAGAATCAGACGTTTTTCCATAAACACAAGATTCCCTATGATTCGCTCTTTCTCAAATCTATCCATTTTTTAGAGTTCTAACACTCTCACAACCAACTTCAGACTAACCAGAATTATTTTCTACTCTACAAAAAATACACGCTAGCCTACTATAGAAAGAAAAATATCTTTGATTTAGAAACAGTTTTATTGAACATAAGTACAACAAAAATTATCACTGATTCAATTCGTTTTCATCAATATATTTCACTAGTGCATCTAATGCTAAGGCTCCACCATCAACCTCCAATAGTGTAAATGCTCCACTCATTTTCTCTACTAATATCGTCTCAAATAAACTATTCTCTCTGAATTCAATTCTCTTACTAATATGAATTGCAATGAAAATCACTCCTTTTATTTGAATTCAATTACTAATCAAGTTATCGTATATGGAGTAACCTCCGCTCTCTCTGATTGGCCCTAAAAAATGGGTGTTGCCTCAAAAACCAGTCTGCTTGCATTATACAATCTCAATTATACTTTCAAAACGTGTTTGATCACTTTATAGGTATATAATATAAAAGGATTGGTCGCTTTTTTGCAATGTGCACGTCAGACTGCACTGTATATTCATGCCTCAGGCGTAAGTTTCCATGTAAGTTTCAAACCTTATATACTATCACTACTCCTGCTGTCAGTAGTGTTATTTTGTAGACTACACGTAAAAAAAATGATTTCTAACAAAATATTTGGCTCAAATTCAAACAATTGAAAGAAAATCTAATTTTTCTATTGGAATTGTGACTTGCTTATTGAATTCCAACAAATTCTTGAAATTATTAAGATTTATGCACGTTTCAGTAGCAAAAATGTAATTTTCTATATAAATAGGCTATATTAATCCAAATAGTTTAGACTTCAACAGTAGATTGAAATTTCTTGAATATCATATTAAATTTGACTATGGGACCATTGAAAGATGAATGTTCTCTGGCGGGGTATATCCTATGGCCCTTGCTTTGAAGGCCGGGGGGATGTCATCCCAAAGACATAATTACTAGATCTTTTAAATATGCTTAACAAAGTGGATATATCAAAACTTTGATTGGATGGGTTCGGGGAAATGACAGGCGAGAGGAGGGGGGCAGGTTGCCCTCCAATCACCTTCAACTATCAAAAAGGGCACTAGACCTATCAATTTCAAATGAGCCCCCTGGGAAATTTATGTAACCACTCTTTCTATAAAAATGTTATATCCCCCGCCCGGGGCACACCTTACAACCCTTTCCCTGGGGGTTCTGGGGAGGAGTTTTAATCTTCAAAGACACAATTACTGGACTTTTCAACTTCGCTGAACATATTGGCTGTCTCTAAATTTTGATTAGATCTGTGTTGGGAAATAATGGGTGTGGGGGGGGGTGTTTCCCCCCAATCACTTTTGACTATTAAAAAGGGCACTAGCTTTTTTAATTTCCAGCCGAATGATCTCCTTTAGAAGTTTCTATAGCAACTCCTTCTATATGGAGTGCCCTAGCTATAAAAAAAAACAATAATAATAAACAAATAATACGTTGTGCCCCATTACTTTTTTACTTAGGCAGCACTATCTTGCTGCATATGATATACGATACGGCTGCTCCTGGTCATTACCTCTAATATGTTATTTTTAAATGCAATGAATTCACCATACGCTGACAGTGGAGTCTACTTAATAGTATTTGCATCAGATTTTGCCTCATTACATTCAAAAGTTATAAATCAAACAGATTAAAATCACCAAATAGCGTATAAGGTAAAATCACAGAACTTTGTGACAAATCACTAACAGTGACAACCCTGAGGAAACAGTCATGACCAAGTCACAGTACAAAATATATATTCCGTGTATATATATATATATATATATATATATATATATATATATATATATATATATATATATATATATATATATATATATATATATATATATATATATATATATATATATATATATATATATATATATATATATATATATATATATAATATATCTATATATATATATATATATATATATATATATATATATATATATATATATATATATATATATATATATATATATATATATATATATATATATATATATATATATATATATATGTATATATATATATATATATATATATGCTGTAGAACAATTACTTTTGCCAAGATGTACGTTCAAATTTTGTTACGACACGACACCTTTATATCGTGTGAAGTCCCAAACTCTTAAAAACCTAACTTTTTCATAACTTTTGATAGGAGTGTCTCTTTTCAAGGCAGGGTGCCTTAATTTTGCTATCAAGAGCGGTACTTAAAGGGGGGGAGGGGACATTTGATGCCTTTATATTTGAGAAATATATTTTACGTAATTTCATAAAAAAATGCTCCCTCCAACTTTCAAAAAGTGCCTAAAAAGTATACAATAATAACAATTCATGCTTCTTTAATTTTAGAAAATTCCTATTTATTCAACTGTAAGTTCTGCTTCCAGTTTACCTGCCCAACAGAAAACACTCCCCACCCCCCCACCCCCCCGATGCAGGTATATAACTCCAGGCTACTATATTGCTTATTTTGTTGATGTTGTTTTTTAATTGCCATTATTAGTGTTTTAAACCAAAAGTTGATGAGTAACACGTACAAGATAAAAGGTAAATAAAAAACCACAGGACAATTTAGAGTTTTTCAGAAAAGAAAATAACCAACTAGATTCTGTTTTTTTTTTTTGTTAAATATCAATAAAAATGAACTGAATAAATCAAGTTTCTTAAAAAGGCCCAAAAAATCATTTTAATCGCTCCCTTCCTGTCTAATATTTTAGATTGGCTCGGTCTCAGTCTCACCTCGTCAAGATTCAAATTTGCATTACTCCAACATAAAGATTTGAGCAATTCCGAGTGAGAGAGTTCTTTTTTGTTTTTATTTTATTGAACAAAAAAATATTTCAATTGTGGTCTTCAGTTCTTATACGAAAGAGCAGTTATTTTAGATAAAATGCCCTTTTCCGTTTGTAATTTGAATCGTAAATCCCACCAAAAGCAAGCAAGAAATAAAAAAAAGAGTTCGCACGATTCAACCCCTTAGAATGTTATCCAAAACTGTTTTGATGGGTTTCACAAGTCCTGGCACGTACAAAGAATTTCTATAGGAAGAGGCCAAACAATAAAAAAGAAAACTAAACTCATTTTCAAAATGAACTAAAAAGTAGATACTTTTTTTTCTCAAGAATATATGAATATAATCGAACATCAGAGGCACAAAAAGCATTGGATTTTACATAACTTAAACGCCAAATTTGCCTAGGTTTTAAACGCATAAACGGAAAAAGATGATGAGTTGAGGAAAACAAATAAAAAAAAAAAAATCAAATTATGCAAAACGAATCGATTTTTTCCCCCAAATTTTCACTTAAATTTATAGATTTTTGAAAAAAAATTCAATATTTTAATTTTCCAATAAGAAAATGTATATTTTCAATTTTAATTACGGGAGGGGAGTTTATAAAAGACGTGAAAGAGTATGCTTAAGTAGAGATGACCCTATAACTCCGATCAGGGCTCCTTATATGGGCATAGAACCACGTGGTTTTATGGACTTTGTCAGTGAGAATTTGAAAAACAGTAATTTTTGTCACATTTATGGATGGTTTTATGGATTTGTCAGTGAGAATGAAAAAACAGGAAGTTTGTCACATTTATGTCTGTTTTTCATGGATGGTTATGTGTGTCGATTATTTGATGTTTTTATGGATTATTGAGTCTAATTGGGGCAGGTCAATGACACTTCCTTCTTGTTGTTGCTCGATGCAAATGCCAAGGTCAATGTTGTGTTGTTGTTTTGAACAGAGTCATTAGAGAGAAACACGTGGTTAATGGGGGTCAATGTTATTGTTGTTATTTTGGGCACGCGATAGAGTCATATGGGGAACACGTGGTTAATGGGGTCAATGTTGTTATCGTTCGAAGCAAACTTAATGACACTTCCTTCCTGTTCGAGGCAGATGTTATGATCCAATTTGTTGTTGTTATTCGAGCCAGATGTTATGAGGTTCCGAGAAACAGTTAATGACACTTCCTTCCTGTTCGAGGTAGATGTTATGATCCGGAAATAGTATTTGTTATTGTTATTCGAACCAAATGTTGTTGTCGTTCGAGGCAAAGTTAATGACATTTCCTTCCTGTTCGAGGCAGATGTTATGATCCGGAAATAGTATCTGTTATTGTTATTCGAGCCAAATGTTGTTGTCGTTCGAGGCAAAGTTAATGACATTTCCTTCCTGTTCGAGGCAGATGTTATGATCCGGAAATAGTATTTGTTATTGTTTCCGAGCCAAATGTTACGAGTTCCCGGGAAACAGCTAGATCCCCTTCTCAGCCAATCAGAGGCCAGGTTACATCCCCCTTCTCAACCAATCAGAGGGCTGGTTACATATTAGCGGCGGTGGGAATATAAGGAACGGGTTTTTTTGCTATAGTTTTATTAGTCCGTGAATAGAATTCACTAAGTTTTTTAGTTAGCAGAGTAATAACATGAGGGGGGTGAACAAGTTGAGTTAGAAATATCCTTTTATTGCAACTGTTCTATTTGTAAAGGACATTTTCATGATTTGGAGTAATTTTTTGAGTATTCACATGAACCTACTGAATGTTTAGACAGCATAGAGGCAGAGACAGATGAGAAGAATCTGGAGGAAACGAGAAGAAAAATTATATGTGACATGGAGAGAAATTTAGACCGATTGCAAGTAAGCTCAGATAAAAGAAGGATTGATATGATAGAAAAGGAAGATCAAAAAGAAGAGACTAGTAAAAGAGGGCTTTTTCTATAGCGTAAAAGACAGAAGTGAAAACCCAAAGAAAAATGTGTATAGTGCAAGATATAACTCGGATTATTATGATGATTATGCTCCAAGAGAAGAGAAAAAGTGGCCCTTCAAGAGACAACATAAGAGGTCATTCTACGAAAAGGATTTTAAACAACGGAAACCATGGTGGAAGTGCTCTCATATACATTTTACGATAAATCCCATTTTTGATATGCTTGATAAGTTTTATACCATAATCATACAATAAATTTGTTTCTGCTATTTTAATTTTCTCATACTCGATATGCATAGAGTAAGAATACCAGCAGAGACTTCTGTACATGAATAGTTCAGATTGATTAGATCATCCCTTAGAGTGTTCTCAGTCCACAGCCAAGTTTTCTATCAAAGACAAAAAAAATTTTGTAGAAGTTAGCTGTGTATTTTTTTCTCTCAAGAAATCAACATTTAGTTTTTTGTCCATGCTATTTAAATAAAATCATTATTCTAATCCTTTATTTATTCGTTAGATCAATATTTATAATACTCTTTAAATATATGATGTCAGGCTCAATTACTTGAACATCTTCATCATCAGCATTATTTTCTACTATCACTATATTCACCAGAGGAGGTGGTATGCGTTCAACCTCCGGTTCAAGTAATTGAACCTCATCTTCTTCATCATTGACCATTATAGAGATCAAAGGGGGCATGACCTCGAATAAATCGCCGCGTACTCTCATTGTAGGTAAACTAGGAGCCAACCGCTCATCGTCTTCTATGCAAAGACGACCTGAAGGCCCCCGCCGTACCAGATCTTCTGACGTATATGAAAGTCCATCTTCAGTATAATGAACTTCAATTATATCATCATCGGTACCTTCGAAGGCTCTACTAGTACAAAGAAGGACCTCCTGACTTTCCGTGAGCTCCCACTCGCTCCATACATCCTAAAAGATTGAGAACACTATGGTCAAAAGCTCTATGGAAAGGTATAGTCTTCATGAATATACTGAGGGGTGTTCTACAGAGCAATAAAATAGTGCTCAAAAGCTCTATGTCTTTCCATGGTAAAGCATAAATTTGCACTTTACTGAGTATTAAAAGAAAAGTAAAAATACGGTTATCCTCTAAAACTATAGAAGGTTTGCATCCTAAGACAAAATCCCTGTTTTTTAAGAAATTTAAAGAACTCCATTAAACCAAAAAAAAAGAGCAATAAAATAAACCAAATAATCTATGGATCGTAAAACTTCTTCAAATCAGCATTGAAAAAACAAATTGGACCCAAAACGAACGGAAAATACAATATATAGCTGAGTCAAACTCAAAACAAGCAGAAATTAAACAAGAGTAATTCTCGAAAACCTCTATGCCTTTCCAAGGTAAAGCATAAATTTGAAGTTTACTGAATATTAAAACAAAGTAAAAATATGGTTAGCCTCTAAAACTATAGAAGGTTTGCGTCCTATGACAAAATCCCAGTTTTCATAGAAATGTAAAGAACTCCATTAAACCAAACAGAGCAGTAAAACAATGCTCGAAAGCTCTATGCCTTTCCATGGTAAAACATAAATTTGTAGTTTACTGAATATTAAAGCAAAGTAAAAATACGGTTATTCTCTAAAACTATAGAAGGTTTACGTCCTAAGACAAAATCCCTGTTTTTTTTAAGAAATTTATAGAACTCCATTAAGCCAAAAAAAGACTAATAGAATAAAACCAAATAATCTATAGATCGTAAAACTTCTTCAAATCAGCATTGAAAAAATAAATGACCCAGTCAAACTCAAAACAAGCAGAAAATACAAGAATAGTTTTCGAAACATCCTCTATGGTGGGGGAGCATGCACAGCTGTGTCCTCTTCGGTCGACTAGGTGCTGTAGTGAGTTGTTGGTAGTAGGAGTACATTATTTTTGAAGATTTAAATGAATCAGATTAGTTAAACAAAGCTTATAAATAAAAATTCTATTAACAGTTAATTTGTACCGACTACATAAATATTTAAGACCAAGTGCACCACGATGCACCATTGTGGTCTGAGAAATTCAAAAACTCAGAAACTCAATACATAGTTTTCGATAATTTCAAGTCGTTTGCTATCTAAGAATTTTATTTCTACAACACTTAGACCTTCCTTAGGTTGAAGTGCTGTTTTGCGCCACAAAATGGTAGAAAATCCCCGCTTTTACTTGAGTACATTATACGTTTTGCCTCTTACAATAGACACTAAAAAAAGGTAAGTATAGACCGCTCATCCTCTATGGTGGGGGAGCATGCACAGCTGTGACCTCTTCGGTCGACTAGGTGCTGTAGTGAGTTGTTGGTAGTAGAGTACATTATTTTTGATGATTTAAATGAAACAGATTAGTTAAACAAAGCTTATAAATAAAAATTCTATTAACAATTAATTTTGTACCGACTACATAAATATTTAAGACCAAGTGCACCACGATGCACCATTGTGGTCTGAGAAATTCAAAAAACTCAGAAACTCAATACATAGTTTCCGATAATTTCAAGTCGTTTGCTATCTAAGAATTTTATTTCTATAACACTTAGACCTTCCTTTAGGTTGAAGTGCTGTTTTGCGCCACAAAATGGTAGAAAATCCCGCTTTTACTTGAGTACATTATACGTTTTGCCTCTTACAATAGGACACTAAAAAAGGTAAGTATAGACCGCTCATCCTCTATGGTGGGGGAGCATGCACAGCTGTGACCTCTTCGGTCGACTAGGTGCTTTAGTGAGTTGTTGGTAGTAGGAGTACATTATTTTTGATGATTTAAATGAATCAGATTAGTTAAACAAAGCTTATAAATAAAAATTCTATTAACAATTAATTTTGTACCGACTACATAAATATTTAAGACCAAGTGCACCACGATGCACCATTGTGGTCTGAGAAATTCAAAAACTCAGAAACTCAATACATAGTTTCCGATAATTTCAAGTCGTTTGCTATCTAAGAATTTTATTTCTATTACACTTAGACCTTCCTTAGTTTGAAGTGCTGTTTTGCGCCACAAAATGGTAGAAAATCCCGCTTTTACTTGAGTACATTATACGTTTTGCCTCTTACAATAGACACTAAAAAGGTAAGTATAGACCGCTCATCCTCTATGGTGGGGGAGCATGCACTGCTGTGTCCTCTTCGGTCGACTAGGTGCTGTAGTGAGTTCTTGGTAGTAGGAGTACATTATTTTTGATGATTTAAATGAATCAGATTAGTTAAACAAAGCTTATAAATAAAAATTCTATTAACAGTTAATTTTGTACCGACTACATAAATATTTAAGACCAAGTGCACCACGATGCACCACTGTGGTCTGAGAAATTCAAAAACTCAGAAACTCAATACATAGTTTTCGATAATTTCAAGTCGATTACTATCTAAGAATTTTATTTCTACAACACTTAGACCTTGCTTAGGTTGAAGTGCTGTTTTGCACCACAAAATGATAGAAAATCCCCCTTTACTTGAGTACATTATACGTTTTGCCTCTTACAATTTGCCCCATTAGCTTGATATGTTATCTCGTGAGAAAAAAAAAACTATCAAATAAACACGCATCCGTGATATTTCTTCTGGCAAAAATGTAAATTCCACATTTTTGTAGAAGGGAGCTTGGAACCTCTACAGTAGGCTTCTCTGATACGTTGAATATGATAGTGTCATTTTCATTAAGGTTCTATAGCTTTTAGGGGGTCTTTCCCCCTTTTTCGAAAATCAGTCAAATTTTCTCAGGCACCTAACTTTTGATGAGTAGAACTAAACCTGATGAAACTTATATATTTGAAATCAGCATTTAAAGCTGATTCTTTGATGTATCTATTGGTATCAAAATTCTGTTTTCTAGAGTTTCGGATACCATTGAGCTGGCTCGCTCCTTACTTACACTTCGTTACCACGAGATGTTTTATTAATTAAAAAAACTTTCCACAAAATAAGTTTTTTCAAAGAAAAGTAAAGAGCTACTACATTAAATCAAAGATGAGCAGAAATAAACTTAAAATAATTGTTCAAACGTAAACTTATGACCAATGCCATACTAGTTAAAGTGACAAAAACTCTTTCCCACAAGAGGACACTTTTCAACTAAAAGTAAAGAGCTACTAAATCAAAAGATAATGATGAAATAATACGAATAATTGTTCAAACGTAAACTTATGTTTAGCGATAAACATATTAGAGTGATAAAAAACTTTTTTCCACAAGAGGACACTTTTCGAGTAAAAGTAAAGAGCTACCAGACTAAACCAAAGATATGATGAAATAATAGCGAATAATTGTTCAAACTTAAATTTTCTGTATTACGGGAATAGTTTATTTTCGAACCATTATATCTACCAAAGGTTCAATACCTGAGTTAAACTAAGAGGTTCCAATTTCAGGAAAAAATTACATTTAGACAACATTTGACAATTTACCAAATTTAAAGTTTTGTTAGAACCCTGGGAATGCATTTTCATCATATTTTGCCTATTTTCATTGGAAAAACACACTGAAAAGACATATTATTGAACTCACATCAAAACATTGCAGAGCTTGCATTTGAAGAACCTTCCATTATTTTTCTATCTTGTCCTATATTTCAGCATATACTGACTTTTAAAGCTTTTCAAAGCTCTTAAATATACTTACCTAAACGGTTATTTATTTACGAAATCATGCAAACTGTTGATTTAGAACAATAATTACCTTTCTATATATCAATTAACACTCACTAGAATTGCCACTTTTCACTCGCGGAGAATGGTTTCAAAAACAATACTTCTTACATCGCATAGACTAATTACGTCAAACGAGACATCTTTCAATGCAGATTAATTAATTGTTACGTTCGATTTTGTTTTGGACATAGGAGAGCATCAAAGGGAAGTGAGAATTTCTGTGAAACTATCAAAGATTGATCAACTCGGGGATTTCACACTTCTTGTGTAATCAGAAAGAAAAAAGAAGAAAAAATTGATAAAGGATATTTTGAAATATGTCCCAAAATCAGAGCTATTACAACTTAAATGACGCGAGGGGGCGTGAAAACTATGGTTTTTAACTTTGATATGCAAGACTAGACAGAAAAGTTTATAGGAGTGGGGCTTCCACCCGCCTCAACCCTCGCTCTCGAAATCCACACCACCCCCTTCCCCCAAACTCTGCCGAAAATTGTCCTTTTCAGCCAACCGTCTAGGGCTAAACGGAAAGAAGGTCGTCCTCGTCTGGGGTGGGAGGTCGTCATAAAAAAATATTTATAGGAATGGGAACTTCCCGGAGGGTGTAAAAAGAGAGACTTTGAATAAATTGGGATGGAGGAGGAGCGTGCGTGGCTGTGTTGGTCTTAGGCGGCTTGGTGATGCGGTGAGTTGTTAGTATTAGTAGCAGTCGTAGTAGTAGTATCTTTTATTAATTTCATTCGCATTTTATATAACCACATTTTATTATGATACATAAACTGTTTATATTAGATAAATAGTTACTTATAATAAACTCTAGTCTATAACTTATAACCGACTCCAGAACCCTGGTATATTTACTCTTGCGCACAAACGCAAAGCTTTTACAAGTTTATGCACCGTTTTTCCTGCCCAGAAGCGTGACTTTTGAATTCAGATCTGAAACAGAAAGCAACCCAATATCAAACAGTTCGTGGTAACGAGCTGTAAGTAAGGAGTGATGCTGCTCAATAGTAACAGAAAACTATAAAAAACGGAATTTTGATATAAATAGATATATTAAAAGCATTGACTTGTTATGTTGATTCCAAATATATAATATTCATTAAGTTTAGTGTTACCCATCAAAGACTACGAGCCTGAGAAAACTTGCCAGATTTTTTAAAGGGGGGGAAACACTCCATAAAAATCAAAGAGTCCTAATGAAAATCACACCACCAGATTCAGCGTATCAGAGAACCCTACTGTAGAGGTTTCAAGCTCCTAAATGTGGAATTTTGTACTTTTTTTGCCCGAAGGAAGATCATGGATGCGTGTTTATCTATTTATTTTTATTTTCCTCAGGGGTAATCATATCGAAACTGTGGTTCTAGAATATCGTGATAGGGCTCATTCTAACAGAAAATAAAACTTTTTGGCGCTCTTTTTAAATGGCCAAAAGACTGAACGGCAACTAGCCTCACTCCAACCTCACTTTTTTCCCCAAAACTATCCGATCAGGATTTTGAGATACTCATTTTGTTCAACTTGGTCGAAAGGTCCAATCACATGAAAAGCCATATTAAGAGCTATATTTGTGAGGTTAGGTTAGGTTAGGCTAGATTAGGTTAGGTTAGGTCTAGAAATAGCAGGTTAGGCTAGGTTAGATTAGGTTAAGTGGCCGATCCCCACCCCAGGGGCCACAGGCCGAAGGCGGCACAGTCGAGTATCCATCCCCAGGATAGGTTAGGTTAGGTTAAGTGGTCCTTAACCTAACCCAGGTTAGGTTACCTAACCTAACTAGAGTTAGCAGGTTAGGTTAGGTTAGGTTCGGTTAAGTGGCCGGCCACTTAACCGAACCTAACCTAACCTAACCTGCTAACCCTAGTTAGGTTAGGTAACCTAACCTGGGTTAGGTTAAGACCACTTAACCTAACCTAACCTATCCTGGGGATGGATACTCCGACTGTGCCGCCTTCGGCCTGTGGCCCCTGGGGTGGGGATCGGCCACTTAACCTAATCTAACCTAGCCTAACCTGCTATTTCTAGACCTAACCTAACCTAATCTAGCCTAACCTAACCTAACCTCACAAATATAGCTCTTAATATGGCTTTTCATGTGATTGGACCTTTCGACCAAGTTGAACAAAAATGAGTATCTCAAAATCCTGATCGGATAGTTTTGGGGAAAAAAGTGAGGTTGGAGTGAGGCTAGTTGCCGTTCAGTCTTTTGGCCATTTAAAAAGAGCGCCAAAAAGTTTTATTTTCTGTTAGAATGAGCCCTATCACGATATTCTAGAACCACAGTTTCGATATGATTACCCCTGAGGAAAAATAAAATAAATAGATAAACACGCATCCATGATCTTCCTTCTGGCAAAAAAAGTACAAAATTCCACATTTAGGAGCTTGAAACCTCTACAGTAGGGTTCTCTGATACGCTGAATCTGGTGGTGTGATTTTCATTAGGACTCTTTGATTTTTATGGAGTGTTTCCCCCCTTTTAAAAAATCTGGCAAGTTTTCTCAGGCTCGTAGTCTTTGATGGGTAACACTAAACTTAATGAATATTATATATTTGGAATCAACATAACAAGTCAATGCTTTTTAATATATCTATTTATATCAAATTCCGTTTTTTATAGTTTCTGTTACTATTGAGCAGCGTCACTCCTTACTTACAGCTCGTTACCACGAACTGTTTGATATTGGGTTGCTTTCTGTTTCAGATCTGAATTCAAAAGTCACGCTTCTGGGCAGGAAAACGGTGCATAAACTTGTAAAAGCTTTGCGTTTGTGCGCAAGAGTAAATATACCAGGGTTCTGGAGTCGGTTATAAGTTATAGACTAGAGTTTATTATAAGTAACTATTTATCTAATATAAACAGTTTATGTTATCATAATAAAATGTGGTTATTTAAAATGCGAATGAAATTAATAAAAGATACTACTACTACGACTGCTACTAATACTAACAACTCACCGCATCCACCAAGCCGCCTAAGACCAACACAGCCACGCACGCTCCTCCTCCATCCCAATTTATTCAAAGTCTCTCTTTTTACACCCTCCCGGGAAGTTCCCATTTCCTATAAATATTTTTTTTATGACGACCTCCCACCCCAGACGAGGACGACCTTCTTTCCGTTTTAGCCCTAGACGGTTGGCTGAAAAGGACAATTTTCGGCAGAGTTTTGGGGGAAGGGGGTGTGTGGATTTCGAGAGCGAGGGTTGAGGCGGGGGGCAGCCCCACTCCTATAGACTTTTCTGTCTAGTCTTGCATATCAAAGTTAAAACCATAGTTTTCACGCCCCCTCGCGTCATTTAAGTTGTAATAGCTCTGATTTTGGGACATATTTCAAAATATCCTTTATCAATTTTTCTTCTTTTTTTCTTTCTGATTACACAAGAAGTGTGAAATCCCCGAGTTGATCAATCTTTGATAGTTTCA
The DNA here is from genome assembly GCA_027921565.1 of Artemia sinica. NCBI lineage: Eukaryota > Metazoa > Arthropoda > Branchiopoda > Anostraca > Artemiidae > Artemia > Artemia sinica. The sequence goes on along the minus strand of JAPEVW010000108.1, from coordinate 91,245 downwards.
CAGAAATTCTCACTTCCCTTTGATGCTCTCCTATGTCCAAAAACAAAATCGAACGTAACAATTAATTAATCTGCATTGAAGATGTCTCGTCTGACGTAATTAGTCTATGCGATGTAAGAAGTATTGTTTTGAAACCATTCTCCGCGAGTGAAAAGTGGCAATTCTAGTGAGTGTTAATTGATATATAGAAAGGTAATTATTGTTCTAAATCAACAGTTTGCATGATTTCGTAAATAAATAACCGTTAGGTAAGTATATTTAAGAGCTTTGAAAAGCTTTAAAAGTCAGTATATGCTGAAATATAGGACAAGATAGAAAATAATGGAAGGTTCTTCAAATGCAAGCTCTGCAATGTTTGATGTGAGTTCAATAATATGTCTTTTCAGTGTGTTTTCCAATGAAAATAGGCAAAATATGATGAAAATGCATTCCCAGGGTTCTAACAAAACTTTAAATTTGGTAAATTGTCAAATGTTGTCTAAATGTAATTTTTTTCCTGAAATTGGAACCTCTTAGTTTAACTCAGGTATTGAACCTTTGGTAGATATAATGGTTCGAAAATAAACTATTCCCGTAATACAGAAAATTTAAGTTTGAACAATTATTCGCTATTATTTCATCATATCTTTGGTTTAGTATGGTAGCTCTTTACTTTTTACTCGAAAAAGTGTCCTCTTGTGAAAAAAGTTTTTTATCACTCTAATATTTTTATCGCTAAACATAAGTTTACGTTTGACAATTATTCGTTATTATTTCATCATATCTTTGATTTAGTAGCTCTTTACTTTTAGTTGAAAAGTGTCCTCTTGTGGGAAAGAGTTTTTGTCACTTTAAACTAGTATGGCATTGGTCATAAGTTTACGTTTGAACAATTATTTAAGTTTATTTCTGCTCATCTTTGATTTAATGTAGTAGCTCTTTACTTTTCTTTGAAAAACTTATTTTGTGGAAAGTTTTTTTAATTAATAAAACATCTCGTGGTAACGAAGTGTAAGTAAGGAGCGAGCCAGCTCAATGGTATCCGAAACTCTAGAAAACAGAATTTTGATACCAATAGATACATCAAAGAATCAGCTTTAAATGCTGATTTCAAATATATAGTTTCATCAGGTTTAGTTCTACTCATCAAAAGTTAGGTGCCTGAGAAAATTTGACTGATTTTTCGAAAAAGGGGGGAAAGACCCCCTAAAAGCTATAGAACCTTAATGAAAATGACACTATCATATTCAACGTATCAGAGAAGCCTACTGTAGAGGTTCCAAGCTCCCTTCTACAAAAATGTGGAATTTACATTTTTTGCCAGAAGAAAGATCACGGATGCGTGTTTATTTGATAGTTTTTTTTTCTCACGAGATAACATATCAAGCTAATGGGGCAAATTGTAAGAGGCAAAAACGTATAATGTACTCAAGTAAAGGGGGATTTTCTATCATTTTTGTGGTGCAAAACAGCACTTCACCTAAGCAAGGTCTAAGTGTTGTAGAAATAAAATTCTTAGATAGTAATCGACTTGAAATTATCGAAAACTATGTATTGAGTTTCTGAGTTTTTGAATTTCTCAGATCACAGTGGTGCATCGTGGTGCACTTGGTCTTAAATATTTATGTAGTCGGTACAAAAATTAACTGTTAATAGAATTTTTATTTATAAGCTTTGTTTACTAATCTGATTCATTTAAATCATCAAAAATAATGTACTCCTACTACCAGAACTCACTACAGCACCTAGTCGACCGAAGAGGACACAGCAGTGCATGCTCCCCCACCATAGAGGATGAGCGGTCTATACTTACCTTTTTAGTGTCTATTGTAAGAGGCAAAACGTATAATGTACTCAAGTAAAAGCGGGAATTTTCTACCATTTTGTGGCGCAAACAGCACTTCAACCTAAGGAAGGGTCTAAGTGTTATAGAAATAAAATCTTAGATAGCAAACGACTTGAAATTATCGAAAACTATGTATTGAGTTTTCTGAGTTTTTGAATTTCTCAGACCACAATGTGCATCGTGGTGCACTTGGTCTTAAATATTTATGTAGTCGGTACAAAATTAATTGTTAATAGAATTTTTATTTATAAGCTTTGTTTAACTAATCTGATTCATTTAAATCATCAAAAATAATGTACTCCTACTACCAACAACTCACTAAAGCACCTAGTCGACCGAAGAGGTCACAGCTGTGCATGCTCCCCACATAGAGGATGAGCGGTCTATACTTACCTTTTTTAGTGTCTATTGTAAGAGGCAAAACGTATAATGTACTCAAGTAAAAGCGGGATTTTCTACCATTTTGTGGCGCAAAAACAGCACTTCAACCTAAGGAAGGTCTAAGTGTTATAGAAATAAAATTCTTAGATAGCAAACGACTTGAAATTATCGGAAACTATGTATTGAGTTTCTGAGTTTTTGAATTTCTCAGACCACAATGGTGCATCGTGGTGCACTTGGTCTTAAATATTTATGTAGTCGGTACAAAATTATTGTTAATGAGAATTTTTATTTATAAGCTTTGTTTAACTAATATGATTCATTTAAATCATCAAAAATAATGTACTCCTACTACCAACAACTCACTACAGCACCTAGTCGACCGAAGAGGTCACAGCTGTGCATGCTCCCCACCATAGAGGATGAGCGGTCTATACTTACCTTTTTTTAGTGTCCTATTGTAAAGGCAAAACGTATAATGTACTCAAGTAAAAGCGGGATTTTCTACCATTTTGTGGCGCAAAACAGCACTTCAACTAAGGAAGGTCTAAGTGTTGTAGAAATAAAATTCTTAGATAGCAAACGACTTGAATTATCGAAACTATGTATTGGAGTTTTCTGATTTTTTGAATTTCTCAGACCACAATGGTGCATCGTGGTGCACTTGGTCTTAAATATTTATGTAGTCGGTACAAATTAACTGTTAATAGAATTTTTATTTATAAGCTTTGTTTAACTAATCTGATTCATTTAAATCTTCAAAAAATAATGTACTCCTACTACCAACAACTCACTACAGCACCTAGTCGACCGAAGAGGACACAGCTGTGCATGCTCCCCCACCATAGAGGATGTTTCGAAAACTATTCTTGTATTTTCTGCTTGTTTTGAGTTTGACTGGGTCATTTATTTTTTCAATGCTGATTTGAAGAAGTTTTACGATCTATAGATTATTTGGTTTTATTCTATTAGTCTTTTTTTGGCTTAATGGAGTTCTATAAAATTTCTTAAAAAACAGGGATTTTGTCTTAGGACGTAAAACCTTCTATAGTTTTAGAGAATAACCGTATTTTTACTTTGCTTTAATATTCAGTAAACTGCAATTTATGTTTTACCATGGAAAGGCATAGAGCTTTCGAGCATTGTTTTACTGCTCTGTTTGGTTTAATGGAGTTCTTTACATTTCTATGAAAACTGGGATTTTGTCATACGACGCAAACCTTCTATAGTTTTTAGAGGCTAACCATATTTTTACTTTGTTTTAATATTCAGTAAACTTCAAATTTATGCTTTACCTTGGAAAGGCATAGAGGTTTCGAGAATTACTCTTGTTAATTTCTGCTTGTTTTGAGTTTGACTCAGCTATATATTGTATTTTCCGTTCGTTTTGGGTCCAATTTGTTTTTTCAATGCTGATTTGAAGAAGTTTTACGATCCATAGATTATTTGGTTTTATTTTTATTGCTCTTTTTTTTGGTTTAATGGAGTTCTTTAAATTTCTTAAAAACAGGGATTTTGTCTTAGGATGCAAACCTTCTATAGTTTTAGAGGATAACCGTATTTTTACTTTTTTTAATACTCAGTAAAGTGCAAATTTATGCTTTACCATGGAAAGACATAGAGCTTTTGAGCACTATTTTATTGCTCTGTAGAACACCCCTCAGTATATTCATGAAGACTATACCTTTCCATAGAGCTTTTGACCATAGTGTTCTCAATCTTTTTAGGATGTATGGAGCGAGTGGGAGCTCACGGAAAGTCAGGAGGTCCTTCTTTTACTACTAGTAGAGCCTTCGAAGGTACCGATGATGATATAATTGAAGTTCATTATACTGAAGATGGACTTTCATATACGTCAGAAGATCTGGTACGGCGGGGGCCTTCAGGTCGTCTTTGCATAGAAGACGATGAGCGGTTGGCTCCTAGTTTTACCTACAATGAGAGTACGCGGCGATTTATTCGAGGTCATGCCCCCTTTGATCTCTATAATGGTCAATGATGAAGAAGATGAGGTTCAATTACTTGAACCGGAGGTTGAACGCATACCACCTCCTCTGGTGAATATAGTGATAGTAGAAAATAATGCTGATGATGAAGATGTTCAAGTAATTGAGCCTGACATCATATATTTAAAGAGTATTATAAATATTGATCTAACGAATAAATAAAGGATTAGAATAATGATTTTTATTTAAATAGCATGGACAAAAAATTAAATGTTGATTTCTTGAGAAAAAATTACACAGCTAACTTCTACAAAATTTTTTTTTGTCTTTGATAGAAAACTTGGCTGTGGACTGAGAACACTCTAAGGGATGATCTAATCAATCTGAACTATTCATGTACAGAAGTCTCTGCTGGTATTCTTACTCTATGCATATCGAGTATGAGAAAATTAAAATAGCAGAAACAAATTTATTGTATGATTATGGTATAAAACTTATCAAGCATATCAAAAATGGGATTTATCGTAAAATGGTATATGAGAGCACTTCCACCATGGTTTCCGTTGTTTAAAATCCTTTTCGTAGAATGACCTCTTATGTTGTCTCTTGAAGGGCCACTTTTTCTCTTCTCTTGGAGCATAATCATCATAATAATCCGAAGTTATATCTTGCACTATACACATTTTTCTTTGGGTTTTCACTTGTGTCTTTTACGCTATAGAAAAAGCCCTCTTTTACTAGTCTCTTCTTTTGATCTTCCTTTTCTATCATATCATCCTTCTTTTATCTGAGCTTACTTGCAATCGGTCTAAAATTTCTCTCCATGTCACATATAATTTTTTCTTCTCGTTTCCTCCAGATTCTTCTCATCTGTCTCTGCCTCTATGCTGTCTAAACATTCAGTAGGTTCATGTGAATACTCAAATCATGAAAATGTCCTTTACAAATAGAACAGTTGCAATAAAAGGATATTTCTAACTCAACTTGTTCATCATGTTATTACTCTGCTAACTAAAAACTTAGTGAATTCTATTCACGGACTAATAAAACTATAGCAAAAAAACCCGTTCCTTATATTCCCACCGCCGCTAATATGTAACCAGCCCTCTGATTGGTTGAGAAGGGGGATGTACCTGGCCTCTGATTGGCTGAGAAGGGGGATCTAGCTGTTTCCCGGGAAACTCGTAACATTTGGCTCGGAAACAATAACAAATACTATTTCCGGATCATAGCATCTGCCTCGAACAGGAAGGAAATGTCATTAAACTTTGCCTCGAACGACAACAACATTTGGCTCGAATAACAATAACAAATACTATTTCCGGATCATAACATCTGCCTCGAACAGGAAGGAATGTCATTAACTTTGCCTCGAACGACAACAACATTTGGTTCGAATAACAATAACAAATACTATTTCCGGATCAACATCTACCTCGAACAGGAAGGAAGTGTCATTAACTGTTTCTCGGAACCTCATAACATCTGGCTCGAATAACACAACAAATTGGATCATAACATCTGCCTCGAACAGGAAGGAAGTGTCATTAAGTTTTGCTTCGAACGATAACAACATTGACCCCATTAACCACGTGGTTCCCCATATGACTCTATCGCGTGCCCAAAATAACAACAATAACATTGACCCCATTAACCACGTGTTCTCTCTAATGACTCTGTTCAAAACAACAACAACATTGACCTTGGCATTTGCATCGAGCAACAACAAGAAGGAAGTGTCATTGACCTGCCCCCATTAGACTCAATAATCCATAAAAACATCAAATAATCAACACACATAACCATCCATGAAAACAGACATAAATGTGACAAACTTCCTGTTTTTTCATTCTCACTGACGAAATCCATAAAACCATCCATAAATGTGACAAAATTACTGTTTTTCAAATTCTCACTGACAAAGTCCATAAACCACGTTGGTTCTATGCCCATATAAGGAGCCCTGATCGGAGTTATAGGGTCATCTCTACTTGCTTACCTAGGCTGTAGACTTGTTTCAAATGGTAAGTGGACAAGAAACATAGCTCTAATGTGAAGTAAGGGCAAAAATTTAACCGGTTTATTTTCAAAGAGTTTTTATAAAGGATATAGGAGCAAAGGATATCAAGCTACAGGAGCGAATTTTTGCAAGTAGATTAGAACCTGCTGTACATTATGTGGCAGAAATATGGCGACACCAAAGGGGGAAGGAAAGGGAGAGGATACAGCTACATTATTTTAAAACATTAATAGGGTTATATAAAATTTCGATAGCATTTTTTAAAGGGTGACCTGGGTCTTGAATTTGGAAAAAATTATTGCTATACCAGATTATCGGTTACAAAAATGCTTTCAATGAAATGCTATTGGACAAAAGAAAAGATTCTTGGCCCAGACACAATTAAGAGTATACTATACAAATGTGGCTATCAGGCTGCTGAAATGACGGCATTGTACCAGGGGTGGAAACAAGATTTATTTCAAAAGATGTGGAAAAGGTGCTACAAGATCAGGAGATCCACGTTTGGCAATAAGACAAGGTTAAGTTATTATCCCTTGGAATATATAGAAACATTAAAACAACCTGAAGACAGAAATATATCAGAATTGGGCTCCAAATAATACTTTAAAATGAGTCTCATTTGTAAGAGGGAATTTTTATTGCCGCTTGGGGGAGAAGGAAGCGGCATTTTTATGCCGCTTTTAGGGAGGATTAAGGTACGGAGTGGTCCTTTCTCTTGTCCGATGTGCGGGGAGTCTGAAGTTTTAGAACATTTTTATGTGTTATTGTGAAGAACTAAAGGTCCTTAAAAGAGAAATTTTGGAAGGGTGTTATGGATAGAAGGTGCTTAGAAATAAAATAAGGAGTAGTTTACAAAGTGGATATTACAAATTTGGGAAATTTTGTAAGTGTGGGGATGAGACATAGGGAGGGTTTTTTCTATCGTAGTGTTATTTTCAAAAGTGTTTGAAATTAATATTATGTTTTTATGCGTTTTGTTGTTTTTGTATTATCCATAGCCCATAAGGCTTTTGTGAGAAATATATATATATATATATATATACATATATATATATATATATATATATATATATATATATATATATATATATATATATATATAACTTCAGCGTCAAAGCAAAAAAAAATACTAACGTCGTAGCCTAAATAGGGGGAAGACAGACCAACTTTAGAATCAGCAACACTTCATTTCCTATGAGAAGAATAAAATGATAAACTTAGCACCTATACCAATTCAGCATCATTTAATTTCAATTAGAAAGATGTTCAACGTAGTATTACAAAATTCAGAACAGTTAGTGAACTTGTTAAGTCAATGGACTGGTAACCTGCTTTTACCTACAATTTTGAAGAAAATTGTACCACCTTTATTCAACGCAGTATTACAAACTCAGAACAATTAGTGAACTTTTTAAGTCAATGGACCGGTAACTTGCTTTGACCCTTAAGGGATAATTTTGTTTAGTATACGTACATTTTGTTTTAATTTTGATATGTTAGTAACTCTACTGATAATGATGACCGACTGTGTCATCGAATATTTTAGAGTCTTTGTTTATATTTTTGTTTCACTGTCTAATAAAAGGACCTATCCCTGTTTTGTAACTCTAATTGATTTCGTCATAGAAAAGGTAGTGAGGTCATAGAAACAAATATAACTTTTTTGAGCTAATGCAGCTTTTATCTTGGCTCACCGTACGTAATAATTAAAACAAAATTTGCATATTAATTTTATATTTTTTTTGCTAAATGGCCTTCTTGAAATTTTTGTTCAGACGTAAAAAAACTTACGAAATTACTTACGAAATGAAGTTCTATATTCGTATATTTTTATTACGTATATTAGGGGGTTTGCCCCCTATCAATACCTCGCTCTTTACGCTAAGTTCAAATTTTGTTTGAATTCTTTAAGAATGACCCCTTAATCACAAAAGGCCGTTAATTAGAATAAATAGCTCTGACGAAAGTACAGAAAAAAACTTTAGCGTATAGAGCGAGGTAATAGTAAGGGGCGACCCAATCATATACGTATTATTTTCTGTTGGTTTTGAATTTTTATGTTGCTGCTTACTTTCAGTTGAAAAAACTGTTTTTTTTTTTACTGTTTAATTTCTGATTTTGTTTTTAAATAATACTGGTGAATCTGTTGCCCCCTTCATAGCAGTGTCTCTTCCCCCATGAGAATTTCCTCCATGGAAAGATCCTCCGACATAACACCCAGCCCACCCCAACTACCAAAAAATCCCTCCTGAAAACTTCTGTATACTTCCCAATAACCAATACTATATGTAAACCTTGGGCAAAGTTCATAACTTGCAGCCCTTTCCCGGAAACTGTGGGGGATTAAGCCATCCTCAAAAACATCGTTATTATATTTTTTGACCATGCTGAATAAAATGGATATCTCGAAATTTTTATTAGATGACTTTGAGAAAAAAAATGAGCGTGGGAGAGAGCCTAGGTGCCCTCCATTTTTTTATCACTTAAAAAAGAGTACTAGAACTGTTAATTGCCGTTCTAATGAGCCCTCTTGCGATATTCTAGGACCACTGGGTCGATGGGATCACCTCTGGAAAAAAAAAAAAAAAAAACAAATAAACCTGCATCCGTGATCTTTCTTCTAGCAAAAAAAAAAAAACAAAACAAATTCCACATTTTTTAGATAGGAGCTTGAAACTTCTATAGTAGGGTTCTCTGTTACACTGAATCTGATGGTGTGATTTTTAATTAAGTTCTATGACTTGAGGGGTTGTTTCCCCTTTTTTCAAAAATAAGGCATATACTCTCAGGCGCGTAACTTTTGATCGGTAAGACTAAACTTGATGAAACTTATATATTTGAAATCAGCATAAAAAAAATATGGTTTTTTTTGATTTATTTATTGGTATTAAAATTCCGTTTTTTAGAGTTTCGGTTACTATTGAGCAGGGTCGCTCCTTGCTTACAGTTCGTTACGACAAACTTTTTGATAAATTCAGCATGACTGTTGAAAGAACAAGATTCAAACTCACACACTGATGAAATTGAAGTTGGTGAGGTGATTAACTGACTTTTGTCACTAAACGATAATCTTATGCTCACGAGAGAGAATGTTATCTGAACATACTATGCTAGTAAGCGAAGAGGGTATATTCTCATCCTAATAATTGAGTTATAAGACTAAATGACCTTGATGTGAAAGAATGTCGATACTCATGTCAGTGTAATTAAAATGGTAACATCGGTTTTTTTTTTTACGGGGAAAAAAAATAGATTACTCAGAAAATATGAAACTTACTCATTATTTAAAAGCGTAGCATAAATTCAAAACGTAACAAAAATGTAACATTTTTAGGACCGTAACGTAAAGCGTACCGTTTAATTTCAAACGTACCAAAAATGGTACCAAAGTATAATCACCTACGGAACAAGTACTTACAAAACTCTAGAATATATTTTAGGCCTCCCATATATGCAGAAAAAGATCCATATTATGGAATATCCATAATAGATTACTCAGAAAATATGAAACTTACTCATTTATTTAAAAGCGTAACATAAATTCAAAAACGTAACAAAATGTAACACTTTTAGGACAGTAACGTAAAGCGTACCGTTTAATTTCAAACGTACCAAAAATGGTACCAAGTATAATCACCTACGGAACAAGTACTGACAAAACTCTCCGAAAGTGACCCCGTGTACCTCAGCGTCTCTAGACGCAAAATTCTCTACTACTTAATCGTTCCGAGCCAATCTATTCTCCTAAGTAGTATTGAATTGTGTAAACTACGGTATTTAGTTTTTAGGTTGGCATACGTATTGAATCGTCCCCGGAGACGCGGACAAAAGGTCGTTTTATTTTGTGAGGGGAGGATATTATTTTGTCAGTACTTGTTCCGCAAGTGGTTATACTTTTCTTCGGTGGCAACTCCTGGGGCAGGGCTGCTACCAGACCAAAAAATTTCGTACCGTCCAAACTCTTAAAACGTAACTTTTTCATAACTTTTGATAGGGAAGTCTCTTTTCAAGGCTGGGTGCCCTAACTTTGTTATCAAAGGCGGTACTTAAGGGGGGGGACATTTGCTGCCTGCATAATTTTAAAAATATACTTTCCCGTAATCTCATTAAAAATCCCCCCCTCATAAACAATAAGTAGAACAATAGGAACATTTTTATATAAGACACAGGAACGCAACTTTAAATGAATATTTTGACCCTATATCCAAGGGCCGTCCTCAGCAAAACAAATGAAGAAAAACCAATATAAAAGAAACTCACTTTAAAATTCTATCATGCGATCCACTGTTTTATATAAAATTTCCCTATTTTTCTACTTATTGTTTATGATGGAAAGGCAGTGTGGTCTTCGTCACTGTCTTTGTCGCTATTTAATCCCCCTCCAACTTTTTAAAGATGCCTTTTTGTATCTTAATGAATTAAAAATTTTGAAAACCACCCCTCTTCCTTTCTAAATATTTAATAAATTGGACACCTTTTAAACTTTAGCATTAGAAACAGCTATGAATAAAAAATGAGTTGATTCGGGTGCAATTTGGCCTTTTTATCTAGCAAGTTTGAATGACACTTTGTTTTTTCACGCAAGAAAAATTAAAATAAACCATTAAATTGATCTTCTTTCACCTAAAAAAAAATCCTCGAGAATGTGGAGAAATGAAAAAAATCATGCGTAGGCTATATTCTGCATAATGTGCATTTGCTCAAGTTCTGACAAGGCGTGCCTTAGTTTGTTCTCAATTTGTATTTGATTTGGATGTAATTTAGGATACTTTGAAGAAAAAAGATGAGCAAAGATTGTATTTTTTATTTAGCAAAATTTAGATAAACAAACTCAGATAATCGTTTAGGGCTTAATTTAAAAAGCTTACTTTTTATGTAGATATAAGACACAACATATTATACACTTATACAGGGAAGCAAGCAAAATCAATTAGGAAACATGTTTAACGTGGGAGTTCACTTTTTCCACTTTCTTGCTTTCCTTACAATAGTATCCGGGATCTCCCAAGAACTTGGGTCAGGAATTGCTCTTCTGACATGCATGAGATCAGAAACAGTTTTCGGATTGAGTCTATTACGAAGTGGGGTCTTTATCATTTTTTAATTCAGAAAATTGTCGCTCTGCTCCAGCACCGGAATAGGGTAGACACGTCAATGTGAGAATGAAATTTGGTAAAAATTGTAAGGAAGGATTGTCAGCTCCATCTTTTAAATTGGCAACACACTTCCAGAACTTTACTACAGACAGTTTAACATCTAAATTTGCCTCACTTATTATAAAAGGAAGACGTCTCCACTCTGTGTTTAGTGTCTCAATATCAACATGAAGAAAGCATTCTTTAAACATCTTAAACAAAGGGACAATTGACTTCACTTGCCCGGACTTTGCTACACTTGGGAATAGACTTTGAACTAGATCCAATAAAGGGTCTTTTGGGTTTATTCGCAATTGTATCTCGGACTGTAGCTTGATATAAAATGCTAAACAGCTTTTTTTTACATCTTGCACTTGGCGCTCCTCGACCGCACCCTTTTCGATGCTTTCAAGCTCGTATAGTTTGAAATTCTGCACCAAAATGCATATCTTGTATACTCCTGAAATTTCGAGGATCTGAAAAATCCGTTGTAAATGGACAAGTTTTTTTTCAGGCCTCAGCTGACTCTCGTTAATGAAATTCAATCCTATTTCTTGAAGAAGGGATGAAACACTAGGCTTTAATTTATGGACTTTTACGTCTGCGCTCTGAAATTCGACGTTTATTTTGTTAACAATGAGTAAAACGTATTTAAGAAACAAATAAAACAATTTTACTTTTGGATTCACCAAACCCAAATAAAGATTTACAGCACTCATGTCCTTTCCTTCTAAGAATGGTATCTTAAAAAACTCTGTGAGTACCACCCATTGTTCAATCAGAGCGTTCGGCAACTGATTCAAACACCAACCATCTTGTTGCACATGGATAAAGCAATTGATGCTCTGCAACCAGTAGAAAATGCCGAAATTCTTTCAGCTCTGCTTGTCGCTTTGCACTTCCTGAAATGTAATTATAGATGTCGTGACTGAACTGCACAATGTCAGATGGAAGTTTTTTGCAGGCGGCAGAAAAGCAGAGCGAGAACGAGTGGCAAACACAACAATTACGGCAAGCCAGGGTAAATCATTTTTAATTAAAGTGGCCAGGCCGTTCCGTTTGCCTAACATTACACTGGCATTGTCCGAAGCAAAGCCAATTATATTTGAGTAAGGAATGCATTGGTCATTGAGTACTTCATAAACAAGTGTCTTCAAACCATTTGCACTGGCGTCGTGATCCTCGGGGTAGAGCAAGAAACTCTTCCTTTAATTCACCTGAATCAAAGCAAAAATAACGACAAATAATCACCAAGAACTTAGATCCAGTCCTGTCAGTACTTTCATCGACTAAAATGGAGAATTTCACTCTTTTAAGCTTATCACTGAGTTTCTCGATGGCAAAAGGAGCAATGACATTTTAGATTAAACTGGTGGTCTTGGTTCTTGCACACTCAAAACGTCCAACAGTTGGAGAGTCACTAATATGAGCTTTAAGGACGTTAGGTAACGTGTCCATAATACTTATTTCTTGTTTACTTGAAGCTATCCATGCAGCAAGAGCCAGTTCTAACTTAACAACTTTATCTTTAAGCAACAACTGTTCTTTTGATTTAGGATTTACAACTAGTTCATTGTTCTCAACTACTTTAATTTGATTGTGCATGCTCATGTGATTTCTCTTGTGAAAATCAGTTTTCAGCATGTCTAAGCAAATGAGTCATACCCCCAAACACTTTTTTCTGACAATATTTACAGTAAGCAACGTTCTTACTGAAAGGACACCTTTCAATCCAATCTTTAAGATCTTCATGCTCAAACCACTTCTCCCTAAACTTCCAATTTTCAACTACCACTTCCCGTTTCTTCGCAAATCTTTCTTTTTTGTATGGACGCGTTATAGATGATCTTAATTCCTTATCTATTTCCATATTTTGGCTTTCGCAGTTTGGATTGCACCCCGACAACCAAATTTTCTTCACTAGAACATAGATGTGAAGTAGATGGGTTTTTTGGGTTGAATGTCCCGAAGACTCTTCCTGGCAGACTTGTAGTTTTTGAACTAGGCCCCAGATAACACTCTGCCAGTTTTTTTGCACTGTCTGGCCAGAAATAGGTGTTTTCGTTGATGAGCCTGATTGAAGAGATTCCGAATCTGACTTCACAAAAAAATTTCGTATATCCATTACCAAGAGAATTTTCTCGTCTATTTGAAAAAAAATAACATCGTATAATTTTCAAACATGTAACAGACATTACTATATTAAAAGCACAAGAGTCTCCAAGGAAACATATCGAAATTAATTCCCATTGTTAACCAATAGTGATCGCGTTAAAAAAATTTTTTAAGGAATTTCAAAAGATTAAACAGTAAATACTAGACAGCAATAATTAAAATCAATAAACCTTGAAACACTTAAATATTAGTTGGCATTTTTCTAACTAAACTGTTTTGAGAATATTTTTGGCATTAAATGATGAACTTGAACGGGCATATACGGTGGGTTACTCAGACCAATGGCATTCGGAAACCGATTAATTTTCACAATGACCCCCGTTCTGTTTCATACTTTGCCTGTTCTTTAGCACGTGTCGAAAAATATGGATCTCCCTTCTCCAAGATTTAAGCCGTTAATGATCAGTTAGTTTGGCATTCATACACTACCTTCGAATTTTCTTGAATAATGTGATGTATTAGGGATAAAATAGTGATGTGTCATGTTTTATTTCACTTCAGCATCCCCACTCCCAATCATTCAAAGGCTTGACCATCTCCTCTCTTTAATTTTCCCCCAACTATAGTGCATTCCACCGAAAAAAACCGGAACCAAAAGCTTGCTTTGGTCTTTAAGAAATCATTTTTTTTTTTCCTAAACTGTTTTATTTACTTTTCTACCATTCAGTTTTTGACACGGTCTAGGCTTCGCTTATGTCCTCTACCGAACTAAAAATATACAATAATAACAATTTATGCTTCTTTACCTTTAAGAAATTCATATTTATTCAACTGCAAGTTCTGCTTCCGGTTTACCTGCACAACAAAAAAGACACCTCCTCTCCCCCTGTTCAATGCGTGTATATAACTTCAGGCTACTATTTTACTTATTTTGTTGTTGTTTTTAATTGCCATTATTGGTGTTTTAAACCAAAAGTTGATGAGTAATACGTACAAGATAAAAGGCAAATCAATGAACACAGGACAATTTAGAGTTTTTCAGAAAACCAGATAACCAACTAGATTTTTTTTTTATTGTTAAATTTCAATAGAAAAACCGATCTTAATAAATCCAGCTTCTTAAAAAGACCCAAAAAATTATTTTAATCGCTCCCTTCCCGTCTAATTTTTTAGATTGGCTCGGTCCAGTCTCACTTCCTCCAGCCTTAAATTCGCATCACTTCAACATGAAGATTTGAGGAATTCTGAATGACAGAATTTTTGTTTTGTTTTTACTTTATCGAACAAAAAAAATATTTCAATCGTTGTCTTCAGTTCCTATACGAAACAGCAGTTATTTTACATAAAATGCCTTTTTTCTGTTTGTAATTTGAATCATAACTCCCCAACCAAAAGAAAGCAAGAAATAAAAGAAGATTATTTCTAACTTAGGTTTTATTTCTTTGTGACACAATTTTTTTAATTTGTGAATTATTTTTCAACCACTCCCGAATGTTCACTTACTTCACACTTTTATCAGTATAGCACAACGGTAAGAGCACTTCCTGAGGCTGTGCTAACTTAGGTTTTAATCTTGGATGAGACACAATATTTTTCTTTGTAGTTGGAAAATAAAAATCTGGAAATATTTTTTTCTTCAGAATCTATAAACATAAGTGAAAATTACGGGCTAAAAAAAATCGACTCGTTTTTTAATAAGTTGATTTTTTTTTTACTTTTTTCCTCATTCATCGACTTTTATCGTTTATGCATTAAAATCTAAAAAAATTTGGTGTTTATGTTATGTAAAACACAACACTTTTTGATTTGTTCATTTAGTATATATTCATATATTCTTGAGAAAAAAAAATTATCTGCTTTTTAGTTCATTTTGAAAATAGTTTATTTTTTGTTTGTTTGTTTGACCTCCTCCCCTAAAAATTCTTTGTACGTGCCTGGACTTGTGAAACCCATCAAAACAGCTTTAGGCTAACACTCTTGGGGTTGAATTGTGTGATTGAAAACCTAAGTTAGCACAGCCTCAGGAAGGGCTCTTACCGTTGTGCTATACTGATAAAAAGTGGGAAGTAACTGAACATTCGGGAGTAGTTGAAAAATAATTCACAAATTAAAAAATTGTGTGACAAAGAAATAAATGGAAGATGGAACAAAAAGATCAGTGAGTTAATAAAAACGAACTGCAAATGATTTAATTTAAAAAAAAATAGGGGGGTTTAATAAAAAACCTACAATTTAATAAAGAAATGCCGAGAAATTCGAAGAAATTTACTTTTTCAGGAGGCTGGGGCCCCAGCCCAACCAACGTGATCCCTATGAATCAGTTTTTAAGTAAACTTTAAGTCTACCCTAACAGATACAAGACTGGTTATCTTCTTCATAAAGATGGGCACTAGTCCAGTTGTCTTTTTCTAAAGCCAAATATTTAGTGATTGTCCTTTTCTGAAAAAAAAACACGCTAAACACACAAAAGCAGTACCATTAAATTCTTTATTTTATAGTATTTCCAAATATGATGGCCCTGTTCTGAAAATACACCCACCCCCTTGATGGTCCGGGATATAGCCCTAGGAATATATTAAAAGAAATCAACCAATCAAATTCTTACTTTACAATATAAAGAACATGAAAGAATATTACAAGTAAGAATGCCATCACAAGATTCGACACAACGATGAAATATATTTATACAGTTATATATGGGACGTCAGAATGTGTGGGGGTAAAGTGTCAAAGAAGTGACCATGATACTTGGAAAAAGTCTAGCATGAAATCAAAAATTCCGGCTCAACTAAACCACCCCCTTCTCAATTTTTGGATATAGCCTTGGTTATAGCCAGAAAAAATGGCTCATTTTTACAGTTTCAAATATTTTGTTAATATCAGCCATTCATAATCCCATATAAAGAGACCAAATTTTGTATATAAGCAGATATTACGTCCAACCAATCAGAAGGGGGAGACAACGCCGTACCCAGAGGGAGGAGGGGGGGTTCACCCCCCCCCCGAAATGTTTGTTGACTCGTAAAAACGTAACAAAAATGGATATAAACAAATTTTGTAGGTGCTTTTTAATTTTTTTGTGTAACCCCCCCCCCGAAAAAAATATTTGTGTAAAACCCTTCCAAAAAAATCCAGGGTACGGCCTTGGGGGGGGAGGTTTTTAGTGTTGTTACCCGAAGAATAATACATATAGCCTTATTAGCCTATAATCACATATTTAAAAAGAAAATTATAAAGAAAATAGCTTCTTCCATTATTTACCTGTTTTATGAAAAATTTTCCTTCCTGGCTTCAGTTTATTAATTTTCAATATAATTTCAATATCACTGCTTGCAGACAAGATTCGTGTTCAAAACCAACTGATGAAAGTTGGTGACTTTTGAATTTTGTCACTTGTCTCTAAGCGAATGATAATCTTTGCTCGAGAGAGAATGTTCTTAACTTAGTATCCAAAGTGGATATTTTCTCATTCGAATAGACGAGTGATTGTGTGATAAGACTAAATGACCGCGATTTGAAAGAATGTCAATACTCATGTCAGTGTAATTAAAATGCGAACAGCGAATTTTTCACAGGGGGAAAAATATATTACTCAGAAAATGTGAAATTTGTTCATTATTTAAAAGCGTAACATAATTGTACCATAATTTCAAAAACGTAACAAAAATGTAACGTTTTTTGGATCGTAACGTAAAACGTACCACAATATTTAAACGTACCAAAAATGGTACGAACGTAACCTCGGTGGCAACCCTGCCCTGGGGTCAGTACCCTTAAATATTTCGGAGCTCCAGTTTAGACAGGCCAGTATTAACCACTATCTAATTTCGAGCTCTTCAAAAATTGTATTTGTTTTCTATAATGATTGTACTCGTGTCTCAATCTTGAATTTGTCCATGGTTATATGTAAAATTGTTAAAACGAAACTTTATATATTTAATCATTTAAAAATACACAATAAATTAATAATTACTGTTTTAAATTGTTTACACCAAAATTTTGAAATAATATAAAATATTTAATACCAAATAGAATTGACATTTTGCCACGGCGTAGATAAATATATTAGTACTAAGAATTATATTGAAGTAAAATTTTGTTATCATTCAGGGACTAGAGACTTTTATAGATCACGATTTAACATGGAGACAGGACTGTTTGTAATGGTAAATTTATCTTTTTTTTATTACGCCCGACGTTTTTGCACTACAGTAAAAAGTATATAATTTAGGCCTCCCATATATGCAGAAAAGATCCCTATTATGGAAGATCCATAATGCTCTTTTTCTCACCTTTTTTATTTTATTTTTCATTTATTATTTCCTTTTCTCTCTTAGTTTCCTATGCCATATTGAGACTTCATTTTTGAAGTTGTTATATGTTTGTACAAACAATTTTTATCACAAGCCCGGTTAGGTCAATTTCGCATTTCAAAGTTAAAAAAAAAACTAGACAAGAACATCAAAATGATTTAAAAAAATGGTTAAGAATGGCAAAAGGATGTCACCTTTATTTTATTAAATTGGTAGAAAAACCAAAAAACCAAATATATCAAATTAATTCGAAAAAATAGATTATTAAAAGACTATAAAAACATAAAAAGGACGAAAAAAGTGAACTTGAAAAATAACAATAGAAAAATCAATGAATTTTGATTAGTTTTTTTTCCGATACTTGTGTCTTAAAGCCACCACACCCAAGAAGTGAAGTTAGGGTAATCTAATCAAAAATAATTCTTACTTCATAATATACAGAAGAATTGTTGCTAAAACATTTTGTACGCAGACCCGGTATACTTTACCCCCACCCCCGTATTGTGCAAATATATAGCCCAAATTAGATATTTTCATTGCAATTTCCCACCCGTAAACTTGTTTTTCAGTTTTGGTTTTGTCATAGTTGAGTCAATTTATATGGGTTGAAACAAGAGAGACGCATAGTAAGTATAGCTGGAAATATATAATTTGGGCTATATATTTGCACAATGGAAGGGGGGAGAATATAGTGGATCTGCATGGAAAATGTGTTAGCTACAATTATTTTGTATATTATGAAGCAACAATTGTTTTCATTAGGATTAGCCTAGCTTGACTTCTTGGGTGTTGTGACTAAAAGACACAAGTGCCTTTTTTCGTAATATAAAGAAAGAATTCTTTTTCGTATCCTGAAGTCAAGCCGGGAATGAAGGACACAAGATAGAAACAGGCTGAGAAATGCCTCAGGGTAGGCGGATGTTTTTTTGGGGAAAACGCTTTCAGTGCGAGGATTTGGCGTTATATTTTCCACGAACAAGAAGCCGTAGTTTTAACTTTCCTGCAATCATTTGTTTCTAATATTTGTTATTATGCACAAACGAGAAAGGAAGCATATTAGAACTTTGCCAAAAAAATATCATAAGAGACGAATAAAATCCTATACTGGATAAAAAATTAAACAGCCTAGTACTCAGACGGAGGAGACGTCTTCAGACAAGTAGAGTTCCAATGAAGTGGTTTATCATCAGTGTTGCCACCCTGGCTTGGAAGAATTTACTAAAATCTGAGAGGAAAAATTTACTAAAGCGCATCTGTTTTTACTAAATACTCAGAAAATTTTTTTGCGCATGTGGCTGCCGCCGCACGCGCACCATCAAGCATCGATTTCTACTATAGGGGGATAATCAATAGCATTTTCCACATTCTTTTTTCCTTTTAGCTTCGTTTTTTTCACTTTTCCTCTTTCCTTTT
Source organism: Artemia sinica (assembly GCA_027921565.1). Lineage (NCBI taxonomy): Eukaryota > Metazoa > Arthropoda > Branchiopoda > Anostraca > Artemiidae > Artemia > Artemia sinica. Next base: position 72,094 of record JAPEVW010000108.1, on the reverse strand, counting down.
GTTTTCATTGTATGATTGAAAAATACCGGAAACTTATAAGTTCCAAAATCCATTTTTTTTTATTATTTGGATGTACTACTGGATAGGCTTCATATCTCCGTGTGCGGTGTAACCAAGACGTAAAACAATAGTTTGGAATCTTAGATTCTGGAAATCCTGCTGGTGAAGTCCGGCTTTAAATTTATCAATGGTCTTCAGGTCATAAAATTCAGATATACTGAAAATTAAAAAACAATCAACGAAGAAAAACAGCTACAACTCATATTCACTAAGCAATTCAGACGATGGAGTGCTTAGAATCTGAGGTGTGTTTGAAAGTGATGGCTTTTGAAATTTGTCCCCCAGTTTCCGCTTTTAGGTTTGAAATCTAAACCCTTCGATATCGCATTTTTAAGAAGAAATTTGCCACTTTTAAAACGCTAATTGGGCTGGTCTTTAAATAAGGGATAAGCTGTTTACAAACATTTCGGCAAATTTTAAAGCAATTAATTTAGGATTTTTGTTAACTGATTTCTTCTGGATTCTCTCTTGTTTCGTATTGAAGGGAATCAAAACCAGTACAATCTATGTCACTTCAAAACGGAAATGACGTAATCGGCTTCCGGGTTAGTCGTAAAAATATGTAATTAAAAAGTGCACCTCAAATTGGGACTAGGGCTGCCAAGAAAAAGAAAACTTATATAACATACAATAATTAGTTTTAAGAAATAACATTGTGTCAGTTTTCTTCAGGTCAGGCAATGATACAAATTGAAAAGTAAGAAGAAAAATATGTAGTCACAATAAAAGAAAGTCGCACTTAAACACCTTTAATCGTCTTCTGCCTCATTCGATATAAAGTATCCACTAGTGTCGAATTCTGGTTGAAGGGATCTACTTGTTTCCATTTCTTGATATCCCGAGTAAAATCGCAGGGGGTCACCCAGTCATGCGTTCCACTTGACGACCTGAGAACAAGTTGCTTCGTTTTCATCAGGGACGAAATACTCATGACATTTAGCCTATTCCGGTTTTCAGTTTTGATGATCGACAGAATCAAGAACTGTCTCTCTGCTCCAGCACTTGAATGGGGCAAGCTGCAGAGGGTCAGAAAGAACTTGGGCAAGTATGGAAAAAGTTCGTTTCCAGTAGCGTCTTTAAAAATGGACAAGGCTAACTAACCAACGTAGCAGCTGCTATGAGAGTCTGGGAAAATTTTCTGAAAAGAAATTAAGCCGCATACCAGTCGTGATTTTAAATAGTTTGTCAAACAGTTCGTGGTAACGAACTGTAAGTAAGGAGCGACCCGGCTCAATGGTAAACCGAAACTCTAGAAAAACGGGTTTTTGATACCAATAGATATATCAAAAGAATCAGATTTCAATGCTGATTTCAAATATATAACTTTCATCAAGTTTAGAGCTACCCATCAAAAGTTACGCGCCTGAGAAAATTTGGCTGATTTTCAAAAAAAGGGGAAAGACCCCCTAAAAGTTATAGAACCTTAATGAAAATCACATCATCATATTCAGCGTATCAGAGAACCCTACTGTAGAGGTTTCAAGCTCCTATCTACAAAAATGTGGATTTTTGCATTTTTTTGCCAGAAGAAAGATCACGGATGCGTTGTTTATTTGTTTGTTTGTTTGTTTTTTTTTTTCCCCCAGGGGTGATCGTATCGACCCAGTGGTCCTAGAATATCGTGGGAGGGCTCATTGGAACGGAAATTAAAAGTTCTAGTGCCCTTTTTAAGTGACCAAAAAAAATGGAGGGCAACTAGGCCCCCTCCCATGCTCATTTTTTTTTCCCAAAGTCACCCGATCAAAATTTTGAGATAGCCATTTTGTTCAGCATGGTCGAAAATATGATAAAAATGTCTTTTAGGATGACTTGATCCCCCAAAGTCCCCAGGGAGAGGGCTGAAAGTTATGAACTTTACTCAATGTTAACATATATTATTGGTTATTGGGAAGTATACAGACTTTTTCAGAGGAGATTTTTTCTGGTAGGTGGGGGAACGAGAGGGTCGGGGGCTATATGGAAGGATCTTTCCATGAAGGAGGTTTTCATGGGGGAAGGGACATTGCTCTTAAGGGGGCGCCGGATTTCCCAGCATTATTAAAGAAAAAGATCAGGAATTAAATAAAAAAAAACAAGTTTTTCAACTGATCAACTGATTGTGATTAAGAGGTCATTTTTAAAGAACTGGAAAAAAAAATTCGAACTATAGTTTAAAGAGCAGGGTATTGACTAGGGGGTGAACCCCCTAATATACGTGTTAAAAATTTATGAATATAGAAGTTCGTTACGTAAGTTAATTCTAAGTTACGTATATTTATTACTAAATAAAAACGTTCGTAAATAAAATTAAACAAGTTTCGAGAAAGCCATTTAACCAAATATAATATGCAAATTTTGTTTTAATTATTCATGTACGGTGAGCCAAAATCAAAACCTGCATTAATTCAAAAACGTTCAAAAATTAAATAAAAAAAACAAGTTTTTTTTTAACTGAAAGTAAGGAACGACGTTAAAACTTAAAACAACAGAAATTATTCCGTATATGAAGGGGGCTGTCCCCTCCTCAACGCCTCGCTCTTTACGCTAAAGTTTGACTTTCTCACAACTCTATTTTTTTTAAACAATAAATAAACTTTAGCGTAAAGAGCGAGGCGTTGAGAAGGGGACAGCCCCCTTCATATACGGAATAATTTCTGTTCGTTTTAAGTTTTAACGTCGTTCCTTACTTTCAGTTAAAAAAAAACTTGTTTTTTTTATTTAATCGTTCAAAGCGCGTATCAAGAGGAAGTCGAGAGAAAAGTAGAGATTTTTAAGCGCTAGGGGGACACGAAATAGCAGGAATAAGAGCAATAGTAGCCAATAATATCTAACGTAATCGAAATCAGATTTTGTGATGAACGGACCCTATTTTTTCCCTGGATTTATGGAATATAAAAAAAGTTTTGTTTACTACAAATCATGACTTTTTACTAGATTTCGGGAAATTTACTAGATCCTCTAAATGTACTAGATTATGTTTTTTTTACTAGATCTAGTAAAATCCTACTGACGGTGGCAACCCTGTTTATCATACCTCGAGCAACCCTCGTAGATGGAAGTCAAACGGTATCAAAGACTTGATAACGTAACTAGGTACTTTTTCTCAAATTGAAATCGTCTTGGCTATTGATATTATATTAAAATATTTTAAAGGTGGTCACATAATAATGTGACCACCAAAATCATAGCATAAATAACTTAAACTATTCCATTTTAGTTTATGAATTTCTGGACGGGAAGATCTCTTCTTAAATATAGCCTCAGCCCTGGACGCCAGTTTAGAGACCGCGTTTAGAGACCTGTGCTCCCACGCCCGATGTTTTTTGAGGTTCTTGTAATTTCCATGATATTTTTTAGTTCCTTCCTTACGGAACAAAGGTTTAACTGGTTTATTTTCAAAGAGTTGTATAAAGGATATAGGAGCAAAGGAGCATATAAATATAGGAGCATATATAGGAGTATATATAAAGGATATATATATATATATATATATATATATATATATATATATATATATATATATATATATATATATATATATATATATATATATATATATATATATATATATATATATATATATATGTATATATATATATATATATATATATATATATATATATTATATATATATTATATATATATATATATATATATAATATATATATATATATATATATATATATATATATATGTATATATATATATATATAATATATATATATATATATATATATATATATATATATATATTTATATATCTATATCTATATAATGTCTCATCCAAGATTACAACCTAAGTTGACACGGCCTCGGGAAGTGTTCTTACCGTTGTGTTATATTGATAAAATTGGGAAGTATTTGAACATTCGGAAGTGGTTGAAAAATAGTTCACAAATTAAAAAAAATTGTGCGACAAAGAAATAAATGGCAGATGGAACAAAAAGATCAGTGAGTTGATAAAAACAAACTGGAAATGATTTAATTTAAAAAAGTTAGGGGAGATAATAAGAAACTTATAATTTAATAAAGAAATCCCAAAAATTTAAAGAAATTTACATTTACAGGGGGTTGGGGCCCAGTCCAGCCTGTGTGGTCCCTATGAATCAGATTTTAAGTAAACTCTAAGCCTACTCTATACAGATACAAGACTGTTTATCTTCTTCATAAAAATGGGCATTAGCCTAGTAGTCTTTTCTAATGCGAAATATTTAGTGATTGTCCTTTTCTGAAGAAAACTTGCTAAACACACAAGCAGTACCATTAAATTATTTTTTTGTACTATTTCCAAATATCATGGCCCCTTTTCTGAAATTACACCCACCCCCGGATGGTTCGGGATATAGCCTTAGGAATATATTTAAAAAAATGAACCAATAAAATGTTACTTTACAATATGCAAGAACACGAAAGAAAGAATATCAAAGAGGCACACTTTGTGCCTCTATAAAGAGGCGACCCACCACAATGTTAAGCGATTTCAGGTCCTAGAGGTCGCAGAGAGACGGCGGTAATCGCATTTTTGTAGCCCAAGCTCAAACTAAGAAACTTGCAAAATTTCATCTCCTCCGACTTTATCTTCATGGGGTAAACTGGGGCCGGAAGTTTGGACCCTCCCACCACAGCCCCCTTTAACGTTGTCCGATTGGGCTGAAATTTAGAGGTTAAGCTTTCCTAGGGCCCGGGAGCTTATCCTCGAAATTTCAGCTCAATCCGATCACTCCTTCCCTGTTTTCAAAAAAACAAATATAGCCACTTAAAATTCATCATCATCATTTCTTTTTTTTTCTTAGCCACACCTACAGGCCACAGTTGGCAACGGATCCGATTGAATGAGGACTCATTCGAAGCAGAATTCGACTGTTAGGGCCTTTTGATATTTTCAGACGAAAAAAAATTATCCCCCGAATTTACATTTACGAAAAACCTTAGTTTTTTTTCAAATAATACACATAAACAGGTTAGACATGCTTTGTTATGAAAATATCTGCGCGTCAATTTCATAACAAAGCATGTCTAACCTGTTTATGTGTATTATTTGAAAAAAAACTACGTTTTTTCTAAAGAGTTAAAGAGGCTGAGTTACAAGGTCAACCCTTAAAACGTACAGGGATTAGGAGGCACAGTTGGGGGGGGGGGGCTGTTAAAGAGGCTGAGTCACAAGTTCGAACCTTAAAACGTACAGGGATTAGGAGGCACCCTGTACGACGTGATTTGAGTATTCAGGAATTAAAAGCCTTAACACAAGAATGTTCAAGAGCGGGGGGTTTGGGGGGCTGCAGCCCCCAACTTCAACTCCTGACACGATCAGCTATCAGTTAGTCAAGCAATAATAAGTAATAAACTGTACAAAAACGTGCAGAAATTATTTGAAAAAAACAACGTTTTCTAAAGAGTTAAGAGGCTGAGTTACAAGGTCGAACCTTAAAACGTACAGGGATTAGGAGGCACAGTTGGGGGGCTGCCGCCCCCAAACCCCCGCTTTCGCAGCCTGTAAATAAATAAAAAAAGTTTTTTAAACTGAAAGTAAGGAGCGACATTAAATCTTAAAACGAACAGAAATTATTCCGTATATGAAAGAGGCTGTGCCCTCCTCAACGCCTCGCTCTTTACGCTGAAGTTTTGACTTTCTCACAACTCTTTTTTTAAACAATAAAAACTTTAGCGTAAAGAGCGAGGCGTTGAGGAGGGCACAGCCTCTTTCATATACGGAATAATTTCTGTTCGTTTTAAGATTTAATGTCGCTCCTTACTTTCAGTTTAAAAAACTTTTTTTATTTATTTACAGGCTGCGAAAGCGGGGGGTTTGGGGGGCGGCAGCCCCCAACTGTGCCTCCTAATCCCTGTACGTTTTAAGGTTCGACCTTGTAACTCAGCCTCTTTAACTCTTTAGAAAACGTAGTTTTTTTTCAAATAATAACAAGAAAGAATGTCATCACGAGATTCGAAACAAGGATGATATGTATTTATACAGTTTATATGTGGGACCTCAGATAAGGAGGGAGGGTATAATTTCAAAAGAGTGACCATGATATTTGGAAAAGTCTAGTATTTATACTAAACAAAAAAATCACTTCAGGGTCAAAGCAAGTTACCGGTCCATTGACTTAAAAAGTTCACTAACTGTTCTTGAGTTTTGTAATATTGCGTTGAATAAGGTGGCACAATTTTCTTCAAAATTGTAGGTCAAAGCAGGTTACCGGTCCATTGACTTGGCAAGTTAAACTAACTGTTCTTGAATTCTGTATTGCTGCGTTGAACATTCTTCTAATTAAAATGAAATAATGCTAAATTTATAGGTGCTAAATTTATCCTTTTATTCTTCTTATAGGAAATGGAAATGTTGCTGATTCTAAGGTTGGTCTGTCATCCATGACCCCACTGCCTTTTCTATGACGAAATCAATAAGAGTTCCAAATAGGGATTTGGTCCTTTTATTAGACAGTGAAACAAAAATATAAACAAAGACTTTAAATATTTTGATGACACAGTCGGTCATCATCATCAGTAGAGTCACTAACATATCAAATTAAAACAAACTGTATTTATACTAAACAAAATAATCACTTCAGGGTCAAAGCAAGTTACCGGTTCATTGACTTAAAAAGTTCACTAACAAACAACAAAAGTACGAAGAACAATAGGGAAATCTTTTTGCGTGACAGTGGAGATAATTTGAATGAATATTTCGGCCCTATGTCCAAGGGCCATCCTCAGCAAGACAAAAATATATAAAAGAAAAAATACTCACAACAACATGCCACAATAAAAATAAAAATTTTTATTTTTTTTTAATTTTTTTTAAAGCAGTCCTAGCATCCTTACTTCAGCGAAGTTCAACCAGGACTGATAAAAAGTAAGGTAAAACAAGGCGATTAAATGAGATGAAAGAAAAATATTTAAAAACACGTTCTTATTGCTAATCCAGCCTTTTTGGTAGCTAACCTCAAAGGTCTTTTTTGTGACCGTTCTGTGTTGATGTATATTGGTTCGATTAAAAAATAATTTTTAAGATCATTTTAATTAAATTTGTGTATAGACCATTTAGTGTATATTCCCCCAAGTTCCTATTTAAGGAAATATTATTTCAAATTATCTCCACTGTCTTGCAAAAAGATTTCCCTATTGTTCTTCGTACTATTGTTGTTTGTTGTGAGAAAGGCAGTGTGGTCTTCGTCGTTATTTTAGTTCCCTAAATGTTCTTGAGTTTTTGTAATACTGCGTTGAATAAAGGTGTACGATTTTCTTCAAAATTGTAGGTCAAAGCAGGTTACCGGTCTATTGACTTAGCAAGTTCACTAACTGTTCTTGAATTCTGTAATACTGCTTTGAACATTCTTCTAATTAAAAATGAAATAACGCTGAATTTATAGGTCCTACATTTATCATTTTATTCTTCTCATAGGAAATGAAATGTTGCTGATTCTCAAGTTGGTCTGTCATCCCCATATATGCGACGTTAGTATTTTTTTCCATGACCACACTGCCTTTTCCATGACGAAATCAATAAGACTTCCAAATAGGGATAGGTCCTTTTATTAGACAGTGAAACTAAAATATAAACAAAGATTTTAAATATTTTTATGACACAGTCGGTCTTCATCATCAGTAGAGTTACTAACATATCAAAATTAAAACAAACTGTATTTATACTAAACAAAATAATAACTTCAGGGTCAAGCAAGAAAAAAATACTAACGTCGTAAATATGGGGATGACAGACCAACTTTTGGAATCAGCAACATTTCATTTCCTATGAGAAGAATAAAATGATAAATTTAGCACCTATAAAAATTCAGCATTATTTAATTTCAATTAGAATGATGTTCAACGCAGTATTACAGAATTCAAGAACAGTTATTGAACTTGCTAAGTCAATGGACTGGTAACCTGCTTTGACCTACAATTTTGAAGAAAATTGTACCACCTTTATTCAACGCAGTATTACAAAACTCAAGAACAGTTAGTGAACTTTTTTAGTCAATGGACCGGTAACTTACTTTGACCCTGAAGTGATTATTTTGTTTAGTAGAAAATACAGTTTGTTTTAATTTTGTTGAAATACAGTTTGTTTTAAGTTTTAATTTTATTTTGATATGTTAGTAACTCTACTGATAATGATGACCGACTGTGCCATCGAAATATTTAGAGTCTTTGTTTATATTTTTTGTTTCACTGTCTAATAAAAGGACCTATCCCTGTTTGTAACTCTTATTGATTTCGGCATAGAAAAGGTAGTGAGGTCATGGAAAAGAATAATAATGTTTTTGAGTTAATACAGCTTTTATTTTGGCTCACCGTACGTGAATAATTAAAAGAAAATTTGCATATTAATTTTACATTTTTTTTTTTGCTAAATGGCCTTCTTGAAATTTTTGTTCAGACGTAACTTACGAATTAACTTACGTAACGAAGTTCTATATTCGTATATTTTTTATTTCGTATATTAAGGGGTTTGCCCCCTAGTCAATACCTCGCTCTTTACGCTAAGTTCAAATTTTGTTCGAATTCTTTAAGAATGACCCCTTAATCACAAAAGGCCGTTAATTAGAATAAATAGCTCTGATGAAAGTACACAAAAACTTTAGCGTATAGAGCAAGGTAATAAGTCAGGGGCGAACTCAATCATATACGTATTAATTTCTGTTGGTTTTGAATTTTGATTATGCTGTTTACTTTCAGTTGAAAAAACTGTTTTTTTTTTTACTGTTAAATTTCTGATCGTTTTTTTTAAATAATACTGGGAAATCTGTCGCCCCTTCATAGCAATGTCCCTTCCCCCATGAAATTTTCCTCCACGGAAAGATCCTCCGACGTAACACCCAACCCACCCCACCCCCTAGCTACCAAAAAAAATCCCTCCCTCCTGAAAACTTTTGTATACTTCCCAATAACCAATACTATATGTAAACCTTGGGCAAAGTTCATAATTTGCAGTGCTTCCCCCGCAAACTGTGATGGATTAAGCCATCCTCAAAGACATTGTTATTTTATTTTTCGACCATGCTGAATAAAAAGGATATCTCGAAATTTTTATTGGATGACTTTGGAAAAAAAAATGAGCGTGCGAGAGGGCCTAGTTGCCCTCCATTTTTTTGATTACTTAAAAAGAGTACTAGAACTTTTAACTTCCGTTCTAGTGAGCCCTCCTACAATATTCTAGGACCGCTGGGTCGATATGATCACCTCTGGGAAAAAAACAACAAAAACAAAACAAAAAAAACAAATAAACCCGCATCCGTGATCTTTCTTCTGGCAAAAAAAAAATACAAAATTCCACATTTTTTAGATAGGAGCTTGAAACTTCTATAGTAGGGTTCTCTGATACGCTGAATCTGATGGTGTGATTTTCAATTAAATTCTATGGCTTTTAGGGGGTATTTCCCTTTTTTTCCAAAATAAGGGATATTTTCTAAGGCGCGTAACTTTTGATCGGTAAGACTAAACTTGAGGAAACATATATATTTGAAATCAGCATAAAAATATGATTTTTTTTATTTATTTATTGGTATTAAAATTCGTTTTTTTTTTAGTTTCAATTACTATTGAGCAGGTCGCTCCTTGCTTACAGTTCGTAACCCCGAACTTTTTTATAATTTCAGTATGACTGTTGACAGAACAAGATTCAAACTCAACACTGATGAAATTGAAAGTTGGTGAAGTGATTAACTGACTATTGTCACTAAATAAAGAATAATCTTATGCTCATGAGAGAGAATGTTATCTGTTAATTTCGTACGGTTCTGAACCAAATTAAATAAAGTAGATTCTATCAAATACTATCAATACAATTTAGACGACTAATTTCTTTAATCCAGTTGCCATGCAATAACAGGAAAAATAAATACTTTCGAAATAAATTATCATATTTTCAAGTTTTGACGTCAATAACATTGAGAAAAAGGGATAGATTAGAGGAAGATGAAAACAATTATAATAATCAAAGCAATTTTCCATTCGATATACGAGTAATATCGCGTAGTACTCTCAAATCGTAAATATAGGCGTGATAAATGGGTGTCAGTAAGCATCACATAGTCACCTACGGAACCGGTTCCGTAGGTGATTATCAAAGTATAATCACCTATGGAACAAGTATAATCACCTACGAAACTTGAAAAAATTAGGCACCAGGTTCGCACAGGTATGGAATCGTCTCCGGAGACACGGACAAAGGGTTGTTTTTTTTTGTGTGGAGAGGATAGGTTTTGTCAGTACTTGTTGTATGTGTTTATACTTTGATCTATATTTACTTGGCTACAACGCAATATTAACCATGAACAAGTCGCTCCTAGGGGTGAGCTCTTTCCATTGAACATCGGACTGGCTAACCCCTGTGATTATCTCAAATGGGGGTAACTCAAAATCGTAATATTTTATAGTGAGCGACTGCGTTCGCACGGACCCTTTCCTACATATAGAAAAAGTATTTACCTGTGGGCCCTTTTATATGTCACACATTATGCAGTTAAAAGGAAAAGGTATTCAATTGTTTAGACATTAATGGGACATGTAAAATTGATCATTGCGCCCTTTTGAAAAGATAATTTCTTGATTAACTTACATGTTTGAGATATTACAGAAAAATTAGGCCTAAAATTCCAAGCATATAAGAGAGTTGAGCTTCTCTACATTGAGTTGTTAATTCTGCGATCTTTTTATAAAAACGGAGATGTAAAGTAATAAGAAGCAGTTACTGTTGAAATGCCTTCGAAACTGTTCTTTACGATTCTTATTTATAGATTTTTTGAAACATTGATTCTACTTTTTCTTTTTTCTATTAATTATGCCGTCTGTGTTGTACTTTTTACATCTACGGAGGGCAATCAATCCACACATAGCCTTACATTTGTAGACATGTTAATAGAGATTTTTAGACTTCCAGAGCTCCGTTTTCAAACCAGCTCACATCCAACACCGAGTTGGATGTGAGCTAGTTTACATCCATAGCCGTGTAGACTATGGTTTTGAATAACTGTGTTCCAGTCTTTCAGAACTTTAGTTCAACTGTAGCCCACTATTCTGGCAAGTGAGTTGAGGACCTGTGTTGCCACTTATGCCGCATTTCGCGGCATTACGCCGTGATTCTGAGAGAAAAGCCGCATAAAATTTTGATCATGCCGCACGCCACGATTATGCCGCGAAATGGCTTTTTATACCGCATTTTTTCCCGTATGTAAAATTTGTCCAGCTTTAAGTTTCTTATCTTTCGCAAATGTCTTTGTTTCATAAAATGGGGATTTCAAAGACGCGTCCGACTCGTTTCGTGGAAGTCAACTACGGACCTTAATTAATGACCCGTTGGCGGTCGGCAGCTTGTCCCTTGGGAGGCCACTGTGTTCGAAGGGGGTTGAGTTATTTTTGCGGGTTTGACGAAACTTTGAGACATATATTTCGTCCGGAATCCGGCTGAAACCGGATAATTTGTTATACCAATATTTTTTATTTGAAGTTGACTAGATGTTGGAAATAGGGGTAAGGAGATACGCTAAATTCATTTCTGAGCTTCAATTTTTTGCCAGACAAGTAGCTCCGGAATGGGCCAGCTACCACGGTAACTGATATTCAGATATCACAGTCCGACCGTGGTATCTGCTCGTGGTATCTGAAAAGTCATCTAATTTTCATCAAATTTTGTAAAATTGGTGAGAAAGAAGTTCAGCACTTAGTTATGTAATTGGATATCAGTTTTTTCTTTTGGGATGACTTTTGAAAAGTGCAATTTTCGGCAATATAATAGTCGTTTTTGCAGTGAACCGTATATCAGATATCACGGTAACTGCAAAACGACTAACTGCAGATCCGCAGTTACCATGTTAACAGAGGGTTTCAGCAAAAACAAAACATATGTGTGTTTACGTCATATCTACTGTGATTCGACGTCATATCTGACGTCACCAAATGGTAGTGGGATGTTCCCAAATGTCGGGAAAATGGTTCAGTACTTTTTCTCACTCCCTTTCTCAAACGTTATTGCCGAGCGTCTCTTCAGTTTGCTCAAGGAAGTGAAAAAACTGATAAGCGAAACCGACTGAGGGCAGTGACTCTTTCGGCAACACTGAAAACCAAGTGTGGCCTTAAGCGCAATTCTAAAGGAGGGCTTGACTCGGGCAAGTCAGTGCTAGAGCTAGAACCCAGACTAGTCAAGCGTGCACTCAAAGTGAAGGCTAGTGCCTCTTCTCGTGACTGTAACGTTTTGAACCAAAGCATTGTGTAGGGTCTGGCCAAAGATATTGTTTGTGACACACGTGAACAGTCTGATTCCGATTAATCTTGTCTGTTTGTCTTGTATTATTTGTCTGAATGTTCCTTCTTGAGGTTTTGATATTGATTTTCATTAAACATTAATCGAAAAAGGTTGAGATACGAGAATCTAGTTACCCATTAATGATTCTATTGGATAGGCTTGAAGCCCAAGGGAAAATCGCTTTTAATTTCTTCACTATTCACTTCACATTTATACGGTTTTCCCATCGTGGACTTTCCCTGCTGTGGTACCTCTGCATTTTTACTTCTGTTGCGTGCTTGACGAAACGATGAACGACAAATGTGTGTTCACGGACTGAGCTGACCATGCTTACCTTTGACCGCTGAAAAGAAGGATAGACAGCACGTGTTTTCTCAAATTTATGACATATCTTCACCACATTTCACTTGACACTGAATCAACATTCATATTAAAGCGAGATTTTTCACCCATTTTCTCTCAAAAATACAAAACAGCTTTATCCGAGAATTTCAGGCATGCCGTGGTTTTTACCGCATTTTGGTTCAAGGATGCCCGCGGAAATGCCACTTTTTGACGAGGCCGGCGCCTCGGAGCAGTGCCGGTCGAGTGGCAACACTGTTAAGGACGGTGAATCTAAAAACGGTGTTTGTCGATCTCACTTAAACCATTCTTAAAACCCTCTGGCTGAAAACAGGGTTTAGATACAGCGCGTCTATATTTGCCTTTTTGTGGAAAACTGATTTTCAACTGAAACTGATTTTCAACTGAACTGGAAACTGTTTTTTTTTCAACTGAAAGTAAGGAGCAAAATAAAAACTTAAAACGGACAGAAATTATTACAAATATGAGGGAGGTTGTTCCTTCCTCAATGCCTCGCTCATTAAGCTAAAGTTTTTGAATTTTAAAAATACTCATTATTCTAAAAAAAAAATGCTCATTATTCTTAACAAATGACCCTTGTGTTTCATGAGTCATTCTTAAAAAAAATGGGACAAAACGTCAAACTTAAGCGCAAAGAACAAGGTAATGAGGAAGGGCAACCCCTATTATATTCGTAATAATATCTCTTTTTTTCAAGTCTTAATGTTGCTCCTTACTTTCAGTTTAAAAAGCTTGATTTGTTAGGCATATTCTTTTAGAGAACACAGGATAAACGAAAGAGAATCTGAGTCCATTCTGAAGAAAACTGAATAAGCGCATTCTTTTGCATTAAAATTTTGGAAGAGTCCTTTAATTAAGTTCTGGTTAAAGCCAGTTCTGGTTAAATGATCAAAAGATATATTGTAAGCACGGTTCCAAACTGAACACATTTTATGTCGAAAAAACCTATTTCCATGTGCCGGCCCAGAAAAAAAAATGACATATAAAGGTATATTCTAGAAATATGGGGCATTAAATGGCAAAAAGGGACACATTTTGTAAATTTATCCCATTACATTTTGTAAATCCATTCGCCGAAAGCTTCTTTTGATAGTCTATAATATACTATGAGGGGTCGTTTTATGTGACCATCCTTCTTATATTTAAATAAAATAGTCAAAAGTCAATGGAGGGCATCCAGGCCCCCTCCCAAGGCCATTTGATCGAAATCTTGGGATAACCCTTATGCTCCACATAGTTTAAAAGAGCAGTATCTCCTTTCAGCCGTTTAGTATTTGTGACGGATGCAAATTAGACTATAAAGATAGCTAAGTATAAAATACCAAGTGTAATAAGTTCAAAACAAAAGGCGTTTTTAGCAGTTTCATGATACCTAGAGGAAAAAATGCAAATGGACAAACTGAACCATTAAATTTGACAAGATCAAGAGGAGGACCAGTATTTTTGTTAAATTTTGACGAGTCAAGCAGAAATTAGGGGGGGGGGGTTTAAACGCTGTATGCTGTTGTGAGTTTTTCTTAGTACTGTTGTTGTTAGTAATAAGTTTTTGACGCGTCTTGATTGTCAAATATAAGGGGGGGGGGGGGGGGGGTGGGGGGGGGGGGGGGGGGGTCGGTGGGGGGGGTGGGGGCGGGGGGGCGTGGGGGGGGGGGGGGGGTGGGGGGGGGGGGGGGGTTAGGGGGGGGGGGGGGGGGGGGGGGGGGGGGGGGGGGGGGGGCGGGGGGGGGGGGGTCATGTAAATTTGATCCTTATATTTTTACTTTTATTTACACTCGTATGGGCAAAACGCACACTGCTTAAAATATAATAATGTTAAATATTGAATTTTATGCATTAGTGCTTGGTTTTTTAAATTATTTTTAACATTAGTGCTAAATTAGATAATAATTGAACTTAATCGGTTTTTTTTTTGTTAAATGAACTCTAGTTGTTAATGCTATAGTTTTGGTAGTTTGGTTAATGCTAATGAAATAAAATAAATAAGATGAATCTATAATAGTGTAGAAACAAATTTGGGCATTATTTTTGCACACTAGGGGGGGATTGGGGTAAAAAGCATAGCATATATTAAATACGTAACCCAACCTAACCTATGTACCTTTTTCTCCTTTAAATTCCAAAAAACATCAGTTTAAATATCGTCAACGAAATTTAAAACCACGGTAAGCATTCATTACTGTATAGCAGTGTCTTAAATTAACCCATACAAAACGGGTTTTCTGTCGCTTCTCCAGTTTGACATATATAAAAGAGTGCGTTTAACATAAAAATACTCCTTAATTCTTTTCGGTACCATCGTAATGATTGAAGTTATTATGCTCTTGTTCAATTGTATTCTTCACGATATTAAGGGTAAATTTTTTTATAAAAACTATTCAGGCAATTTTTTTTTTATCAAAATTATTTTTCTTCCTGCAATTTGGTAGTGTTTCCAAATTTAATTTCATGAAATTCTACAATTCTGGATGATGTTATTACCTTCGAATAGTACTAACACAAAGAAACTCTACATGTAAAAAGCCTTCTGAGTAATAAAGTTTTTGTTGCTTTTAATTGCTTAAAATTTCAATCAATAGTGCCAGTACAATTTTAAAAAGTAAGTATATTTGTTCTTTCCAGAAATTGCTTTTCTTAAAGACTTATGTGATTCAGTTTCATAAGAGCCTGTCACAGCCGTAAACCATCGGGCAGAGGTGTCACATATGTGGGAGGAGAGCCCCCCATTTTTTAGTCCGTGTGTATAAAAAATTGGGTTAGTAGAGGGTGTGAAGCTCCAATATTATACTGGCTTCATTTTTTTCAAATTTATTTTATTTAAATCGGCTTACGAAATAAATTAAGTAAAATCAAAGCATAAAAATTGGTATCCGTTTGGTAAGAAACGAAGCAATTTTAATAACACTATCACTCAATCAATAGGTGAAAATGAAAAGCCAGTCGGTAAGATGTGCCCCCCCCCCTCCAAAAAAAAACTTTTTGGCTACTGACGGCTCTGCCAACAGATCTGAAGCACTTTATTTAACACGGAACTATAGTAAATCTCGTATTTTCTTAGACTCACTAGTAACTCCTTCATCATTAATTTGGACAGTTCTCCGTGGTCAGGTGGACTGATTTAAAGAAGAATTGTCAACTCTGGGTTAAATACATTTTATTCTAAATGTGTCAGATTTAGAATTTTTAACATTGAGAGGGAAGAACGCAACCAGTGGCGGATCCAGGGGGGGTGATACCCCGCCCCCTAGCGTAGTCTAAAGAAGTGTAATTTACTTAATTAACTCAAGTTTGCGTTAATTAAGCTTGCTCATTACGCAAATTTATCGGATCAACCTATTTTGCCCCCCCCCCTTAAAAAAATCCTAGATCCGCCCCTGAACATATTTGGCCAATAACGGTAGAATGCATTAAAACAAGACAAGTTATTATTAATTTTAACCCAACATTGGCCAAACATCTGTGACGCAGAAGATCTGAAATATGATTGATTGTTAAAGTCATTTTATTTGGCAATGCCCTTGCCCAAAAGTCAGACGGCCGTGAAAATACTGTGTTTTTCCGCCTGTTTTAAGAGTTGCTTGAACGCTAATTGGAAAAACATGTGTTGGCAAATGAAAAATCTTACAGATTTTAATTCGTAAATGACAAGAGTAGTAGATAAGTAAAGAAAAAAAAAACAGGTTAAATTAATTATCTGTTGAAACTAATAATTATAAATATTATATAATTATAAATAAATTATCTGTTAAATTAATTATCTGTTGAATATATATATATATATATATTATATATATATATATATATATATATATATATATATATATATATATAATATATATATATATATATATATATATATATATATATAGATATATATATATATATATATATCATATATCTATATATATATATATATTATCATATATTATATATATATATATATATATATATATATATATATATATATATATATATATATATATATATATATATATATTATATATATATATATACTCAAACACTTCTGTCCAGTAAATCTCACTGAAAACCCCCTTATATCTTATAAACTAAAGCACAAATGGTAAAATCAAACATGTCTCCCTTGTCCTTGCTAACTACATACCCATTTAAATTGATTAATTGTACGTCGGCTTGTTGTTTTTACATATATTTATTAAGAAATTTAAAAGACAACGAGATTCTCCTCCCTGGACTCTAAAGAATACTCTTTAGCCCCCCCCCCGGGCCGTGTCCAGAATATTGTTATGGAGGGAGGCTATAAAATAGGTTTAAAAAACCGTCAAAAATTTGTTTATTATAAAATTTTGAATAAATTTTGATCTTATGGGAAGTGTCTAATGCGGATTAGAAAAATCCAAATACGAACTGATAAGTTTATTGAATGTTATTTGAGCATTGCAACCAAAATTAAACTTGCAACAAACCTTGTTACTCGTATTCTAACAAAGTCTTTGACAAGGCTCATTAAATAATCACTTCTCGGCCTTTTAGCTAAGATCAAAGTGTAGTATCTGTTCTTATCAGCTTAATATCTAATACGGTCCCTACAAGGGGCCCAGCCAGAATATTAAACCTATTTTTGGAAACCGGGGGGATGTTGGGGCTTGCTCCGCTCCCTCCATGAGTTGGCAAGATATTGCAGCATCTTCGGGATAAGCACACCTCTATCAAGCAGAAATAAAAGTCCATGCACCAAAATAAGTCCCCATCCATTTTTTCTTAAATAGTCCGTAATTATTAACTACTGAAATTTAAATAGAACCAAGATTCAAGTAGAATTGCTGAAGCGATTGTTTTTGGCCTCAGACGGCTTGGTTCTGCGGTGGTTGTTTGTTAGTAGTAGTAGGAGTGATGACTATACCCCCCTTTGTTTTTTAACGAGAAAATAATTGCCATAACCAGTAAAACGGCCACTGGGTTCTCAGAAATTAAAGTTTTGACTATTCAGTCATGTTGATAACAGAGTGAGAAACCCCTGATTTTCTTTTCTCAAAAAGGTAAATTTGCAATCAAAAACTTAAGACGTTTGATTATGAAAATGATATAGAACATTGCTATTTTTAAAAATAATTTTGAGACTTGATTCATTGATGTGAAAAAGTTGTGTACACCTGCATCTCTTTAATTAATTATAACTACTGAATGGCATTCAAAGCAACCGGGTTTATCTCGGAAGATATTAGTAAAATGTTAACCGCAATCTTAACCATGAACAAGTCGTTCCTAGGGTGAGGTCTTTCCATTGAACATCGGAATATCGGACTGGCTGACTCCTGTGATTATCTCAAATGGGAGTAACTCAAAAGCATAATAATTTATATTGAGGGACTGCGTTCGCACGGACCCTTGTCCACATATAGAAAAAACTAAAGCACAAATGGTAAAATCAAACATGTCTCCCTTGTCCTTGCTAACTACGCACCCATTTAAATGGGATTAATAGTACGTCGGCTTGTGGTTTTTACGGATATTTGTTAAACAAATTTAAAAGACAACGAAACTCCCCTCCCTGGTCTCTAAAGAATACTCTTGCCCCCCCCCCCCCCCCCTCCCCAGAGCAGTGTCCATAATATTTTTATGGAGGGAGGGGTATGAAATAAGTTAAAAAACCCCACAACCCTCAGGGCTAGGGTTGTAAGATATGCTATGGGGGCATATAAGGTTTTTAAAGAACGCGTTGTCGTAGATACTTCAAAAAGGCTCATTCGATTAGAAATTGGAATGCCTAATGCCCTTTTTAATGGTAGAAAGTGATTGGAAGGCAACTAACACCCCTTTAACGCCCACCATTTCCCCAAACACATCGAATCAAAGTTTTGAGATAGCCATTTTGTTCCACGCAGTTTAAAGTTCAGGAAATTATACCTTTGAGCACGACATTCCCCTCCCCACAGTCTTCATGGCAAGGGTTATAAGTTATGCCGTAGGGGCATATAAGGTTAATATTGAAATCTTTATCGTAGAACCTTGAAAAAGGGATCTGGAAATTCAAAGGGCTAGTGCCCTTTTTAATTGTCAAAAGTGATTTGAGGGCAATTAACCCTACTCTCACGCCCGCCTTTTCCCTAAACACATCCAATCAAAATTCTATATAGCCACTTTATTCAACGTAGTTGAAAGTTTTGGAAATTGGGTCTTTAAGGATAACAACCCCTCCCCTCCCCACAGCCCTCAGAGCAAGAGTTGTAAGCTATACCCTGGGGGCATATAAGGTTTTTATAGAAAGCGATGTTGTAGAAACTTCAAAAAGGGCTCACTCAATTGGAAATTGAAAGGGCTAGTGCCCTTTTTATAGTCGAAAGTGATTGAAGGGCAACTAAACCCCTCTCTCACGCCCACCTTTTTCCAAACACAACCAATCAAAATTTTGAGATATCCATTTTGTTCAAAGTAGTTGAAAGTACTGGAAATTAGGTCTTTTAGGTTGATAACCCCCTCAGAGCCCTTTGTGCAAAGGTTGTAAGTTATTCCTTGGGGGTAAATAGGGTTTATATAGAAAGTTGTTGTGGAAATTTCAAAAAGGGCTCATTTGATTGGAAATTGAAACTGCCCTTTTTAATAGTCGAAAGTGAGTGGAGAGTACTTAACCCCCTCTCACACCCACCATTTCCCAAAGAAAATTCAATCAAAGTTTATGGATAGCCATTTTCTTCAACGTAGTTGAAAGTTCTAGAAATTATGTATTTACGGATGACAAACCCCCCAGATCTCCTAGGGCAAAGGTTGTAAGTTATGCCTTGGGGGAATATAAGGTTTTTATGGATTGAGTTGTCGTAAAAACTTCAAAAGGGGCTTATTCAATTGGAAATTGAGAAGGCTAGTGCCCTTTTTAATAGTCGAAAGTGATTGAAGGGTAACTAACCCCCCTCTCACGCCCATCATTCCCCCAAACACATCCAATCAAAATTTCGAGATAGCCATTTTGCTCAACTTAGTAGAAAGTTCTGGAAATTAGGTCTTTGAGGATGACAACCCTCCCCCCCCCCACCCAGCCCTTAGGGTAAGGGTTGTAAGTTATGCTCTGGGAGCATATAAGGTTTTTATTTAAAGCGTTGTCGTAGAAACTTCAAAAGGGCTCATTTGACTGGAAATTGAAAGGGCTAGTGCCTTTTTTAATGGCTGAAAGTGATTGGAGAGCAATTAAGGCCCCTCTCACGTCCACCATTTCCCCAAACACATCCAATCAAATTTTGAGATAGCCATTTTGTTTAACGTAGTTGAAAGTTCTGGCAATTAAATCTTAGAGGATGACAACCACCCAAAACAGCCCTTAGGGTAAGGTTGTAATTTATGCCCTGGGAGCATATAAGGTGTTTTTTAGAAAGTGTTGTCGTAGAAACTCAAAAAGGGCTCATTCGATTGGAAATCAAAAGGCTCAGTGCCCTTTTTAATAGTCATAAATGATTGGAAGGCTTGGCATTTTTATAGTAAAGATCGATGTGGGTATAATGTGTTATTTTTGTCGTTGTTGTTGTTTTGACAAGGGCACTTCGTATCGAAAGAGTTGTCATAGGAACTTTGAAAAGGGCTCATTAGATTGAAAATAGAAAGGGCTGATGCCCTTTTTAATAGTCAAAAGTGATTGGAGGGTAACTAATCCCCCTCCCACCCCCACCCTCTCATTTTCCCATTATGTTTAAAAACTAAATATTGCCTTAAGATTGAATCAAAATGCACTGTGTTAAAGCTAATTCCCAATAAAGGATCTCAGCAGTATCCCAAGACCGACTGAGGGTATTATGGTCAAACTTTTGAGGCTACTTCTGCTCTTAAAATTTATTCAAATCAAAACAGTCTAAGTGTATCCAAGCTATAAAAGAAAGTGAACAGATTTTTTTGCGAATGGCATCAAATTTTTCCATTTCAGATCACCTAGAGGAGGTATGAAACTCAATTAAACACTACTATTTGTGTCCAGATTTTTAAAAGGGTGTATGTTGTTAAAAATTGCTGAAAGTTTTTCTCCAGCATACAAATAGCAGGCCAAACTATAAAGTCTTAAGAAAACCGAAAAGATTTAAAGCATTATTTTCTTTTTCCCTGAAAAGACTATGTCAATATAAAACGAGCAGAAATTAATTAAAAAAGACTTTTTCCACAAAATAAGTTTTTCAAAGAAAAGTAAAGAACTCCATTAAACAAAAAATGAGCAAAAATAAAATCAAACAATCTACCAAGCATGAAACTACCACAAATCAACATCGATAAATAAATGAAACCCAAAACGAACAGAAATTACAATAAATAACCGAGTCAAACTCAAAATGAGCAGAAATTAACATAAGTTGGGCTCAAAACCCCTATGCCTTCCCAAGGCCAGAACATAAATTTGCACTTTACTACTATTTTGTGGAAAAAGTTTTTTAATTAATTATTTAAAAAAAAACTATCAGAAATCCAATAATACGAAAATGAGTTTTTTCAACTGAAAGTAAGGAGCAGCATCACGAACAGAAATTATTACGTATATGATTGGGTTCGCCTCTTAGTCATTACCTCGCTCTTTACACTAAAGTTTTTTTGTACTTTCATCAGAGCTATTTATTCTAATTAACGGCCTTTGTGCTAAAAGGCCTCATTCTTAAAGAGTTGGAACAAAATTTGAACTTTAGCGTAAAGAGCGAGGTATTTGAACTATACGTAAAGTTCGTTACGCAAGCTAATTTGTAAGTTACGTCAGAATGAAATTTTCAGAAAGCCATTTAGCCAAAAAAAAGTAAAATTAACAGGCAAATTTTGTTTTAATTATTTATTTATTTAGCGCTGAAAAACCTCTTCCTAGCTAATTTGTCTACTATGGGCTGCCTCCCCGTAGTAGCATAATAGTTTTAGGCCTGAATATATAATGAATTGGAGGTAATAGGCTTGAAACTGTCTGTGCAGGATTTCGACTCTTGTTGATAGAAGAGCATCGCCAAGTGCTGAAAACCCTGTTGTGACCAGATTGGCCTCCCCAGGATTGCACAAAGCCTCCATTCATACTGGATGGGTCCCAGGGACTTCTCGCTGACCAAAAAGTTTGTCCGGTTGACTGACAAATTCAGACGATTCTAACTGGACTTATTAGGAGATCAGAAACTCATATCCCAGGGGTAGGAAGTATCAAATTAGGTGATGTAGAAATTTTTTACTCAGGCAGGAAGGATGGGGTAAAAGATCAAGACAAGGAGCAGGGCTCATTATGACTGAGGAAGCTGCTAAGTTTTGTTTAGGCTAGGAAGTAATAATAATAGAATTCTAACTGCTCATTTTATGACCAAAAGTTTAAGGTATCAGTTAAAGTAGCATATGCCCCTGTAGAACCAACTGACGAAGATACTAGTGACTCAGATGAATTTTACTTACAGTTACAGAGAGCAATAAGGTCGCCCTACCCCGACCCCGAAATAGATAGGGTCCCAGGTAGAAATATGAGTAGAAAATGGGTTGCCGAAGGGGGGAGTGATTTCAGTGAACCTCATTAAAATGTTTTGTACCTGTAGCAAATTAGATACAAAAAATGAGTTTTTTTAATGAAAAATTAGCGTAAGTAGTAAAAATGGGTTCTCAAATAATATCAGTTTCACTTTTTTGGATAATATTTTCTTCTTGAGTTCTTAGCGAGTATTTTGACCAACATTATTTTCCCCCAAGTCCCTATTTAAGGAAATATTATTATTAATCTTAATTCTGATTTCAATTGATTCTCGGACTACCTGCTTTATGCCTAGGTCATTGCTAATAAGGTGGCAGATTCATCAAAAAGTATATTGTGGCTAGGATTTTCAAAAAAATGGCTGCCTAATGCAGAATCAGATGAAACAACGGAAATACTAGAATTTAGAGCTTTGACTATATCATCTTTATGCTGTTGTATGCGCTTTTCAAAATTCTGGTTTGTTCTACCTACATAATATTTGCCACAATCGTATGGTATTTGATAGACCCCTCTTTGGCAGTAGAATGCTAATATTGAATTTCATGGATGCCCTAGGAAAACATTTCTATGGATGCTCTACACCTTTTCAAAGAGAGTGAGTATCCTCTCACATGGCCTTAAACTTCTATGGATGCCCTAGGAAAACATTTCTATGGAAGCTATACACCTTTTCAAAGAGAGTGAGTATACAGGAATGGTATTGTCTTGAGGGGGGGGGGGGAATTTTCCATGGAAGAGGGGAAGGGTATTTTTACATAAAAAACAACTTCAACCGTGGCCCGCAATCAGAAATTAAATTATACCAAAGAAAAAAAAGTTTTCTTCAACTGAAAGTAAGGAGCAACATCAAAACTTAAACGGGCAGAAATAGAGGTTGTTTCCAAAGATTTAGGATTCATTAGCTTTAGTGTTGCCAGTCAAAAGCTTTGAACTTTGAGAAAATTGTCTGATTATCGAAAAATGGGCAGATTCATCAAAACGTAATATTGTGGCTAGGATTTCAAAAAATGGCTAGCCTAAGCGCAGAATCAGATTGAAACAACGGAAAATACTAGAATTTAGAAACACCCTCATCTTTGGCAAAAGTCGACAGAAATGGTATTGTCTTGAGGGGGGAATTTTCCATGGAAGAGGAGAAGGGTATTTTTTTACATGAAAACAACTTCAACCATGGCCCGCAATCAGAAATTAAATTATAAAAAAAAAGTTTTTTTCAACTGAAAGTAAGGAGCAACTGAAAGTAATGCCCCCCTCCGGCACGCCGGAGGGGGGCATTAAATAGTGGGAATTTATGCTAATACACATACACACACAGAGACGACAACACACATAGCGAGGACATATGCACAGAGACGACACACACACAGAGACGAAACACACACAGAGACGACACACACACACACACACACACACACACACACAGAGACGACACACACATAGCGACGACACATGCACAGAGAGGACACACACACACAGAGACGACGCAAACACACACACACGCACACAGAGAGAAGACACACGCACAGAGACGACACACACACACACACACACACAGAGAGACGACACACACACACAGAGATGAGACACACAGAGACTAAACACACATAGAGACGGCACACGCGCAGAGACAATACACACACAGAGTCGACTCACACACAGAGAGGACAAAAAACAGGGACGAGAGACACAAAGAGACGACTCACACACAGTGAGGACAAACATACAGAAACGACACACGCACACAGAGACGGCACACACATAGAGACAACACAGACACAGAGACGACAGACACACAGAGACGAAACATACACAGAGACCACACATGCACAGAGGCGACACACACACACACACAGAGACGACAAACATGCAGAGAAGACACAAAAACAGAGACGACACACCCACAGAGACGACACACACACACACACACACAGACACGAAAACACAAATAGAGACGAGACACACATAGAGACAGCACACACACACAGAGAACACCCACACAGAGACTACACACACAGAGAGAGGGCACACACAGAGAGACGACACACACACAAAGTGACGACTTACACACTAAAGTTAATGACTCCTAATCTTTGGAAACAGCCTCTATTTCTGCCCGTTTAAGTTTTGATGTTGCTCCTTAGTTTCAGTTGAAGAAATTTTTTTATAATTTAATTTCTGATTGCGGGCCACGGTTGAAGTTGTTTTCATGTAAAAATACCCTTCCCCTCTTCCATGGAAAATCCCCCCTCAAGACAATACCATTCCTGTCGACTTTTGGAGGGTGTTTCCCCATTTTTCGATAATCAGGCAATTTTCTCAAGCACATAGCTTTTGACTGACAACACTAAAGTTAATGAATTCTAAATCTTTGGAAACAGCCTCTATTTCTGACTGTTTAAGTTTTGACGTTGCTCCTTACTTTCAGTTGAAGAAACTTTTTTTATAATTTAATTTCTGATTGCGGGCCATGGTTGAAGTTGTTTTCATGTAAAAATACCCTTTCTCCTCTTCCATGGAAAATTCCCCCTCAAGACAATACCATTCCTGTCGACTTTTGGAGGGTGTTTCCCCATTTTTCTATAATCAGACAAGTTTCTCAAGTTCATAGCTTTTGACTGGAACACTAAAGTTAATGAATCCTAAATCTTTGGAAACAACCTCTATTTCTGCCCGTTTAAGTTTTGATGTTGCTTTTTACTTTCAGTTGAAGAAACTTTTTTATAATTTACTTTCTGATTGCGGGCCACGGTTAAAGTTGTTTTCATGTAAAAATACCCTTCCCCCTCTTCCATGGAAAATTCCCCCCCCCTCAATTCCTGTCGAAGTTGTTTTCATGTAAAAATACCCTTCTCCTCTTCCATGGAAAATTCCCCCCTCAAGACAATACCATTCCTGTCAACTTTTGGAGGGTGTTTCCCCATTTTTCGATAATCAGGCAATTTTCTCAAGCTCATAGCTTTTGACTGACAACACTAAAGTTAATAAATTCTAAATCTTTGGAAACAGCCTCTATTTCTGCCCGTTTAAGTTTTGATAAAAAAAATAGCGCACGCCATGCTGAATTTGTTTTCAAAAACCCATCTGTTCGAAAACATGTTTGTTATCGTTAACCATTTCCAAAGATGTAAGAAAATTATGGAAAATACAATTCTCAGGTTCAAATCTGAAACTTTAGTCTATTTTCGGATTGAAAAATAAAACTATTTCTATTAAATCTGAGCTAATAAGGGTTTTTGGCCGTAAACTCTAGTTTCTTGTAAGAAAATTATGGAAAATACAATTCTCTGGTTCAAATCTGAAACTTTAGTCTATTTTCGGATCGAAAAATAAAACTATTTCTATAAAATCTGAGCTAATAAGGGTTTTTGGTCGTAAACTCTAGTTTTTGTAAGAAAATTATGGAAAATACAATTTTCTGGTTCAAATCTGAAACTTCAGTCTATTTTTAGATCGAAAAATAAAACTATTTCTATAAAATCTGAGCTAATAAGGGTTTTTGGCCATAAACTCTAGTTTTTTTGTAAGAAAATTATGGAAAATACAATTTTCTGGTTCAAATCTGAAACTTTAGTCTATTTTTGGCTCGAAAAACAGTCTGCTTGAAAAACGAACGTTCGATATGCTAGCTTACTCTAAAAATAATGAACAGATAACAATGTAATGCATAATATATTTTAATGAAATAATGTCATGTAGAATATTAATACAAAAAATATATATTATTATACATTATTAATATCAATGAACAAATTTGGACATTTTGAATCTGTTCCATAAAATGGTTCACCACGTTCTCTCTTGATACTATAACTATTGTCTTCTCTTAGTTCGTAATCAGTAGAATAATCATTATTCCATTTTGAATCATACACAATTTTTACTGGTGTCTCATGAACAGGCTCAATATGTTTTTCGTCTTTGGTATTATTTGATTCATTGACTGTTTGATCAATGCCAGTAACGTTTGCTGGTGCTTTGTTTTTCATCGTTTCATCTTTATATTCCGTAGCGATATTTTCTGACAATGCCATTTTTATTTTTCTGACAATTTCACTGTCTATTAACACATTATTTTTACACAGGTAACAGTTTCGGCACGTAAACAAGATATGGTTTACGATATTAGTAGCAGAGTAGGGCTTTCTTTTATTAGCCTTCCGTTGAATGCTAATACCCGAAAGCTGATGATTGGATGTATCCGTAGGTAATGTGTTACCTGCAGCAGTAGCAAGGAGCTGTCCTCTATCATCAACGATATTTTTATGTTAGCATTCTCTTTGAGTGTAATCATCTCTGGAAATGATAATTTCGCATATCCAGCCTTTGTATAATAGAAAATCTTGGGTGCTCCAAAGAAATCTAAACTCTCACTGTCATGACAACGCACGCATACGTTTCCAATAGTGCTACCACTTGTACTTGTTTCATAGTTTAAATACTTCTCCTTGTCGGCATTCAATGCTACAATAACCTTGTTATGTGAACAGACTCTATTAAAATGTTCCATCTTCCCTTTTTTTTTAAAGATATGACTTATGTGTTTATCGCTCCACTGCGTAAGAAATACTGATTTAATGCATACAATAGACAAGGTAGTGTCGATAACCGGTCATAGAATACCAGTGGGAAAAGCCACATCATGTCTCTGACCAATCATAGAGCAATTGTTAGAACCGTAAGCATATTTTGAAATTTTAAGATATGTACAGAAAGAAAAAAATAAATGAAGTTGAAAAATTTCGAAGTTAAAAAAAAAAAGTTTGTTTTTATTAAAAAAAAAGTATTGAATTATTAGTTCAGATTTTACGGATATAGTTTTTTATTTTTTAATCCAAAAATAGACTTAAGTTTCACACCTGTACCCGAGAATTGTATTTTCCATAATTTTTTTTACAAAAAAAAACTAGAGTTTACGGTCAAAACCCTTATTAGCTCAGATTTTACGGAAATAGTTTATTTTTATAGGTTTCAGACAACACACGCCTATGAGAGACTAATACCCATCCCTAAAAAAAAAACACTTTTCAGCCATTTCATGTTAAAAATGCGGGGGGCTGGGCACGGTTGAAGTTGTTTTCACGTAAAAATACCCTCCCCCTCTTCCATGGAAAATTCCCCCCTCAACTCAATCCCATTCCTGTCGACTTTTGGAGGTGGGTGTTTCACTTTTCAGCCATTTCATGTTTAAAAATGCGGGGGCTGGGCACGGTTGAAGTTGTTTTCACGTAAAAATACCCTCCCCCTCTTCCATGGAAAATTCCCCCCTCAAGACAATCCCATTTCTGTCAACTTTTGGAGGGGTGTTTCTTCATTTTTCGATAATCAGGCAAGTTTCTTAAACTCATAGCTTTTGACTGGCAACACTAAAGTTAATGGATCCTAAATCTTTGGAAACAGCCTCTATTTCTGCCCGTTTAAGTTTTGATGTTGCTCCTTACTTTCAGTTGAAGAAACTTTTTTATAATTTAATTTCTGATCGCGGGGGGCTGGGCACGGTTGAAGTTGTTTTCACGTAAAAATACCCTCCACCTCTTCCATGGAAAATTCCCCCCTCAAGACAATCCCATTCCTGTCGACTTTTGGAGGGTGTTTCTTCATTTTTCGATAATCAGGCAATTTTCTCAAACTCATAGCTTTTGACTGGCAACACTACAGTTAATGAATCCTAAATCTTTGGAAACAGCCTCTATTTCTGCCCGTTTAAGTTTTGATGTTGCTCCTTACTTTCAGTTGAAGAAACTTTTTTATAATTTAATTTCTGATCGCGGGGAGCTGGGCACGGTTGAAGTTGTTTTCACGTAAAAATACCCTCTTCCATGGAAAATTCCCCCCTCAAGACAATCCCATTCCTGTCGACTTTTGGAGGGTGTTTCTCCATTTTTTCGATAATCAGGCAATTTTCTCAAGCTCATAGCTTTTGACTGGCAACATTAAAGTTAATGAATCCTAAATCTTTGGAAACAGCCACTATTTCTGCCCGTTTAAGTTTTGATGTTGCTCCTTACTGTCAGTTGAAGAAACTTTTTTATAATTTAATTTCTGATCACGGGGGGGCTGGGCACGGTTGAAGTTGTTTCCGGTCTATTCTTGGTTCACAAAACCTTGGAATTTTCACGATCCGTCTTATAAACTAATGTAGTTCACCCATTTTTACCTTTTTTAACCCCCCACCAATAAAAAATTTCCCTCGCACGTGCCTTGTGATGTCAAGCCTACACTCCAATTCACAAATTCATTACCCCTTTTTTTGCAAATGCCAATTAAACAATTCTGATTGTAGCATCCAATTTTTTAAATAACAAAGCCCGTCTTAAAATATTCTAGCGATATCCATTCGTATATGTAGGGGAGGCTACCTCCGGTCCATTCTTGGTACACGAAACCTTGGGATTTTCACGATCCGTCTTATAAACTAATGTAGTTCATCCATTTTTGCTACCTTTTTAAGATTTTCACGATCTGTCCCCCCCCCCCCCCCCACCAACAAAAAATTTCCCTCGCACGTGCCTGGTGATGTCAAACCTACACTCATATTCACAAATTCATTACCCTTTTTTTTGTAAATGCCAATCAAAGAATTCTGATTGTAGCGTCCAATTTTTTAAATAACAAAGCCCGTCTTAAGATATTCTAGCGATATCCATTCGTGTATGTAGGGGAGGCTACCTCCGGTCCATTCTTGGTACACTTATAAAAAACCTTGGGATTTTTTCACGATCCGTCTTATATAAAACTAATGTAGTTCACCCATCAAAGAATTTTTTACCTTTTTAAGCCCCCCACCAGCTAAAATTTCCCTCGCACATGCCTGGTGATGTCAAATCTACACTCCAATTCACAAATTCATTACCCTTTTTTTTGTAAATGCCAATCAAAACAGTTCTGATTGGAGCATCCAATTTTTTAAATAACAAAGCCCGTCTTAAAATATTCTAGCGATATCCATTCGTGTATGTAGGGGAGGCTACCTCCGGTCCATTCTTGGTACACAGAACCTTGGGATTTTCACGATCCGTCTTATAAACTAATGTAGTTCACCCATTTTTGCCTTTTAAGCCCCCCCCCCCCACCAACAAAAAATTTCCCTTGCACGTGCCTGGTGATGTCAAATCTACGCTCCAATTCACAAATTCATACCCCCTTTTTTTTGCAAATGCCAATCAAACAATTCTGATTGGAGCATCCAATTTTTTAAATAACAAAGCCCGTCTTAAAATATTCTAGCGATATTCATTCGTGTATGTAGGGGAGGCTACCTCCGGTCCATTCTTGGTACACAAAACCTTGGGATTTTCACGATCCGTCTTATAAACTAATGTAGTTCACCCATTTTTGCCTTTTTAAGCCCCCCCCCCACCAACAAAAAATTTCCCTCGCACGTGCCTGGTGATGTCAACCTACACTCCAATTCACAAATTCATTACCCCTTTTTTGTAAATGCCAATCAAAGAATTCTGATTGTAGCGTCCAATTTTTTAAATAACAAAGCCCGTCTTAAAATATTCGAGCGATATCCATTCGTGTATGTAGGGGAGGCTACCTCCAGTCCATTCTTGGTACACAAAAACCTTGGGATTTTCACGATCCATCTAATAAACTAATGTAGTTCACCCATTTTTATCTTTTTAAGCATCCTCCACCAACAAAAAATTTCCCTCGCACGTGCCTGGTGATGTCAAACCTACACTCCAATTCACAAATTCATTACCCTTTTTTTTGCAAATGCCAATCAAACAATTCTGATTGTAGCATCCAATTTTTTAAATAACAAAGCTCGTCTTAAAATATTCTAGCGATATCCGTTCGTGTATGTAGGGGAGGCTACCTCCAGTCCATTCTTGGTACACAAAACCTTGGGATTTTCACGATCCGTCTTATAAACTAATGTAGTTTCACCCATTTTTACCTTTTTAAGCATCCCCCACCAACAAAAAATTTCCCTCGCACGTGCCTGGTGATGTAAAACCTACACTCCAATTTCACAAATTCATTACCCCATTTTTTTTTTGCAAATGCCAATCAAAGAATTCTGATTGTAGCATCCAATTTTTTAAATAACAAAGCCTACACACATGTACACACTGTGCTTTCAAAAACCCATCTGATTGAAAACATGTTTAAAGGTGCCAAGGAACGTAATCTCCTCAAAACTTAATTTTTTTGGCAATTTGCACGTGAAACTGTGTGAGGGAGTTCTGACTCTCTTTGAAAAGGCGTAGAGCTGCCATAGAAATGTGTTCCTAGGGCATCCATAGAAGTGTAAGGCCATGTGAGAGGATACTCACTCTCTTTGAAAAGGTGTATAGCTTCGATAGAAATGTTTTCCTAGGGCATCCATAGAAGTTTAAGGCCATGTGAGAGGATACTCACTCTCTTTGAAAAGGGTTTAGAGCATCCATAGAAATGTTTTCCTAGGGCATCATAGAATTCAATATTAGCATTCTACTTTTGACGAGTAACTGGGGTTTTATCTTTACCAGAATTTAGAAAAATTATGATTCTAAAATTATTTGTGAATGCTACATACAGATTATTTTTTGTGCAAACTTTTTTAAGATTTGTAGTGATTTTTGGAATATAGGGGAGGTAAATTATGTTTAAGGGCTTGTCAAAAATATCACATGGTAGACTATCATTAATTTTACGGGAATGTCTCTTCAGTCTACAATTAATTACACTATTCCGTTGTTTCATCTGATTCTGCATTAGGCAGCCATATTTTTGAAAATCCTAGCCACAATACTTTTTGATGAATCTGCCCTTATTAGCAATGACCTAGGCATAAAGCAGGTAGTCCGAGAATCAATTGAAATCAGAATTAAGATTAATAATAATATTTCCTTAAATAGGGACTTGGGGGAATATACACTAAATGCTCTATACACAAAATTTAATTAGAAATGATCTTACATATTTTTTTTAAAAAACCGATAGATATTAACACAGAACCGGTCACAAAAAGACCTTTGAGGTTAGCTGCCAAAAAAGCTGGATTAGCAATAAGAACGTGTTTTTAAATTATTTTTTTTCATCTCATTGAATCGCCTTGTTTTACCTTACTTTTTATGAGGTCCTGGTTGAACTTCGCTGAAGTAAGGATGCTAGGACTGCTTTGAAAAATTTTTAATTTTTGGTTTTATTGGTTGCATGTTGTTGTGAGTCTTTTTTCTTTCAAATATTTTTGTCTTGCTGAGGACGGCCCTTGGACATAGGGCCGAAATATTCATTCAAATTATCTCCACTGTCTTGCAAAAGATTTCCCTATTGTTCTTCGTACTTTTGTTGTTTGTTATGAAAAGGCAGTGTGGTCTTCGTCGCTATTTTCGTTTTAAAGTTCTTTTTGAATATTTTTTCGTTGAAATGTAAGAGTTGGAATATTTCAGTAGTGTTTTGTCGTGGTTTACCTTGTCACTGTTATATTCTCTTGATGTTTCAAAGTTCATTTTGGATTTTTTTCGTTGAATTGCAAGAGTTGAAATATTTCAGTAGTGTTTTGTCGTGGTTTACCTTGTCACTGTTACATTCTCTTGATGTTTCATGTTCATCTTGGATTTTTTTTTTTCGTTGAAATGTAAGAGTTGGCATATTTCAGTAGTGTTTGTCGTTTTTACCTTGTCACTGAAACATTCTCTTGATGTTTCAAAGTACATTTTGGATTTTTTTTCGTTGAAATGCAAGAGTTGGTATATTTCAGTAGTGTTTTGTCGTGGTTTACCTTGTCACTGTTACATTCTCTTGATGTTCAAAGTTCATTTGGATTTTTTTCGTTGAAATGCAAGAGTTGGAATATTTCAGTAGTGTTTTGTCGTGGTTTACCTTATCACTCTTACATTCTCTTGTTGTTTCAACGTTCATCTTGGACATTTTTTCGTTGAAATGTAAGAGTTGGCATATTTCAGTAGTGTTTGTTGTGATTTACCATGTCACTTTTACATTCTCTTGATGTTTCAAAGTTCATTTTGGATTTTTTTGTTGAAATGTAAGAGTTTACCTTGTCACTGTTACATTCTTTTGATGTTTCAAAGTTCATTTTGGATTTTTTTTTATTGAAATGTAAGAGTTGGAGTATTTCAGTTGTGTTTGTCATGGTTCACCTCGTCACTGTTACATACCCTTGATGTTTCAAAGTTCATTTTAGATTTCATTAATTGAAATGCAAGAGTTGGACAATACCAAGCTCAAATGCGAATTCGATTTTCAAAGAGTTATTAGCATAAAATTAAATTTTTGGTGGTGGATTCCTCCTGCTAGTTGGAGTATAATTGCATAGAAAAACGTTGTTTTAGCTTATATTTTCCTTTTACTTCTTTAGATTTCTTGCTAACATAGTTTGAAGACCTTATGATTTTAGGGGTATTCGAATTGCGTCATATTTCAATTCCACAACCGAAAGGCTTTATCATCGGTGTGTGTTTTTTTGTTTGTGTGTTTTTGTGTGTGTGTGCGTTTTTGTGTGTGTTTTTTTGTGTCTGTTTTTGTGTGTGTCTGTTTTTGTGTGCGTGCTTTTGTTTGTGTGTGTGTGCGTGTTTTTTGTTTTTGCGTGTGTGTGTATGTTTTTGCGTGTGTGTGTGTTTTCTTGTGTGTGTTTTGTGTTTTTGTGTGTGTGTGTTTTGTGTTTTTGTTTGTGTGTGTGTGTGTTTTTTGTTTGTGTGTGTGTTTATGCGTGTTTTTTTGTTTGTGTTTTTGTGTGTCTTTATGTGTGTGCGTGTGTTTTGTGTGTGTGTGTTTTTGGTGTGTGTTTTTTTTTGTGTGTGTGTGTTTTTTTTGTTGTGTGTTTTTGTGTGTGTCTGTTTTTGTGTGTGTTTGTGTGTGTCTGCGTTTTTTTTTGTGTCTATTTTGTGTGTGTGTCTGTTTTTTGTGTGCGGGCTTTTGTTTGTGTGTGTGTGTTTGCGTGTGTGTGTTTTTGCGTGTGTTTGTGTTTTGTGTTTTTGTGTATGTGTTTTTTTGTTTGTGTTTGTGTGTTTTTTTTTGTTTGTGTTTTGTGTGTTCATGTGTTGTGTGTGCGTGTGTGTTGTTTTTTTTGTGCGAATTTTTGTGTGTGTTTGTGTGTTTTTTTTGTGTGTGTTTATGTTTTTTGTTTGTGTGTTTTTGTGCGTGTATGTTTTTGTGTGTATTTGTGTTTTGTTTGTGTTTTTTTTTTGTGTGAGTGCTTTTGTTTGTGTGTGTGTGTGTGTTTTTGTGTGTGTGTGTGTGTTTTGTGTGTGTGTGTGTGTGTTTGTGTGTGTGTATGTGTATGTTTTTTTGTTGTGTGTTTGTGTGTGTGTGTGTGTTTTTTGTGTCTGTTTTTGTGTGTGTCTGTTTTTGTGTGCGTGCTTTTGTTTTTGTGTGTGTGTGTTTTTGTGTGTGTGTGTTTTTTGTGTGTGTGTGTTTGTTTGATTTTGGGTGTGTGTGTCTTTGTGTTTTTGTTTTTGTTTGTGTCTGTTTTGTGTGCGTGCTTTTGTTGTGTGTGTGTGTGTGCGTGTTTTGCCTGTGTGTTTTTGTTTTTGTGTGTGTGTGTGTTTTGTGTTTTTGTGTGTGTGTGTTTTTATGTTTTTGTGTTTGTGTGTGTGTTTTTTTTGTTTGTGTTGTGTGTGCATGTGTTGTGTGTGCGTGTGTGTGTTTTTTTTTCAGTTTTGGTTCGACAATAAACTATTTCAGTAAAATCTGAACTAATAATGGTTTTTGACCGTAAACTCTAGTTTTTTGTAAGAAAATTTTGTAAAATATATTTCTCTGGCTCAAATGTGAAACTTTGGTTAGAAAAAAGTCCAGTTTTGGTTCTAACAATAAACTATTTCCGTAAAATCTGAACTAATAATGGTTTTTGACTGTAAACTCTAGTTTTTTGTAAGAAAATTATGGAAAATACATTTCTTTGACTCAAATATGAAACTTTGGTTAGAAAAAAAGTCCAGTTTTGGTTCGACAATAAACTATTTCATAAAATCTGAACTAATAAAGGTTTTTGACCGTAAACTGTAGTTTTTTGTAAGAAAATTAGGGTAAATACCTTTCTCTGGCTCAAATGTGAAACTTCGGTTAGAAAAAAAAGTCCAGTTTTGGTTCGACAATAAACTATGTCCGTAAAATCTGAACTAATAATGGTTTTGACCGTAAACTCTAGTTTTTTGTAAGAAAATTATGGAAAATATATTTCTCAAAACTCAAATGTGAAACTTTGGTTAGAAAAAAAGTCCAGTTTTGGTTCGACAATAAACTATTTCCGTAAAATCTGAACTAATAATGTTTTTTGACTGTAAACTCTAGTATTTTGTAAGAAAATTATGGAAAATACATTTCTTTGACTCAAATGTGAAACTTGGTTAGAAAAAAAAGTCCAGTTTTGGTTCGAAAATAAACTATTTCCGTAAAATCTGAACTAATAATGGCTTCTGACAGTAAACTCTAGTTTTTTGTAAGATAATTATGGAAAATACATTTCTTTGACTCAAATATAAAACTTTGGTTAGAAAAAAAGTCCAGTTTTGGTTCGAAAATAAGCTATTTCCGTAAAATCTGAACTAATAAAGGTTTTTGACCGTAAACTTTAGTTTTTTGTAAGAAAATTATGGAAAATACATATCTCTGGTTCAAATGTGAAACTTTGGTTAGAAAAAGTCCATCTGGGTGCTTTAAGTTGCATATAAAAAATTTTGATAAAGATTTTTTTTCTTCTAAAATGTGTAATATTATCAGACGGATATGACCTCACTCAGTATCCAAACGGATCCTCTTGCTTTTCTGACAGATGTGTCAATAGAGCTTTTTCCCTGACTCTCTTTGTTCTGATTGTCAACCGATGTCAAAAGGAGTTTGTTCTCCAATTTTATGCTTAGAATAGAGACAGATGATTATAAAATAATCTATTTCATCATGTACGGTGTGATTGATTCTGAATATATTGGCATAAAACATTCATCTTGTGGAGTAATTTTCGAGTGTGTTTTTATTACTGGGTGAAGATCATAGAGAAATATACAATTACCATTGGGATGTTAACTTTAACTTGTTTGATTATTATAAACGTTTATGGAGCACTACATTACGCCGTATAAACGGACTTGGATTCTACGACAGAAAAATAAAACCTTTTAATAAAAATGCTATAGAATTAAAGCATGTACAAGAGGAAGTCCGTGAAATTTTTAGCTTTTTTGGAGTAAAAGCGTTATACGTTAAAGGGAATGGTCCTACCGATGAGCAAATGATCCTAGAATGTGACATTAATATCCCCCTTTTTAACTTAGAGGACTTTGGATATGAAAAATATCCCAATGCGATTCATAGTCCCATTGATGAGGTGAGGTTTTTTATGCAATGGGTAGTTGAAATGATACCACATGTGGACAAGTGTATTAGATATCCCCTAATGCAAAATAAAGCACATCCCATTTCATGGGATCATCGAATGTGGATGAGTAACGATGAGTCCGATAATGATGAAAGGTGATAACATTCCCCATGATATCCACTCTCTAAAGGTGTAGTGATAGTTGTATAGTCCATTATGTGAAAATAGTGATACTTCAGTGTATATTGAAATGAATAACTTTAGTGAAGTCTCCGGTCCTTCAATGGCAACAGTTGATACCCTGCATTGTGTCGATGTAATTAATGTAAGTTTAAATTTTATTTTTGCCTAGAACAACATCGCGGAGGGGGAGGGGAGTTTAGTCACCTGGAATTCTGTCTAGAAAAGCATCGTATGGGAGATTTCAGATACCTGGGGGTGTGACTAGAAACTATAGACTTTCAAGTACCAATTCATAGTATGATTCGGGGGGGGGGCTGACTTGGAGTAAGATCCTCTCACACTGACTTATTGTTTACTGTTAAAGCATCGACAGTGAAAATAAAATCTGTTGTTCAAATGGGTTAATGCGATGTTTGAATTGTGTATGCTAATGGGTACGCTTTATCATGAAAATATCTGAAAATGTCGAATGTATAGTAAGAAAGGCTAGCAAAAACATGATAATACTACTAGTACTAACAACTTACTGCGCTACTAAGGCATCTGAGGTCAACAAATGTACGTTTTATCAAGAAAATTTATAGTTTAAAGTATGAATAATTTATAAAAACATGAAATACTTCTACTACTCGCAACTCTCTGGAACATAAGGATACCTGAGGTCAATACAGCAATGGTTTATCAAGAAAATATCTGAATACAGTTAAGGTATAATATGAATGGCTTGTAAAAAACATGAAAATAGGGTGGATAAGAAAATGTCGGACAAATTTAGTACTTAATTTAGCGCTTCGACGATGATTTTAGTTTAATATAAACCCTCAAGTACCATTTCATAGTAAGTAAGATTATTAGAAGAATGATTTATTTTTTATCTTTGTTAGAAAAATTGGCTGAGGACTGATAACACTCTATGGGTGATCTATTCAATCTAAACTATTCATGTATAGAAGTCTCTGTTGCTATTCATACTCTAGGCTTATCGAGTAGGAGAAAATTAATATAGTAGAAACAAATTCATTGCAAGGTTACGATGCATAAATTATCAATCAAAGCAATAATGAGATTTATTGTAAAATGGTATATGAAACTCTCTTCCAGAACAATTTTTGATGTTTAAAATCCATTCCATTGAATAAACTCATATGTTGTCTCTTAAAGGGCCACTTTTTCCCTTCTCTTAGATCATATTCATTATAATATTCACTGCTATAGCTTGCACTATGCACGTTTTTCTTCGAGTTTTCATCATTGTCTTTTACACTATATTTTGAGGTATCTCTGTAGAGAAAGCCCTCTTTTCTCAGTGTCTTCTTTTGATCTTCCTTTTCTGTCATATCAAACCTTGTTTTATGCGAGTTTGCTTGCAATCTGTATAAATTTTTCTACATATCATGTATTATTTTTCTCCTTATTTCCTCCAGATTTTTCTCCTCTATCTCTACGTCTACACTGTCTAAACATGTAGTAGGTTCATGAGAATGTTCAAAATCATGATAATGTCCTTTACATATAGAACAGTTGCAATAAAAGGATATTTCTAACTCAATTTGTTCACTCATGTTATCAAACTACTAAATCTAGACTTAGTGAACCTCAACGCAAGTGCGTTATAAACAAAATGAATGAATGAATGATTTTTATTACCCATCTTTAACAATACAAAAAAAAGTAAAATGGAGTAGAGAGAAAATGAAAAGAAAACAACAACACATCAAACAAACGAGCAACTTAAATTAATACTTCAAAAACCAATGGCGAAACTATTTACATAAAAAGACAACCATTACACAGTACTAACTATAGCTTCAAATATACTATGCGTTGGGTCTAAAGATTTCAGGAACTTTTCCCTCCTGGTCACGATCACGACGAAGGGGTCATCGAGTCCGTAACGTGCTGAAATCTGGCGGTTTCTTTGCCAGGGGGGAAGGCTAAGCAGATATTTTGCAAACTTATAGAACACTGTTACGGATTGTTTTTTTTATCATCAACAGTGAACAAAGACCAGAAAGGTGAAATAGCTAAGCCATGAAGGGTGGCAAAGGAATTGAAGATCCGTGCTAGAATGTGGCGGTTATTTAGGCGTTTGCATGATAAAATCCTCCCATACGCTTTTTGGACTTTCTGTTTGAGATCATTTATTAGACAGACCGGGTAGCTTTAAGATTAGACCCAATTGGCAAACCAAGGAAAGTAATTGATGCTGCTGCAGTAGCAGTATTACTACCTAGTGCAAATATGACAGGTGCCAACTCTTTCTTACGACAATTAAAGACGACCACCTCGCTTTTGCTGGAGTTAAATTCTAGGCCTATGTTAGCATATTCATTAGACAAAACTCTGAAATTACTCTCTATGCCACTGACGGATCTACTCAGATTTAAAATGTCATCGGCATAATTAACAAGAGACAAATCAATTCCACGAAAAATAAAGCACGTTTTCACCGTCTTCTGAGCCTCAATGATACTGTTATTATAAAGAGGCGGTGATGATAAAGCCCCTTGGCGAACGCCTTTTCGTACTGGTATGAGGAAATCGGATACAGTCGGGCTCTGGTTTTTTAGTACCCTTACTCTAACCTTCAACTTAAAATACATGTTCCTATAAGTAGCAATTATAGATCTGTCAAGACCTCTCTCAAACGCAGAGACAAGCAGTTGTGCATGGATACCCTAATCAAAAGCCCCGCGGACGTCGTGGCCTGCAAGCACCACGGTTTCACCTTTAGCATCTGCATCGAACAAAACATTAGACAATAGGCTATGCACGTGCTCGCGGCTAATATTTCTCTTGAAACCGAACTGCGAGTCTGGCGTACTACAAACATACTTTATCTCCTCAATAACTAATAACTCTATTAATTTTAAAAAAACAGGAGCAACAGTTATCAGCCGGTAAGAACAACATTCAGATGGGTCTTTACCTTTCTTGATGACAGGGGTGATTACACCGGTACAAAAAATATCTGGCACTAGACCACAACTAAAAATCTTTGGAACATAAGTGCTAGATGTACTTTTAAACAGTTCACTACCGAGAATCAGATGCATACCACAGATATTATCTACTCTTTTAGAGTACTTCTTTTTTAGTTTAAGGATAGCCGAACGAACATCCAACACACTCACTGAGTGGTCAAGATCCGGTTCCAAAGATTCTAAACAGAGATCAAGATCTCTCTCAAACTTGCACTCCAATTCAGGATCTGGTGCAGCAAACTTGCTCGTGAAATAACTATTCCATTCACTTTCACTAGGGGTGGATTCATTACTAGGCGCTTCAGCAGATCGATTCTTTTTGATGAGCTTCCAAATTTTATTTGGATCGACTCGTAGCGACTCACTATTTTCATCAATCACACGATAGCGATGCAAGGCGAGACATTTGGAGAACTGCCGCTTTGTATACAATCGAACACGGTTTACAACACCTTGTTTAGGACGGCCCGAATCAATCCACACACTATACCACATTTTAGCTTGTCGACACGCATTAACCAAAGCTGGGTTTTCCGACCATCCTGGAACTTCTGACCCAATTCTCACTTTACGAATAGGAACCGCGGTTTTTTCTGCAAGCGCAAGGCGTGAGTTATTTCACTACAGTAGATATTTAGAAGTATTTGTTTCTCATCACTTGCAATCGGTGAGCTTTGGAGTAGTAGCTGGAAAGGGACCTTAATCTTTTCCAGGATTCCGTCACACAGACCTGAACATGGCTAAATTAGCTTTTTGCCATTCAGTCTTCTGGAACCACTTTTTCTCCTTTGGAGCATCATTTGGGGCATTATTCAGGAGGTAATTAATAATGAAGGTATTAGCCACTGGAAGGTGATCAGAAACACAAAAGCCGATATCTACCTCACAGTCACCGTGAGTCCTCAAGTCGGGAGAGCAGAGCAGAAAGTCGAGCGAGGACGTGGAACCGGAATTATGCACATACGTGAAGTCTACTCTGTTTCTCAGTACCCTCAGACTTGGGAAGGCATCGAGCAGGATTTGACCTCTCGGATCATTAGCATCAGAGAGGTTAGAGTTCATATCTCCGGCAATAATACATGAAAGTTTTTCCGCCACGCATAATGTAGCAACAGCGGCTAGTTTTCCACAAGCAATATTAAACCAATTGTCAGATTGAACATTCTTGTAGTTCGTTGGCATATAGACTGAGAGCAATACAGTATTTTCAATTTTCACTGCAATATAAAAGTCCGCTTCTTTAAACGTTGAAGCACAGGCAAAGCGAGGCACGGACAATGATAGCAACACCACCAGAAGGACGACCTCTTCCCGAGCTCCTAGAAGGAATGCCAAACACATTTACGTTTTCGTTTAGTTGTAAGAGCTGGAGTCCCTCAGCCGACAGGAAATGTTCCTGCACGCACACAATGTCAAATTTGTTAGCAAGGTTTTCTAAAAGTGGTAATTTAGATAGTACTCCGCCATTTATGTTCCACGTCACTATTTTCAGAGTTCTGGAGCTAGTCATCGCTTAGATAGGGCCTTTTTGGCTTCTGGACAACTGAAACTGTTGCAGGGGTGCTTATTGGAGCCACAGAGGGCGCACTTCATCTGGTTCTGGCACGGGGTGTCTTTAGAGTTAGTATGGCCTCCTCCGCAGTTTTACCATCTTGCTTTATTAGAGCAGTCCTTTGCAATATGCCCATAGGCCTGACACTTATAGCAATGCCTTGGGAGAAAATGAAAGTCCTCTACTGGAATTCGTTCGTAGCCTATAATAAGCGGAGATTTCACCGCGGAGGCTAGATGATGCTTGGTCACAAATTTCAGTCTGAACCATCTCGTTTTACCGATCTGAGAGGCCTCAGAACAATTATTCACAAGACCACAAGGATCCTCCTCACTAACGCTGGTGGGTACGTGCCTGATTATGCCAAAGACCGCAGGACTGGACACTTTTGCTTTAATTCTTGAGTCGGACTTAGCAATAGCCCTGTGCAACTGATTTCGCAGCCTCTTGATCGTTCAGAACAACTTTCCAGTCGGTTTTGCAAGTTTTCAGTTCCACAATATTTCCACAATTGCTTCCACATACTTTATCGAGATAATCCTTTCGTGAAACGGGATCATCCAGTCCTTTCGGGGGATTCTTTAGCACGACTGGATAAGTCGACACTGTCGCAGTTTGCAGTGGAACAGAGGAGGCTGCCGGTTGGGACTGGCTGGCGGATCTCACAAAACTGTCAAACTTAGCGCTAAGTTCATTCACTTTCCTGGTCAGTGTCGCTGAGATTTCTCCGGCAATCATAGGAACCTCGTCAGGCTCATAGATAACAAAACACGGCAAATTGACTTTGTTGTCATCGCAGTATTTCAGTGCTTTTATGATATCGAATATGTGGTCAGTAGGTTTGTCACGATTAGTTGGCCTAGTTGACTGGCCTGCCTCAGACCACAGTAATTTCTTTGCATTCCGTATATCGTCCAACTCGAAGAACTCTGCAGCTTTGCTCATTATATCCGCACTCTGGTTTCCCGCTTTATACGCTCTTACTGCGAAATTCAACACGGCATTCCGTATCAATCTCTCTTTCACACCAGTATCATCCGGCGGCATATTTCATACAGAACGTAATCACACAGAGTCCAAGATCAGTCCGTGGGCGGATCCAAAAATATTAATAGCAGAAATTCACTTACGAGAGAAGTAAGGAAGCGTTGGAGGCTGCCTACCTTGTCCCCGCAATTTAAGGGCAAGCCCAGCGGGTACCACGGCTCTTGCAGACAACTCTCTCACCCCTCTTCTGCTAACTTCTCTCCTCTCACTTTTATCGCAGCGTAAATGCCTATACTGTTCCGAAAACTATTTTTGAATTTTGGCTTATTTCGTATCGTATGTCCAATTTATATTCGTACTGCTTAGTTTGATGGCTTTTCTCCAATTGTGAAAAGTCTATAATCCCTGAAGGTCACTGAATTAATTGATGAACATAGAGCAGGAATATAGGTCACTCTAACTAAGCCAATTGTTATTACGAAATGATAAATTACTTCACTTGAAAAATAGACTGGTTAATAATATCCGCGATTAGATGTGGTCACTCTGAACTCTGAAATAAGACTGATCTGAAATCTCAAGGGCGAATTGTGATGTAATGGGAAACCTTACGTAACTCCCTGATTGGCTTGGAAGGAGACACGTGATCTTGTCCCGTTAGACTCTATCATTAACATTTGGAAACAACAAATGAATTGACCTAGAAAGAGGTGTAATTGACCCTGTCCCGTTAGACTCGATCAATCCAGCAAATGTTGATGTGAACTTATGTTGAAATCCAAGAAAACAACAGCAATTGTTGTTGACATTCAAGTTGTTGTTGGACTTATGTTGACATCCAAGAAAACAAAAAATAAATTGATCAACACACATAACCATCAAACAATCATCCAGATGTCTACGTCCATCAATTGTTGATGTGAACTTATGTTCACATCCATCAAACAGTGAGAAAAACCATTTTTTCTCATTCTCAGTGAGAAAAAACCATAAAAACATGCGTAAATTATGTCCTCTCAGCGTTAGACTCAATTATAGATGGCAACACGGTGTTCGTCTCGGAGTCGAAAGGGCCTCCCTACTTGCAAATAGCCCGTTTGACAGGATTTCGTAACCGGTTTCCTTGATACAGTCTATCGCGGTGCCCGCATAATGCACCAGTACCTAATCAGTGAAATATATTGGAATATTGAGGGTGAGGAGATTTCTCCCTTGAAATTGGATCCTAACTTAGGAGCCAGGAGCCAGTCTCTGGAGCCAGGGATATGATATGGAAGAGGGCAAGAAAGAATTTTAAACGAACTGGGCTAAAAAGAGAAAACTCTCACTAGTTTCTAAAGTCGTGTTTTCAACAGTCCTTTTGTTCAAAAGCCTTTATCTCTGGAGCCCTTCTGCCAAGAAAACTAGACAGTTTTTTTTCTCCTAAAAAAATTTAGGGTAGGATTTTCGAAGGATTACAATCATTGAATATAGGGACGATATTTAAGGAAAGGGGATTCTCCCTTAAGATGGGATCGGGCCCTAGGATCCAGAAGTCAGCCTCTGGAGTCAGGAATGCCACATGAAATAGGCCCGTAAATTTTAAACTAACTTTTCAAAAAAGGAAGAACCCTTATTATTGTCTAAAATTTGGGTTTCAGTAGTCCCTTTTTAGTAAAATCCTGTCTTTCACCCCTTTCCCCCAAGAAAAACTGGAATGTTGTCTTTGCCTAAAATTTTAGGGTAGGTCCTTCGAAGCATCACAATAATTAAATATATAGGGATAATGAGTAGAGGAGAGGTCCCCTTGAAATTGGATCCTGCCCTAAGAGCCAGGATCCAGCTTATAGAGCCGTGGATGCCATATAGAATAGGGTAAGTGAATTTCAACTAACCTGTAAGAATAAGGAGATTTTTTATTATTTTCTAAAATTGTTTTCCAACAGTCTCCTTTTAGATGAATCCTTGTTTCTGGCCCCTTCCCCCAAGAAAAACTGGAATGTTTCCTCTGCCTGAAAAATGTTAGGGTAGGGTATTCAAAAAATTACAATCATTGAATATATGGAGGATATTGAGGAGGAGAAGATTTCCCCTTGAGATTGGACCGAAGACCTGCTGAAAAATTTGAAAAGGAGTGTAATAAAAATAAAATTTTTCCGATCATTCCTTCTCCATAGAAGAAACGCACTACCTTCTCCGCTTGAGGGCCAGACTTCTGCCCGACTAGTATTATATAAAGTCAAATGGTAGCCTCGTTGCACCTACACTGCCCAGAATAACGTCTCCCTTCAGGAGAATTTTATAGTTTTCTTTCTTTAGTTGATAACGGAGGCACACTGAACATTTATATTTACTTTTACAAAAAGTTCATAGCCTTTATATTTTCTAAAAGCAGGTGTTAACGTTCAATGGACTTCATAAATCGGTAATCCCAGTATTTTAAAGAAAAATGAATTTGACGGAAACTGGGGCCTCAACTATGAATTACCCAGTCCCCAAGTTTGGCTTTTATAATCAATATTTGACTAAATAAACCCTCGCATAGAAAACACAGAACTGCCACAGATTAATAGGAAAAATGCTGAACCCCCCAAGATTGACCAAAGAGACAAACGTGATAATTTGAAAAAAGTTCTGCCCAAACTGTACTTTCTTACGTTTTCTATCCCCAAAATATAAAGCTAAAATACAAAATTAATTCCTTTTGCAGCGAAGATTTTTGCAGAACAGACCTTGAATATCAATTATTCTCTGAAGTGACCCATGAAATAATGTCTTCCCGCTTAATCTTAATTTTCTGTGGTTTCCTTTTTCTCTCACAAGTTATGTTGGCAGTAAGTTATTTGGCAACACGGAATGGGCAGTGTTCCCTTTTTCTATTTTTCATTAACCCATTTTTTAAAGATTTATTATCCTTCTGCTTTTGTTTTTCGAGCTCCATTCTTATTTTCTCTTATTTTCTTTGTTGCTGGAAACAAAACAGGGTTGTAAAAGCGTCATATATAGCTAGACTAGTTGGAATAAAAAAAAAAATTAAATTGGCAGTCATGAAACAGTT
Source organism: Artemia sinica (assembly GCA_027921565.1). Classification (NCBI taxonomy): domain Eukaryota; kingdom Metazoa; phylum Arthropoda; class Branchiopoda; order Anostraca; family Artemiidae; genus Artemia; species Artemia sinica. Next base: position 27,996 of record JAPEVW010000108.1, on the reverse strand, counting down.
CGTGGTAACGAACTGTGTAAGGAGTGCCCGGCTCAAAACTAACCGAAAATCTAAAAAAAACTAAATTTTGTTAGCAAAAGATATATCAAGGAATAGGTTTATTATGCTGATTTCAAATGTATAAGTTTCATTAAGTTTAGTCTTACTCATTAAAGGCCACGAGCCTGAGAAAAATTGCCTGATTTTTGAAAAACGAGGAAAATACCCCCGAAAAGTCATAGAATCTTGATGAAAATCACACCATCAGGTTCAACGTATCAGAAAACCCTAATGTAGAGGTTTCTAACTTCTGTCTGCAAAAAAGTGGAATTTTGTAATTTTTTTTTGCTAAAAAAAAAAAGATCACGGATGCGTATTTATTTGTTTTTTTTTTTCCAGGGACGATCGTATTGACCCAGTTGTCCTAGAATTTCGTGAGAGGGCTCCTTCGAACAGAAATTAATAGTTCTTTTGCTAATTTTTAGTGACCAAAGAGATTGGAGGGTAAGTAGCCCCCCTCCCCCGTCCCTTTTTTCCCAAAATTGTCCGATTAAAATTTTGAGATAGTCATTTTGTTCATCATAATTGAAAGGCCCGATAGCTATGCTTTTGGATGGAACGTAACCCCCCCCCCCCCCCTTCATAGACCAGGAGAAAGGTCTTTAAGTTATAAAATTTCCCCATTTTTTATGCATATGTATTTATTATTGGGAATTATGTATACATTTTCGTATGAGGGGGGGGGGACAATTTTCTGCTGGGGGTTTTTCCACGGGAGAATTTCCCATGGGGAGGGAAGTTGCCAAGGGGCGAACTTGTCAGGGGATATTATACACTTGGGGAATTTGCTAGAATTCCTAAACAAAATTATTTTTTTATATGTCTTTTCCGTCTCAATTTTACGCGTGGAGTTGTTAAAGGTAATTGTCATGAGTAATTTTTACCGGGATTGAATTGTCTAGAGAATATTTCCGTAGAGAGGGGGATTTATCCGTAGAGGTGGGGCCGGATTTCCTGGCATTATTTAAAAAACGATTAGAAATCAAATAAAAAAACTAGTTTCTTTAACCGAAAGTAACGAGCAACATTAAAACTTAAAACGAGCAGAAATTATTACGTATATGAAGAGGATTGCCCCATCTTCAACACCTCACTCTTAAGCTAAAGTTTGAATTTTGTCCCAATTCTTTTAAAACGACTCCTGAAATTCAAGGGTCGTTTAATTAGAACAATAAGGAGCTTTTTTAAAAGTACTAAAAAACTTTAGCGTAAAGAGCGAGGTGTTGAGGACGGGCAGTCCCCTTCATATAAATAGCGAATATATACCCTTCATATACGTAAGGATTTCTGTTCTTTTTAAAATGTAGTTTGAGAGTTTATCCATTAAAATGTACTTTTTTATGCATCTTTTAGGAAGATGCATAAAAAAGTACTTTTTATGTATCTCATTTCGTAGGAAGATGAGCCTTAAGCTCCCACAAGTAGTTTTTTACTGTTTACATGTTTTTTTATGACTTTTGTGCTTTTAAACTAGTTCATTCTGAATGGATGTACTAAATGAAGGTTTTTTCATTTTCATTATATTCGACGTTAACTGACTACTTTGAAAGAGGCTTTCAAGTCGTAAAAAAACTAGTTTCTAAAATTTCAAGATGGGCATATTATAGACAAAATATGGACATAATTTGGCTGAAAAGGACACATTTTTGGATTCTCAAGGGACATATTCATTGACTAAATAGTTGGCAACTCTGTTCGTGAGTACAATAAGTCAATGGGTGGCGTAGACTTGTCTGATATGCTTCTGGAGCTCTACCGCACTGACATACGGTCCAAGAAATGGTACATGCGGATAGTCTATTATTTCCCTGACTTATCTGTGAACATGACTTGGCTTCTACATAGGCGAGAGTGCGAAGACCTGGATAGACACCATATGTCCTTGATGTACTTCAAGATGGATATTTACAGATCCTTGATAGTGTCAGGAGTTGTCAATAGTCCTCGTGCTGGTCGACCCTCTGTCAGTGCTCCTTTAAAGCGAAAAAAAACTACAAAAGCAGGAATGCCGTCAGAATCGGTGCGATATGACACTGCTGGCCATCTACCCAACACAGTTGAAAAGGGACGCTGCCGGTACAAAAAAGGTGCAAGGGGTGCAACTAGCCGAATTTTCTGCGTTAAATGTAAGGTTTGGTTGTGTCTGAATGGAGAGAAAAACGGTTTTATGAACTTCCATAAAAATAGGCACTAGCCCCTTCAATTTCCAATTGAATGAGCCCGTTTTCTACGACAAGCTTCCACGACAACAAATGACCATCTCGAAATTACTATAAGTTGTATTCCGGGGAAATACGAAGTGTAGGGGGGGGTATCTACCCTCCAACCACTCTGAATCTTAAAAAGACCACTAGAACTTCTGATTACCAATCCAATGAGTCCCCTCTGAAGGTTATACGATCACTCTTTCTATATAAGCCTTATATGCCCCCAGGGCATAACTTACAACCCTTGCCCTAAAGACTGAAGGGGGGGGGGGGTTCTTATCCTCAAAGACATAGGGGGGGGGGGGGGGTGGGGGGGGGGGGGGGGTTTTTTTTTTCGACCTTTAAACTATGTTGAGCAAAATGGCTATCTCAAAATTTAAATTGGATGTGTTTAGGGAAATGATGGGCGTGAGAGAGTTGTTAGTTCCCTCCAATCACTTTTGAAAAATAAAAAGGGCACTAGCCCTTTCAATTTCTAATCCAATGAGTCCTTTTCGAAGTTTTCTACGAAACCGAATTGCAAAACGATCCTTCGATACGAAGTGCCCTGGTCTATAAAAAACAAAATACAAATAAATACATAATGCATTGTGCCCACATCGCTCTTAACTTAGGCAGCGGTATTGTCCCGCCTATGATACTATTTTATTAATATTTACTCGCATTTTGCTTAATACAGGTCTTCAGTTTTCTTTTAAAAGTTCTATGAAATATGTCTATGGTAGCGTCTACTCTTCAGAAGAAATCCAACATAATGTCAATTCTAATAGTCACAAATGCAGTTAATGTTTAGAAAAATGCAAAATTGTCTTATGAGTTCATCAAATTAAAAATTGGTAGAAGAGACAAACTATTTTCCACGAATGCTACGCACTATGCACAAATATTTCCTAGGTTTGAGCAAAAGTGGAATATTTCTTTATTTATTACTTTTAAAAGATAGAGTTTCATCTATTACAATCCCAAGGTATTTAAAAGACGCAGTCCGTTTTATAACGCCATTGGACATATCTAATTCCTTGATCCATGGGTAAAAGTTTGGTGATCGTGAGAAAATAATAAAGTTAGACCTAGGCATGATGATCCTTAGTTTCTTTGCCCTCAGCCATCCTATAATTCTACTAACTGATCCCTTCATGGTAATCTGTAGCAGCTTCGCTGTCTTAGCTGTGCTAATGGCTGTTGTATCATCAACAAAAAGTAAAACTATTTCATTAGTCGGGTTTACCGTTAGTTCATTTATTCTATAGCAAAAATTATGACGTAGATAATTTCGGAGACCACACTGCCTTTCCATGAAAATAAATAAAAGTTCAAATAGGGATAAAATCCTTTTAATAGACAGTGATGATGATAACAGTGATTGAAATTCTCAAAATACCAGATATTTCGGTCACATATACAGTGACCTACTGATGACGGTCACTGTATATGTGACCGAAATATCTGGTATTTTTGTGAATTTATAACACTGTTATCATCATCACTGTCTATTAGAAGGATTTTATCCCTATTTGAACTTTGATTTATTAGCAAAAAATTATTTAGACAATTTAGTAAGTCATTAATAAATATCAAGAATAATATAGGACCAAGAACTGATCCTTGCGGAACACCTATTTCAATACGCTTTTTTCCTAAAGAAGAGTCATTTAGTTGCACATACTGATAACGACTGCTTAAAAAAATTCTTAACAAATTTAATGATTTTCCCCTCAAACCATACACCTCACACTTCTTAACTAGAAGTTCATGATCCACAGCGTCGAAAGCTTTCATCAGATCTAATAATATAGAAATTATTTTAAAAACTTTATCTAATGCATCATTAATAATAGTTGTCAAATAAATCATCGCCTGTTCCGTTGTCCTTTTTCTACGGAACCTAAATTGTGTGTCTCTACCAGTAACTTATGATCCTTCAAAAAACTCATCATTCTAATACTAAAACACTTCTCTAAAACACGAGAAATGAGGGGTAAAACAGATATCGGTCTACAGTTTCCTGGGTCATTTTGAATACCACCCTTATGAATTGGGGTTATACGGGCAATTTCAAAACAATCTGGGAATTTTCCTTGACGAAAACACTCATTAATTAACCCACATAAGACTTCAGATATAACAGGAAAACTACATTTAAGTGTCTTTCAAGTAATATGATCGCTACCAGATGAATTACTACGTAACCCATAAATAATTCCTTTAATTTCATCAACTGTTACAAGTCTAAAGTGAAGAGATACATCAATCGGGTCCCTCAGTAAGGACTCAAACGTCGGATCGCCACTATCAGGTACAACTGACATTGCTAGATTCAGACCAATATTCGAATAATAACTCTAAAATTCATTACATATATCATTTTCAAAATTCAAAGTCTCTCCCATTGTACTAATTAATTCATTTGGTACACTATTATTTTTAATCCAATCACTTTTTTTTATTAGTACCCAGGTTTTCTTAGGGCATCCTTCGACCTCCTTAAACTTTTCTCAAAATATTTCTTTTTTTCATTTCTTAAAACTTGTGTTCAACCTATATTTGCCCTTTGGATTTATCTAAAGCCTTCGATAGTATTTGCCATGCACAAATGTGGAACTCTGTCAGAGTTTGGAGTGAACCCTTCTGTCATACATGTACTTAAATTTTGGTACAGTAATTCGTTTTTCGTTTAAAATCTGGTACAGGGTACTGCGTTAATATACCAGTTCAATCTGGAGTACGACAGGGTGGGGTGTTATCACCTTGTCTATTTAATGCTTTGCATTCAAAATGTGTTATTAGGAATCAAGCCTTCGTATTTTTATAATTTATCTGATGTGTCTTATATTGCGTATGTGGACGACCTGTTAGTTTTAAGCCGAACCAAGTCTATTTTGGCATTATCGGTGCAACGTATTTCTATGATGTTTCGGGATGTTGGTCTGTTTTTGAATGTTGATAAATGCGAATATTTAGTTTTTAATCCCAAATCATCAGCTCATAATTTGTCCTTTGGATCCTCAGTAATTCGCAATGTTACGAGTTTACGGTGGTTAGGAATTAGTATCTGTTCTACACTCACTTTTTTGCGACTTCAAGTTTTGAGATATGTTAAAGAAAAGTTGAAGATCGGATATGCGAAAATTATACCTAACCGTGGAAAATATTCACGCCGAGCTTTAGCTAAAATGTATTTCACATATTGTGACCATTCTGTCTTGTTTTTAAGTGGAATGTATACGCTATTGAATAAGAATGATTTGCGCCAGATCCGTATCGCTTATTTTAGATATTGCAAATTTTTATTGTACGTTCCCACTTCATATCGTGATACACGTATTATACTGAGAAGCATGGTGCTACCGACATTATCCGATCGTTTTAATCGCTTAGTAATAATTTGACCAGAAATGCCTTTGTGTCCCCTGGCCCAAACCATAATATTATCCGTGTGGTTTTATCAGTGATCAAGGTTTAAGTTATCTTTGTTTCTGTGTATTTGATTTTTTTCCTTTTTAGTGTACTTTACTCCGCTTGTTTTGTATAAAAGTGGGCTATAAATAAATTATTATTATTTCAATAAATTTTATATAATTGTTTATTTTCTTGTGTCGGGTTAATTATTTGAGCTCTAAACAATTTATCTTTTACATTTATTTGCTTCAAAATTACCGAACTAATCTAAGGTTTTTTACTAGAGGGTTTTCTATTAAACGGTTTCAATGTGACTACTTGACTTATCAAACTCTGCAACTCTTCATAAAATAAAACAAATCTCGAATTTGCATCCTGAACTTCGCCTTGAACCTCATACCAATCCACCTTTTTTATATCATTTTAAGTTTCATCATCGCATTTTGACTGATCACTGGAACGCTTGATTTTTTGCCTTTGACTACCTTCGTTACAGTTCTAAAGCTAGCTGAACCTCCAAAGTGGTCGAATACATCGTTGATAAGGACCCTGGGAAGACTCACGAGCGCATTAGAAAAGCTTTTAACTAGAGCGCTTAGCTGATGTTCCTGTAATTCTTGTAGGGACATTTATACAAGGATGAAACCCATTAGATAGACTTCTATTAATAAATTCAGTGCTAGCAGATGACTGATCTATAAGTTCAATATTAAAGTCCTCCATAATAAAACATGGCATAGAGTTAATCGGAAGTTTCATTAATTGTTCTTCACATAGGTCCATAAAATATTGGAGTTCAAATTCTCTCTAGTGACATGCAGAACAAAACACTCGCAAACTTTCTCTCTATATATTATAAGATCTTCTCTTATTGAAACCTTATAATCAGCCTGAATATTTAAATTTTTTTCAAATTCAAATTAATTTATTTAACAAAAAAATACAAACAAATTTACAGCAGCCATCTACAAAAACCCGAAGGTTTGTTTACGATGGCTGCAAATCCATTATTATAAAGCTCTACATCCACATAGCAACTATCTCTTTGCGGGGAAAAATCAGCATTTGAATTAAATCAACATAAAGAACATCTCCTACTCTAAAAGGATTATACTCTAGAAATCGCAAGTGAGAAATATCGCCCATCATCCTTACAACATCCACTAAAAAAAAAAAAAAAAAAAAAAAAAAAAAAAAAAAAAAAAAAAAAAAAAAAAAAAAAAAAAAAAAAATAGCAACAACAGAGGTAGCAACAACAGAGGTAAAAAAAAATACCAACAACAGAGGTAAACAAAAAAAAAATGAGATACTTCTAATTAAATCAACTATGACAAAATCAATAAGTATCAGCTAGGCTATAGAGCCGACTCCGTGCGCTTTGGCTGGGTAATTTTGCAAAAATGCGACCTTTATCTCCAATTTTCCAACAATTTTCATACCAAACATTATTCAATTTCAAATTTCTAATCATTCAAATTATAACCCAACAGGTAACGCTTCAATCTACTCTTGAGCTGGCTTACATTATCAGCTTGTCTAATAGCATCCGGGAGGGAATTCCACACCCCCGGTCCCAGAAAATGAGGCAGAAACGTAGCACGTTGAGTATTCCGGAGCTCAGATGCAAGGTCTTTCGCATTTCTAGTCTCATAACAGTGATAAGATGAATTAGCTTTAAAAATTTCCCAAAATTACCTCCGGAGAACACTTATTCAAACATTGATAAATAAAAATTGCTAACTGGTAGTCCCGTAACTGATAAATATTTAAAATTTTCAAACTCGTAAAGCAATTCAAACGTACTATTTTCAAACTGAATATAATTACCTAAAATACGAACTATTTTATTCTGTAAAATTTGGACCTTTCTAAAACTTGAAGTAAAACTACTAGTCCATAGCATGTAACCATACGATAAATAAGGGCTAACAATAGAATGATATAGTAAAAGTAAAAAATTTGACGGTAGTTGATTTTTCAGTCTTCTTATCACACCCAACCCTCTTGAAATCTTAACTGCCACAAGATCACAATGTGATTTCTAACTTAAATTAAAATCAAGACTAAACCCCAAGTATTTAACACCATTTACATGCTTTAAAACATTCATCATTAAAAACAATTTTATTATCTAAAACACATGAAACTCCATTTTTACAAAATATCATGAAATTTGTTTTGGAAATATTCACTACCAAATAACTAGAATTTGTAAAACTTATCAATTCAGCGAGGGCTTTATTTGTCTTCTCAATTAACTGGTTCAGACAAGTAGCTGTAATGGTAAACACCGTGTCATCAGCAAAAGACGTTATCAGTGCATCTGATATATAAAAACGCATGGTATCAACGTAAATTAGATAAAGAAGTGAGCCAAGCACGGAACCCTGGGCAAACCAGAAATAACGATAAAAGTTTTTGAAATATAATTTTTAATAGAGACTCGAATAATGCGCTGGTTAAGATAAGATTCAAACCATTTCAGAATAACCCCTTGGTTCCCTAGACGGCTTAGCCTACGCCTTGAAATTTTGTGAGCCACCGTGTCAAAAGTCTTTCTAAAGTCTATAAATACTGAAAGTACCAGTACGCTTTTTTCGAGAGCACCATTGATGAAATCTGTTAGGTGCTGGACTGCATGTATTGCAGAGTGGTTTTTCCTGAATCCAAACTGGGTATCACTAAGAAAACCGTAAGTAGTCAGATGGTTATAAAGTCGTCGATGCACCACTTTTTCATACAGCTTAGCAAATAGGGGCAATATTGAAATCGGCCTTCAATTAGATGGATCACTCTTTGAACCCCTTTGTGAAGCGGAATAACTTTAGCCTCTTTCAGCCGAGTAGGAAATTCACCTTTCTTCGAAGAAAGGTTAATCAAATAAACAATACAAGGCAATAAATATACCATAACATACTTGAACGTTTTCAGATTAATTCCATCATTCCCTGAAGAACTTGATTTTACCAATCCTATTATCTGTTTTAATTCTTCAACGTTCGTTTCATCTGCAGACATTTCCAATCCAACTCCCCTTTCATCACTAAACGTCTCATTAATTTCATTATTTTCATCGTATGGATTTTCACTTATTGATTCACCGATCTTAGAAAATATTCACCAAACAAATTAGCCACCTCATCGTTTCCATCAACAAATTTACCAACAAAGATCAGACTAGCAGGAATCTCGGTTCTCTTTCTTCTTATTTACGACTTCATTTATAATATTCCAAGTTGTTTTCGTATTGCCTTTGTTTTCCTTAAATTTCTCTCCATAATATTCGCGGATGCATGACCACCTTAGCCGATTTACTTTATTGCGGATTTGTTTAAATTCAGTTAGATCTTGATTATGGTTACTATTTAAGTAACTCAAATACAATGTATTTCTCCTTTAATTAAGTCTAGTAGCTCCAAAGTTACCCAAAGTTTCCGGGGATAATTTTTTCTCACCTTTATGCTTTTTACTGGGCAAGTTCTCTCAAATATTGGCTGCAAGTTATGTCCATGAACTTATCGAATGCCGCAGAAGCAATTTTCATATTCTTAATAACTGGTTTCATGACACGATGCTTAGACCTCTAAAAATCAAAACCTGCATAAAATGGGTAGCTTTGGGAATCTTTTTTAAGTTGAACTTTCTGTTAACCTTTGTCCTGTTCTGCTTTATTGCGTATTGATATGAAGTCACGGAAACTATAGGAAAGTGATTGGAAGCCTCATTTACAATAACGTCAGCATAACAGCTATGTAATACCCGGGATCGCACGAAAATATTGTCAATAAGTGCAGCTGACTGTCCTGTAACACGAGTCGGAATCCCAACTAATGGATAAAAAATCATAACTGGAGAACAGGTTTAAAAAATCCAAATTATCATTGTATAAACTTAAAAGATCAAAATTAAAATCCCCCCTGCAAATTGCAGTAGATACTCAATTCTACTGCATCCATTAAACTACTAAAACCATTTTTAAACTCCTCCCAAACTGTACTCGGCGGTTTATAAACCTCTAGTAATCAATATATCCTTTCCACCAACTTCCGCTCAAGAGTAAGAGATTCCACCTTACCTCTATCCAAACTGATAGATCTTCCCTTATTTTAGCAATTAAAATTTCCTTAACGTTAAAAATGCCAAACCTCCACGTCATTTTCTCTCTATAGCCTTACAATAAGCCTGTATCCTGGAAAATATTTAACGACAGAACATGTTCAGAAGTTAAAAAAAGTTTCCCAAAAAACCCATTGATGCAGAAGTTTTGATTTTGGGTCAACGTACATCGAATAATTAAAACAAAATTTGCATATTAATTTTACTTTTATTTGGTTAATGGCTTTCTCGAAACTTGTTTAATTTTATTTAGAGAACTTTTTTATTAGTAATAAATATACGTAACTTACGAATTAAATTACGTAACGAAACTTCTATAACATTGATTTTTACTACGTATATTAGGAAGTTCTCCCACTAGTCATTACCTCGCTCTTTAAGCTAAAGTTCGAATTTTGTTCCAATTCTTTAAAAATGACCAAAGGCCGTTAATTAGAACAAATAGCTCTTATGAAAGTACTAAAAAATCTTTGGCTTAAAGAGCAAGGTATTGACTAGGGCGTAAACCTAATCATATATGTAATATTTTCTGTTCGTTTTAAATTTTGATGTTGCTCCTTACTTTCAGTTGAAAAACTTTTTTTTTATTTAATTTCTGATCTTTTTCTTTAATAACACTGTGAAATCCGGCGCCCCCTTCATAGCAATGTCCCTTCCACCATGAAAACTTCCTTCATGGAAAAATCCTCCCATATAAACCCCCCACCTCCCCCCACCTACCAGAAAAACTCCCCCCTGAAAACGTCTGTATACTTCCCAATAACCAATACTATATGTTAACATTGGGTAAAGTTCATAACTTTCAGTCCTCCCTCCGGGGACTTTGGGGGATTAAGTCATTCCAAAAGATATAGTTTACATATTTTTGACCATGTTGAACAAAATGGCTATCTCAAAATTTTGATCGGGTGACTTTTGGAAAAAAATTAGCGTGGGAGGGGGCCTAGTTGCCCTCCATTTTTTTGTCATTTTAAAAGAGCACTAGAACTTTTCATTTCCCTTCCAATCAGCCCTATCACGATATTCTAGGACCACTGGGTCGATACGATCACCGCTGGGGAAAAAAAAAATAAATGAACACGCATCCGTGATCTTTCTTCTGGCAAAAAATACAAAAATCCATATTTTTGTAGATAGGTGCTTGAAAACCACTACAGAAGGGTTCTCTGATACGCTGAATATGATGGTGTGATTTTCATTAAGGTTCTATAACTTTTAGGGGGTCTTTCCCTCTTTATTCTAAAATCAACCAAATTTTCTCAGGCGCGTAACGTTTGATGGGTAAAACTAAACTTGATGAAACTTATATATTTGAAATCAGCATTAAAATTTGATTCTTTTGATGAGTCTCTTGGTATCAAAATTTCGTTTTTTTAGAGTTTCAGTTACCATTGAGCCGGGTCGCTCCTTACTTACAGTTCGTTACCGCGAACTGTTTGACATTTTTTTTTTCATATAGTTTTTTTTTCTTGCCTCTCTTACAGAAAATGGGGCATCATCACTCACATAAATGTTTCCCTGGTTCAGTGGTGGATCTAGAGGGGGCAAGAGGGAGCGCGCCCCCCTAACGTAGTCTAAAGTTTTTAATTTACTTAATTAACGCAAGTTTGCGTTAAATAAACTTGCTCCTAACGCAAGTTTATCAGATTAACCTATTTTGCCCCCCCCCCCCCCTAAGAAAATCCTGGATCCACCCCTGGCCTGGTTTGCTATCTTTCTTCCTTTAAGCTTCTTCTCATTTTTAAGTATTTCAATCTTGTTTCCACGGTTTTTTACATTAACCTTAAAATATTTCTTATCCTTTTTCATTGTAACAACAGAAAAATGAGATATCACTGGTAAATTTAGTCGATCTGTACATATCTCGGTAAAAATACGTCTAGCTTGATCTTTATCCTCACAGACTGCATTCTATACAACCACATTGTTTTCGTTCAGTATTAATTTAAAACTATCCGGGCATGAGGAGAATATATTAAAGTAGGCCAAAAAAGCAAATGTAAATACTACACTGCTACTACTACTACTATTGTTACTATTACCACCCCCAAAGTTCCTGCTACTATGTCTGCTGCTAGGAATAATATTCCTCATCGTCTTTTATTTATTAAATAAAAAAAACAAGTTTTTTAACTGAAGTAAGGAACGACGTTAAAACTTAAAACGAACAGAAATTATTCCGTATATGAAAGGGGCTGTCCCCACCTCAACACCTCGATCTTTACGCTAAAGTTTTTTTATTGTTTAAAAAAAATAGAGTTGTGAGAAGTCAAACTTTAGCGTAAAGAGCGAGGCGTTGAGGAGGGGATAGCGCCTTTCATATACGGAATAATTTCTGTTCGTTTTAAGTTTTAACGTCGTTCTTTACTTTCAGTTAAAAAAAAAACATATTTTTTTTATTTAATTTTGAAAATTTTTGAATTAATCCAGGTTTTAATATTGGCTCACAGTACATGAATAATTAAAACAAAATTTGTATATTAATTTTGTTTTTATTTGGTTAAATGGCTTTCTCGAAACTTGATAATTTATTTACGAACGTTTTTATTAGTAATAAATATACGTAACTTACGAATTAACTTACGTAACGAACTTCTATATTCATAGATTTTTAATTCGTATATTAGGGGGTTCGCCCCCTAGTCAATACCCTGCTCTTTAAGCTAAAGTTCGAATTTTGTTCCAATTCTTTAAAAATTACCCCTTAATCACAGAGGCCGTTAATTAGAATAAATAGCTCTTATGAAAGTACTAAAAAATCTTTGGCTTAAAGAGTAAGGTATTGACTAGGGGGTGAACCCAATCATATACCTAATATTTTCTGCTCGTTTTAAGTTTTGATGTTGCTCCTTACTTTCAGTTCAAAAACTTTTTTTATATAATTTCTGATCTTTTTCTTTAATAATGATGGGAAATCCGGCACCCCCTTCATGGCTTTGTCCCTTCCCCCATGAAAACTTCCTTTATGGAAAGATCCTCGCATATAACACCCAACCCCCCCCCCTTCCACCTACCAGAAAAAGAAACCCTGAAAACGTCTGTATACTTCCCAAAAACCAATACTATATGTTAACATTGGGTAAAGTTGATAACTTTCGGCCCTCACCCCGGGGACTTCTGAGGATTAAGTCATCCTAAAAGACATAGTTATCATATTTTCGACCATGTTGAACAAAATGGCTATCTCAAATTTTGATCAGGTGACTTTGGGAAAAAAATGAGCGTGGGAGGGGGCCTAGTTGCCCTCCATTTTTTGGTCACTTAAAATGGCACTAGAACTTTTCATTTCCGTTCTAATGAGCCCTCCCACGATATTCTAGGACCACTGGGTCGATACGATCACCCCTAGGGGAAAAAAAATAAATAAACGCATCCGCGATCTTTCTTCTGGCAAAAAATGCAAAATTCCACATTTTTGTAGATAGGTACTTGAAACCTCTACAGTAGGGTTATCTTATACGCTGAATATGATTGTGTGATTTTCATTAAGGTTCTATAACTTCTAGGGGGTTGTTTCCCCCTTTTTTCGAAAATCCGCCAAAAATTTTCGCAGGTGCGTAACTTTTGATTAGTAAGACTAAACTTGATGTAATATATTTATATTTGAAATCAGCATTAAAATCTGATTCCTTTAATGTATCTATTGGTATCAAAGTTCCGTTTTTTAGAGTTTCGGTTACCATTGAGCCGGGTCGCTCCTTACTTACAGTTCGTTACCACGAACTGTTTGATGATACGCTAGACCCCGCCACTGACAAAAAGTACAGCTTTAAAGTAAAGGACGGGAATTTTAAAGGGGAAGCCCGTTCATGTTGGGATTAATTTATATTGGTTTTAAAGCTCAATTTTGCTCTTTACTTTTATTTGAAATAACTTGTTTTGTTTATTTAAAATTTCTCTAATTTTAATAGTATACAATGTCTGAACTAAATGCTAGAGGCACTACCATCCCCTTAAACACGAATCTTTAAGTCAAAACTTAACTTTTGCGCAGCAATAACTCGAGAAAACGTAAAGTCATTAGGGCATCTGAGAAATTAACACTTCATATCCCTTTATTTAGATAATTTCTAAATAAGGGTGCTGCAGGATCATAACTTTCTCTTTGTTGTAAAAAAATATTTCTGGCATTTATTTGAAAACTTAAAAACTTTCTTTAAACAAAAAGCATCGAAAATTTGTGTATATTTATTTTTGTTAGTTTTTTACAAGTTCAACAAAAATTTCCGGGGTAGAGTAAGGGGTACTGTGTTTGACCCCCCGCCCCCTACCAGAAAGGACCTAGCAGACATACTGTCAGAGAATTTTCGAACCCACCTTTGTACGCGAAATTGTATATGAGAATCTTCAGTTGGTTTGCTTCCTTGAAGTAATGATGCTAGGGTTGTTTTGAAAATTAAAAAAACTTTTTTCTGTTTTAATGATTGAATTTTAATGTAAGCTTCTTTTACATTGTTTTTTTTCGCTTGTTTTGCTGAGGACGGCCTTTGGATATAGGGTCGAAATATTCATTTAAAGTTGCGTTCCATTGTCTTATACAAACATTTCCCTATTTTTCCACTTATTGTTTATTATGGGAAGGCAGTGTGGTCTTCGTCGCTATTTGATCTGTTGATACGACCATTTGTGACAGCTGACTGCTTTTTTCAATCAGACGTCAGACATTTGAGTTCAAGAACAGACAAACAGATGATTTTTGTGCCTTTCGATCTGAAGTAGCTGCAGGGCTGTACGCGGCTCCTCGTGTTATGCCGTAATATAAACGTTGGAGATCTTCTTCAGACGCAGAAGCTAGTCCAAGTCCAGTTCGTAGCCGCAATAGAATTAGGCCAGCAATATCTGCTTAATCAGATGGAGAAAATTGCTGGCCGAGAAAATCTGAGAAACAGAGCTGCTGTAAAGAGTGCAAAGCAGTTTATACAACATTCAAGTGTAAAAAGTAAGACGTGGCTTTGTGCCTTACGGCCAAAAAACAACTGCTTCAAAGCCTTTCACACAACGTTAAAATTCCCTATTTTAGTCTATCTAAGAGATTAATGTTGTATTTAACCACATGAGATTTGCAAAAAAAAAAAAGAATGTTTAGTTAAACCACATGTAAAGGATTTGCAAAAATAATGGGGGTCTTTAATATTTCTCTAACGCCTTAGAGTAATTTATCCTTTGAATAAGTTAAACTTATCTACATGACAAAATACTTGCCATTAAAAAAAAACAACAAAGAAAAATGTCTCAGCATCCTTTAGCATGCAAAGAAAGAGATTGATGTGGCAAAGGAATAAGAATGTTCGAAGTTCAAGCAGTACTACTTTATGCTTGCTAGACATGGCCGATCAAGGCTGAAGAAGCGAGAGCTTTGGATGTGTCCCTACTGCTACTAATACAACTGGTTCTACTAATACTATTGTCACTACAATCGTTACTACTGTGATTGTTAATGTTTGTACGACTTTCAGGGAATTTTGAAGAGAATCTAGAACTAAATCGAAACACTTTATGTCGATGCAGGTTTTTAAGGTGTAAAACTTTACCCCAGAAACAACTTGGACTATTGATTTGAAACTGTAAATAAAATTGAAATAGAGTTTGTGTATGCAGGCTGTAGAAAGGGCAAATCAGCAGTATCTTAAGAACGGCATAGAGTATTAAGTTTAAGCTTTTAGTAAGTTGAACTAATAAAAGTGCAACATGTGTATAATAATCCAGCTAGCAGTAGCAGTACTAGTACACCACTACCACAACTATTAGTACTACTACCATTAAGGCTAAGGATATTATGTCTTGTGTGCGGTAATTAATTAGTGCGGAAATTATGTCTTTGAAGATGAAAACCCCCCTCCTCCCCACCCCCCTCGGGGCAAGGGTTATAAGTTATGCCTTGGGGACACATAAGGCTTTTGTGGAAAGCTTGGTCGTATAAACTTCGGAGGGGGCTCATTGGATTAGTAATTTGAAGTCCTAGTACCTTTTTTTTAAGATTCAAAATGATTGGAGAACAGATAGCCCCCCCCCCGTACCTCGTATTTTCCCAAAATACATCTGATAGAAATTTTGAGTGGCCATTTGTTTTCGTAGAAACTTTAAAAAAGGCTCATTCGATTGGAAATTGAAACAGCCTTTTTTAATAGTCAAAAGTGATTGGAGAGCAAAAAAGTCCCCCCCCCCCCCCAACCACGCCCATCAATTCCCAAAAATATAATAAAACATGTCAAATATTATAGAGAGCAACTAGCCCCCCTCCCTGACATCCTCTTTTCCCAAAACACATTCTTTACACTCAATCTTTACACTCATTTCTAAAAAAAAAAAAATTATTAACATTTTAGATTTTTCTTTTTGATAGATCCTTTGTTACTAAGACCGTTTCAAAAAAGAGAGAAAGCAGCGATTATTTTAGGCATGCGCTGTAGAATTGGTTGCAAGTCACAATCAGGGTTGCCACTGTTGGGGATTTATCACCAAATTTGTTGATTTTTTTTGTTTCGTTTGGTGATTATATTATATTATATTATTTTCTATTTAGCCTATATTTACTATGTTAGCCTATATTCATTCTGGGACATACCTAATACACCTATGTCAAAGGCGAAAAAATAAGACGGAAATGAAAGTTCAAGCAGATTAATAATCAAAAACTCATTGAACCCAAGCATTCGTTTTTATAATCAAATGAAGTCAATATGTTTTTGGTAAAAAAACATAATGAAACCTCCCCAAAGTTTCACCTGAATGTTTTCAAAATCATTTGTGTTTGGGATTTTCACTTTTTAAGCAGTAATACAGCTAGAGGATAGTTATTGGTAAGAAACGAAAGCCCCACAAGTGTCACCTAATACTTAATAGTAAGCGGAAATACAGGCTAAAAATTTGTACTGTAATTGATGCCAAAGGCAAAAAATTGGTGAATTCCATCCATTTTTGTTTATTTGATACAAGATAGTCTTAAATCCACTGTAGGCGACTATTTTTTAGGCGAGTATTGTGAATGTGGCATTTCAAAATCTTTTGGTATGAAAATTGCTTTCTCTTTGTTCTGAAGACTAGTAGAGATTACAAGCATGTATAAATCCATCTAAATATGTTAATATCAGTAGCAAGCATAAATTCACCTAAAAATAGGTATAAATATGCATTGGTATAATACTAAGATGCATAGGTATGAAAAATTACTTAACAGATATGAACCTATTCGTCGCACTCAAATGTTCATAAACAATTTGCCTTTTGGTAATTTTCATTGCGTCCAGTGGCAACCCTGGTCACAACAGCCATTGCAAATACAAATTAGGAATTTATTGAAGTAATAAATAGGCAGTTTAACCTACTAAAACTAGTATTTTTAGTAGTATTGATAGCATGCAAGTATTGCATTTTGATCATCTCCCTTATCATTTCTTATATTTTCCATATTAATATACTCAGTTATTCTTGTGTTGTATCCTTTTGACTATCCGTATACATATGACATGATTTAATTTTAGTTTCAGCACTCCCCTCAACATTCTCTAAGAGGCTCGCCTGAATACCCTTCGTATTCTTGGAAAGTAAAGTTCATATATGCATACCTTAGTCAATAACATATACTATGTGTAAACAATGAACGAATTGCCTAACTTACAGCCTTTGTCCTGAGGACTGTTGGGAGGTTGACATCCCGAATGCTGGACTTTTCAACAATGTTGAACAAAAAAATTCTTTAAAAATTTCGATCAGATATGTTTTTGGGCAATTGAAGGATTGGGGCGGGGGGCTGACGTCCCTCTATTGACGTCACTCTTAAAAGGGTACTTAAACTTGCGTCTTCCAATCAAATGAGCTCCATCCGATGCAAAGTCTATACAACTACTCGTTCCATAAGACCTTATGTGCCCTGGCATAAGTTACAAACCTTGCCCATGGCCTTTGGAGGATTGTGTCCATCCTAAAGACATTGTTATATGATTTTTGGACTAATGGTAACAAAATGGCTATCTCACAACTTCAATTGAATATCTTTTGGGAAAAGAAGATGCCAGGGAGGGGGCTAGTTGCTCTCTATAATGCTTGACATGTTTATTATATTTTTGCGAATTGATGTGCGTGGTTGGGGGGAACTTTTGTGCCCTCCAATCACTTTTGACTATTATTAAAAAAAGGCCTTTTCAATTTTTCCAATCGATTGAGCCCTTTTTTGAAGTTTCTACGACAACAAATGGTCATCTCAAGATTTCCATCAGATGTATTTGGGAAAATACGAGGTACGGGGAGGGGGTCTATCTGGCCTCCAATCATTTGAATCTTAAAAAGGGTACTAGGACTTCTAATTACTAATCCAGTGAGCCCCTCCGAAGTTTATCTGACCACCCTTTCCGCAAAAACCTTATATATCCCCAAGGCATAAATTATAATCCTTGCCCCAAGGGTCGCGGGGAGGGGGGGGTTGTTATCTTCAAAAACATAATTTCCGTACCTTTTAACTGACCTGAAACATAATGACTATCTCAAAATTCATTTGGATGTGTTTGGGAAAATTGGTGGGCGTGTGAGGGGTTGGTTCCTTTCCAATCACTTTGAATATTAAAAGAGGCACTAGCCCCTTAAATTTCCAAATGAATGAGCCCTTTTCTACGACAAGCTTCTACGACAAAAATATGACCATCTCAACCTTTCTATAAGTAATATTTCGGGGAAATACGAGGTGTGGGGGGGGGGGGGGGGTTGTCATCCTCAAAGACATAATTTATCAACCATTCAACTACGTTGAGCAAAATGGTTATATCAACATTTAGATTGGATGTGTTTGGGGAAATGGTGGGCGTGAGAGGGGCGTTAGTTGCCCCCCAATCACTTTTGACTATTAAAAAAGGCACTAGGCCTTTCAATTTCTATCGAATGAGTTTTTTTTCGAAGTTTCTACGAAAACGGATTGCAAAACGAACCTTCGAAAACGAAGTGCCCTGGTCTAAAAAAAGAAAATATAAATAAATAAATAATGCATTGTGCCCACATCGCTCTTTACTTAGGTAGCGGTATTGTTCGGCCTATGATACTATTTTATTCATATTTACTCGCAGTTTGCTTAATACACATCTTCAGTTTTCTTTTTAAAAGCTTTATGAAATATATTAAGGTAGCGTCTACTCTGCAGAAGAAATTCAAACATCATGTCAATTCTAATAGTCAAAAATGCAGTTAATGTTTAGAAAAATTGAAAATTGTTTCATGAGTTCATCAAATTAAAAATTGGTAGAAGAGACAAACTATTTCCATGAATGCTATACACTATGCACAAATATTTCCTAGGCTGGAGCAAAAGTGGGATATTTCTTTATTTATTACATCTAAATGATATTTTCAAAGTAATGATATTACTTTTATTGTTCATTAGAGCCTTAATTCAGTTTTAAATAAACGTAGTTTAAAAAACAAAACAAACTTAGTTCACAAAAACATACAAAATATCGACGTGATGACTGTAATATTTCAAAAACTAATTGGTTTGTGGTTTATAGGATTGTTCTCGTTTTTATGGCAACCGTGGATAGAACCCAGCAACCAGAATAGGGAGTCCAAAAGAGAAACTGGGACACCCCTTGCCGGGGGGCCGTAAATAGAGGCAGAGGAGGAAGGAGGCCTCTCAACTGTTTTCTCTCAGTAGGCCCACCGGCACATTTACAAGTCCCATGAATTATGAACCTTCTCTCAGCAAGCGTTAAATTACATGGTAGCGCAAAACAGTATCGTGGTAGGATCCGCTTCCTAGCTACTTTGTCTACTGAAAAGAACTTCAGTAGAAACGAAAGTTTCTACTAAAACTTTCAAGGCATTTTGAACTGTGCTTCGAGGACAAAGGGCCCCCATTATCCTTTTTAACCCTATACAGGCCAGTATAAGTATTCGTTTTGCAAAAAACCATAAAGGGTATCCATGTGACCTTTAGGGCTTAGTATTGATAAAAAATCATTTATTGACATTTTTTTTTAAATCACTTATTCTACCTCCTGTGGTTAAAATACAACATTAACCTCTTAGATAAACTAAAATAGAGAAATTTAACTTTTGCGTGAAAGGCTTTGAAGCAGTTGTTTTTGGCCGTAAGGCACAAAGCGACATCTTAATTTTTACACTCAAAGGTTATATAACCTGATTTTTCACTCTTTACAACAGCTCTGTTTCTCATATTTTTTCTTGGCCAGCGATCGACTCAATATGATTGAGCAGATATTGCTTGCTGGCTTAATTCTGTTGTGGCTACGAACTGGACTTGGACTAGTTTCTGCGTCTGCAGAAGTTCTCCAACGTTTATGTTACGTCATAACACGAGCTGCCGCGTACAGCCCTGCAACTACTTCAGAGTCGGTTCTTTAACTCAAAAGTCTGACGTCTGATCGAAAAAGCAGTCAGCTGTCACAATTGGCTATATCATCAAACCAAATAGCTACGAAGAAGACCCACACTGGCTTCCATAATTAACAATAAGTGAAACAATTGGGAAATTTTATATAAGACAGTGGAGCGCAACTTTAATGAATATTTCGACCCTATATCCAAGGACCATCCTCATTAAAACAAAAAAAAATAATATAAAAAGAAAATCACATTAAAATTAAATCATTAAAATTGAAAAAAGTCTTTTTTTAATTTTTAAACAACCCTATTATCATCACTTCAAGGAAGCAAACCCCACCTGAAGATTTTCATATACAATTTCCGCGTACAAAAGTGGGTTCGAAAATTCTCTTCCAACCTGTCTGCTAAGTCCTTTCTGGGGGAGGGGGGGTCAAACAAAGTACCCCTCACTCTACCCCGTAAATTCTTCTAAAACTCGTAAAAAACTAGCAAAAATAGATGTACACAAATTTTCGATGCCTTTTTATTTTAAATAAAGTCTTAAGTTTTGAAATAAATGCCATAAATATTTTTTTACAATAGAAGGAAGTTATGATCCTGCAGCACCCTTATTTAGATTTCATCTAAATGAAGGGATATGAAGTATTAATTTCTCTGATGTCCTAACGAATTTACGTTTTCTCGAGTTATTGCCGCTCAAAAGTTAAGTTTTGACTTAAAGATTCATGTTTAAGGGGACCCATAGTGCCTCTAGCATTTAGTTCAGACATGGTATACTATTTAAAATAATAGAAATTTGAAATAAAAAAAACAAGCTATTTCATATAAAAGTAAAGAGCGAAATTGAGCTTTAAACCAAAAGTAATTAATCCATATATGAAGGGGCTTCCTCTTTAAAACTCCCATCCTTACTTTAAAGCTTGACTTTTTGTCAATGACGGGGCCTAGCGGATTATAAATAAAAGGATGATGAGTATTATTAATCCTAACAGCAAAAATAATAGTAGGAAGTTTGGTTTTATTGTTTAAAAAAAAGAGTTGTGAGAAAGTCAAACTTTAGCGTAAAGAGCGAGGCGTTGAGGAGGGCACAACACCTTTCATATACGGAATAATTTCTGTTTCGTTTTAAGTTTTAATGTTCGCTCCTTACTTTCAGTTCAAAAATTTTTTTTTTTATTTAAAGGCTGCGAAAGCGGGGGGTTTGGGGGGCGGCAGCCCCCCAACTGTACCATCTAATCCCTGTACGTTTTAAGGTTCGAACTTGTGACTCAGCCTCTTTAACTCTTTAGAAAGCATAGTTTTTTTTCAAATAATTTCTGTACGTTTTTGTACAGTTTATTACTTATTATTGCTTGACTAACTGTTAGATGATTGTGTATTATTCTTTTCTTTCTCGACAGGGTGTTTTAAGGGTCGACCTTGTAACTCAGCCTCTTTAAACTCTTTAGAAAATGTATTTTTTTCAAATAATTAAAAAAAGAACTGAGTTTTCTTTTTAAACCTTAAATTCAGTATATAAAAAATCTCCTCTGACGGGGAATCGAACCCGGGTCTTCCGCGTGACAGTCAGGAGTATCGGCCGCTGTACTAAAGAGACACAATTGTAATTGTATTTTTAGTATGTGGAATCTATTTTTGACGCAAGCAAATCCCCACAAAACTTGATATTGGTTTTTGGAAAACAGGGAAAGGAGTGATCAGATGGAGCTGCAAATTTCGAGGATAATCTCCCAGGTCCCCAGGGAAGCTTATCCTCTAAATTTCAGCCCGATCAAACAACGTTAAAGGGGGATGTGGTGGGAAAATTTAACATGGGCTCTTATAGGAAAACGAGGTTTTTCGTAAATATAAAATTCGGGGGATAATTTTTTCGGTCTGAAAATATCAAAGGCCCTAACAGGTCGAATTCTGCTTCGAATGAGTCCTCATTCACCCGGATCAGTTGCCAAACTGTGGCCTGTAGGCGTGGCTAACAAGAAAAAAATGAACTTTAAGTGGCTATATTTGTTTTTTGGAAAAACAGGGAAGGAGTGATTGGATTGAGCTGAAATTTCGAGGATAAGCTCCGGGCCCTAGGAAAGCTTAACCTCTAAATTTTAGCCCAATCGGACAACGTTAAAGGGGGGCTGAGGTCGGAGGGTCGAAACTTCCGGCCCACTTTTACCCATGAAGATAAAGTCGAGGGGGTGAAATTTTGCACGTTTCTTAGTTTGAGCTTGGGCTAAAAAATGCAATTACCGCTGTCACTTTGGTCTGGAGGGGGCAGTCCCCCCTGCCCCATAGTAAATTGTGCCCCTGGAGCACCTCCTTCATGATCAAGGCAGCTCAAAAGCCAAATAAGTATGATTTGATAAATTCAA
The DNA here is from genome assembly GCA_027921565.1 of Artemia sinica. Taxonomy (NCBI): domain Eukaryota; kingdom Metazoa; phylum Arthropoda; class Branchiopoda; order Anostraca; family Artemiidae; genus Artemia; species Artemia sinica. The sequence continues at coordinate 5,546 of JAPEVW010000108.1, read as the reverse complement.
ATGTTGTGAAACTTTTCCCATTAACAAATCAAGGCTCTAGTTTTTTTTTTTAGATAGTAAAAAACATGCTTTTTTTTCTTTCTGATAAAAACGTCCTAATGGCCTGAGAGCACATTTAGCTTTTTCGAAAATAAATCATAGTAAAATCATATGAGTTTTTTTTTTTACAGGATTTGAAAATAATCAGGAATAAAATGACTCTTTACCAGGAATTTGGAAAAATTTTCGAAAAGCGGGAAACGGAAAACATATTCTTTGTTTTAATGACTCAGTATATCAAAAATTTATAAATAACAGAAAACTCTAAATTACAGAAAACAAGCCCTTTTTTCAATAAAATACAACCAAACGATATTTTATCTATCAGGGTAGAAGTATACAGATCCTGAAGGACCCCCCTGCAAAAGAAAATTAAAGAATTTGAAAATAGTGTATTTTGATTTAGTTCAATTTCCCTTAGAACATGTCGTGACAATTTCAATGTAGTACCCTCTTGAGGTATCGCCCTTTGTACAAAAACTGAAAGCATGAAGTATTATCTTGTTTAGTTTAAAATCCCCCCTTCCCTCCCCCCCCCCAAAAAAATACCCTGATGTTCGATATTAACTTCTAATTTAAATTTAAAATTTTTATTTCGTGACAATTTCAACGTAGTACCCTTAGCCGTTTTTGAGGTATCGCCCTTTGTACAAAACTGAAAGCATGAAGTGTCTCTTGTTTAGTTTAAAATCCCACCCCCTCCACCCAAAAAATACCTTGATGTTCGATATTAACTTCTAATTTTTAATTTTAAATTTTTATATTAAAATTTTGTTTAACGTTTATATGTTGACAAAGCCACGAACATCTTGACGTAGAAAAATATCTTCAAAAAATATAAGATTGCATCGATTTGTAACATCAACAACAAATTTTATTTTCAAGGATTTTATCTTTGTTGTATAAAAAAAAAAAAAAAAAAAAAAAAAAAAAAAAAAAAAAAAAAAAAAAAAAAAAAAAAAAAAAATATTCAATACCCCATACGATTTCTCCGGCATTGATTTCACCTATACGCATTATAAAGCAACTGCGCTAGGAGGCGTTGAATTAAAATTTGGCATTATATGGTAATTAGTAAGCTGCATTAACCTTGTTGATTTTCAAGTTTTATGTACCAAAGGAGTTTGCAACATTTTTTAGGTGATTATTTTTGCTTACTGTTTCGTCACGTTTAACACTATCCTGCGAAATTTGTTGAATACAAGCAATGATCTGGGACAATCCAAATAAAAAAAGGATTGTCCCAAATATAGGGAAACGTAACAAGGGAAAGATAGGACACAGTATAGTACCTATATATCATGGTGCCTTTGTTAAGAAATACTATTACAAAAGTCCTACTTAAATACATCACGTGCCAAATAATGTTATTTATTTAATAAAGATTTCTGTCATTTATAAATAACAATTTCAGACATTTTTTATTTCACATATTCTTTTTTCATTGGTTTAAGAAAATATATTTTAGATCTTTTCCGTTTCTCTCAATAAAAATTCAAATTTTGGCTTTCTATTTATATGTTTGACAAATTTTGCAACAATTTTTGGTACTCTTGCATTATGCAGCCCTCTCGGGTTAACTACTATAGAGTAGGCAACGATAAAACCCGTTTTTGACATGTTTACTTCTATGGACTAGGCAATAATAGTGTGGTTTTCATTGCGTATACGATATTAGACTGTGTTTTTTTTGGGGTTTTATGGGGGGGGGGGAAGGTACATAGGTTAGATGACATATTTAATATATGCTATTCTTTACTCCCCCCCCACCCCCTAAAGGGCAAATATATAGTCCAAATTTGTTTCTAAACTATTATATATTCATCCTATTTATTTTATTTCATTAGCATTAACCAAACTTGACTTTTTAGAAAGGCCCGCATAATGCAAGAGTACCCAATATTTTAACAAAAGTTGTACTATAATGCTTTCGATTGATGGGTAGGGGAGCAATATTCAAATGTAAATAAGTTGAAAATCTGCATAATCTTTTGGTTTCTATAGGGTTGAAGAGATTCCAGCCCCTATCATGTTACAAGACCAAATAGTACGCAACTATTACCCTCCACATACCCTGATAGTTTCAAATAACTTCCTTAACTTTCCGTAAATATCACATATCATACCCTTTTTGAAAACCTTGGATGCAAATAGTGAATTTTGATTTAGTTCAATTTCAAACGTAAAAGCCATTTACGCTGATAAATTCTACTTGACAATAATGCAAGTTATGTTGTGATGTTATTAATTTTCTCAGAAATCTAAACACAAAAACTGGATTCAAAATCAGCCCAAGCAAATATTACAAGAAAAATGTCCCCTCTTCCCCCAACGACACTACTGGTGACGATCAATGGTGTCAATTCACGAAAATTATAGAGGTTAGGTAATATCTAGTCCACCACTCCAATATTTTTTTTGTCTGATGCGTTAAAACGAAACGCAATGCATTTAAAAAAAAATTCGATGAGTTTTTTTTAACCATTTTATACCACCCGTCCTCCAAAGAGAAATTCTGGACACGGCCCTAGGGATGGGAAGAGTATTCTTTATAATCCAGAGAGGGAAATTTTGTTGTTTTTTTTTCAATTTCTTTAACAAAATACAAAAAAAAACAAGCCCCTTTCAATAATAATCCACAAAAAGACTTTCTTGAATCTGGAAGGGGAACGAGAAGAAAATCTTGCAGAAAAATACCCCCCCCCCCCCCCGTAGAAGCTGCTGGTATTCACTCACGCTACTTGGTAATAATACAAAATTATTATTTGACATTAGTAAATTTGCTTCAAAGATGGACACAAAAGCTGAATTTTAATCACCCGAGTAAAACACACAGAAACAATACAGTAAGACTTCATCAGGTAAATGATTACTTACTTTATTTTTATTAGTATTTATCCTTTTTGTTTTGTCATTTACTAGATTAATTTTATAATTCCATCTTGTTACTAATAATGTAGCCAGAACACTGAATTGAAAAACATAGATAGCACTCAAGTATAACTCCAGTTTTATAGTCAGAATTTGAGTATAAACATTACTAAAGAACCCTAAGCTTTGAACCGTAGAAAAAGCAATAGAAAATGAAACAAAAGTCCTATAAGATGGACTCGAGATTGAAAGACTTAGTATAAACAAAGTAGTACGAGGGAAGCTGCATTCCAAGATGGTTAGTATCGTTTGATTTTTCAAGTGCAGGAAGATCAATGTCTTATGGAGTAATGTTCTGTTATAAGTTTATCAAGAAATTCATTTTTTTCAAAAGGGTCAAATGATCAATTTTACATGTCCCATTATTGTCTTGACAATATCAATTGTGTGCTTTTCCTTAAACTTGATAAAATACGTGACATACAAAAAGAGGCCCAAAATGACAGAACCTTACAGAGTGTGGACAGGGTCCTCGCGAACGCAGTCCCCCACTGCCAAATGTTAGGCTGTTAAGTTATCCCCATTTGGGGTAATCCTGGGGTCACCCAATCCGAAGTGCAATGAAAAGCTGCCCACCCTTAGGAACGCCTCCATCATGATCAAGGCAGCTTTCTAGCCAAGGTGAGTATGTTCTGATAAAAATCTATTTACTAATACCTATTTATTAAAAACATTTCACTAATATTTTTTGAGATACATTCCATTGCTTTAAATGCTTTTTTCATTCCCTCCTCCTCAGTTGAATTCATTAGCCAGATGCGGTTTACAAAACTTTTTCACATTAATGAATCAAGTCTCTAATTATTTTTTGAAATAGAAATGCCCCATTTCATTTCATATGCAAACATCTTAATCCTTTGAATGCAAGTTTACCTATTTGAGAAAAAAAAATCAGGGTTTTCTCACCGTTATCAATATGACTGAAAGTCGAAACTTTTATTTCTGAGAACCCGTGACCGTTCTTTCTCGTTAACAACCAAGGGAGATCTTAGTCATTACTACTACTGCTAACAAGTCGCCACAGAACCAAGCCGTCAGAGGCCCAAAACAATCACTTCAGCAATTCTGTTCGAATCTGGTTCAATTTAAATTTCAGCATTTAATAATTGCATACTATTTTCGTAAAAGATGCATGGGGACTTCAATCCAGGTTGGGGATTTTAATTTAATTATGGCGAGTGGTCATTCGGCTTTTTCACCATTAAATTTTGTAAATTATTAACAGTTTTTTCGTTTTTTTTCGGATAAAAAAAAATATATTTTCAATATATTCAACGGGCTAAGAAAACTACAGGTATGGTTTCTATAATGTATAAAGAAGCGCATAAGACGTCAGTGTTTAGAGTTAATGAACTTTGATTTCCCCTCGTGAGGGGTGCGCCGATCCCGGAGGTACTGCAATACCGGGCCAACGCTTGAAGGGAGTGTGGAGCAAGCCCTGACATCCCTCCGGTTTCCAAAAATCAGTTTAATTATTCTGGCCCCATGTAGGGACGTCGTATCAGATATTAAGCTGATAAGAACAGATACTACACTTGTGATCTTAGCCAAAAGGCCGGGAAGCAATGATGCCAAACGTGGTACAATTGTACCATTTTGGTACATTTCACCTCTACTGGTACCATTAATTTAGTACAATCCCATATAATATGGCACATTTTACAAAATTATGGTACAATTCAGTATTTTTGTACCTATGTCTGTATTCTTTGGTCTACAAATATTTTATTTCACCCTGATCTGTTCGAGATAGTCAAGATAAAGGACAGACAAACAGTCACCTATTTTCCTTTTTTCGTAAACAGACACTTCACTTCCGGTGTCCACAGGTCGACAAAAACATCTTTCTGTGTATCAACATAAAGTCTTACCGATTGAAACGAAGCTATAATGACACTTGGATTAGTGATGGTTGGGAATCTAGTGGAATAAAAAAAAAGCCAACCACCCAAGGTGAATCTCCTGAGTTTTAAAAATTTATATTAAGTAAAAAGGAGCCTGCTGAGAGAAATTAAAAAGTAAGGATAAATTTAAAATAAGGCGATCTACCTCAACTACATATATAATATATATATATATATATATATATATATATATATGATATATTATATCGAGATATATAGATATATATATATATATATATATATATTATATAATATATTATATATATATATATATAGATATATATATATATATATAGATATATACTATATATATATATATATATATATATATATATATATATATTATCTAAATATATATATATATATATAATATATATATATATATATATATAGATATATATAGATATCTATATATAATATATATATATATATTATATATATATATATATATATATATATAAGGCGATCTACCTCCAAAGATGAAGATAACGTTAAAGAACTATGTCGTACAATGGTCTCGGCGGTGAAAGATCAGAATTGTAAGTTCTTCCTAGGTTTGTAATAGTTGGACCCACAAGAAGTTCCTACAACTGCAGATGAAATCAGTGCAGTCGTAATTACCCGTGTCAATGAGATGTGCAGAAAGGTAGACGGATTTATAGAAATCGCAAA
>JAPEVW010001071.1:0-16992 GCA_027921565.1 Artemia sinica | reverse complement strand
CTTATTCCCTCTGCTCGACTTAAAAAATATCCTGTACATTTCCTCCGCTATTTATACTTTAATATTAGTTCCATCACTATTCTCAAATAAGAGCAATGAATTGGGACACCCTAGCAAAAGTGCATTGTTTATCCTACGAATCGGGAAAAAATTGTAAATTTCCCAATTCATATTTGCCTGTATTTTGTTTTTTCTTCAACTGAGGCGGTATTATGGCTTGAAATCAAGCTCTTTTGTGTTTCTCTTTTTCCTTGCCGCTAGAACGGAATGATTTTACTAAAGCTTAGGCTGAACGGGGAGTACAATGCCATCATTTTACGTTGATATTTTACTTATCCCGAGCATTTAGCTTATAGCGCTATTTGAGCCAATATCATATTTTCTATAGTATATCTTATTAGCTGAAAATTTTTTGTGAAAAAGATTTAATTGTCTCTAATTTTACACTAGCCCAATCTCTTTATATAGTAAATCTAGCTCATTTCTTACTAATGTGACATTTTTATTCAAGGCATACATGTTAAGGGCTTGTAAGCTCATAGGATTGCAAGACTCTTAGGCTACAACTTATAATGATGAAAGTATAATAAGAGTAAAATTGAGCGGATTTATTCGAAGAATTGTTATATACGGGTTCGACTAAGTTTTTTTTGCAATTTAAAAACCCTTCCCAATAGAAGAGCTTCTCTCGAAATTAAATCGTTTGATTTAGTTTGCTATTTTTTCTGCACCCGTTCTCGCTTTCAGACAGGCTTTTGGAGTTTTGTTGCTCCGTTTCTTTATTGTGTTTTTCTCTTGGTGGATTTATATTTTTTTGTTGCTCTTGTGCTTTTTTTCCATAGCGTTCATATGTGGTTCTTCAATCATAAGGGCTTATGGAAAATGAACTAAAATCCCTCGCTTGCCCTTGTTTTCTCTGCTTTTTTTGTTAGGATTTCGCCCCTGTGTACCCTTATTGAACTCTGTGTGGCACGTTAGGTGAGTGATTTTTCGGTGGCCTCTCATCCACGACTGACGGATAATTCCTCCGTAATAAAAAGCACTACCCTGCATCTACATCAATTAAACAAGAAAAAATTTATTGTGCAATTTTTCTAAAATATCTGCAATGTATTGTGGTTTAATCCGAATATAGGTCAGTTCAAATAGATTGCAGTACAAGGAAATTATATTACCACGAAAAACTCTTAGTAGAAAATCCAAATGGGAAACATACTAAGAAAAAATTTGACATTCTGAAAAGTGTAAATTACCTTCTTTTGTTGATGATACAGCAACACATAGTTGAAAAGAGATTTACTACCCTATACAGGGATTTAAAAAATGTCAAAGACAACTTTCGGTGTATGGGTTGCTTAAGCCCAAGCAAGTTCTGATAGCATTTATATGGGGAATCTTTTACCGTAATTTAATGATGTCTAAGTTTTTACCCAGAGAAGTTTTACCGAATATGATAATGTTGTTTTAGTAGCTGTTAGTGAAAAAGGGGAAAGGACTTATTTCTATAGATCTAGGTATTTTTAGCTAGCTCCCAGGTCCCCCTCACTTACTTTGAAGCGAGTATTATCTTTTCAGCCGACAGAGGGTGTCACGAAATGGCTAGCTTCATCCATTGATTTGTTGCGTGGGGTTTGCTAGAAAAGAATACTATTTCTGTGCCGAAAAAAAATTGGGGGAAAGATGTTCATTTTTCTCTATTTTAAAAATTTTATTGTCTTTTATATCATGCATAATATGTTTAACATCCATCTATTTCCAAGAATTTCGCGACCTCCCCCTCCAACTGTAAAATTTTAAAGCCCTACTCTGTCTGCAATTTTATTTTAAACTCTCTGTCCTAAAACCACTCATTGGAAAATAATATAATAAAATCAATCTGAATATTGAAAACGAATAATAAACTAAATATTAATGTACTGAAAACGAAATGATTCCAAATCAGTTATGAACTCAAATTATGTTAGATAGTCTGACATTCAATATTTGAAAATTGAACATTTAAACTAAATAGGAAAAACCAAGATAGAGATGTCGTAATGTTTTAGGTAAAAGATTAGCCAAAAACTGTGGGTTCTTTCAAAAATAAAGGTTTTCTGTTGAAACTCCTTAGTTAATGCTTGGAAACTAGGTTTCTGTTATAAGCTTATCGTAATTCACGCAGACGCATTTAAACACGAATGTGATCGTCTGGGACAGTGTTAATGACAAGTTTGAAATTTTTTTGTGTTTTACCTAGAGTCCTAGTGGATGAGCGTCTTGGGTTTAAACCCCTAGTTGAATTTTTTGTATGCTGTGGGAAACTGAGACATTTCATTCCTCTAATGGTTTTAAGGATGTTTGATTCTCTCACTAGTTCATGTTTTTTTACATTGTGGAAGCGTATGGTCTTTTACATTGGATCAGTCGACGAATTGGGTATCTTTGGGTTAAAAAATGTTTGAGCTATTTTAAAACTTCTTTTAGGGTAAGTGTGGTCTTTAGTTTTATCTCAATTTTGCAGATTATAGTGGTGTGCTTGTCTGAGATGATGTAATGAACTTTGAATGTAGTTTTAAGTGTTTAAATTTCGCAAGTTGTTAAAGAATGGTTGCTTTAGTGTTTGGCTGGAGATGACTGTTGAGATTATGAACAAACGAGGGAATGGATTAAGCTAAGTGATGTTGTGATTGTTGTGAAATGTTTTATTTTTGTGTTCTTTTCGGCTATCTGGGTGTTTGTTTCCATATTGGGCTTGGTTTTGTTCGAGGGTTTTGTATAGGGAGATGAACATTTTTTGTTAGGGGGTGGGTGGAGAAAGATTATGTTTCGAAGATATAGGCAGGGCTTCAGATAATCAAAATATTGAACACAACAAACAGAGGTTTTGCAGGTGGGGAGCAGAGTCAAAATGAGATTTTTAATCTCGGGCTAGTTTAGGCACAAAGTCGCGGAGTACGTATTTCATGATGGGTAGATATATCAGAGCTTGTTGATAAGCTGAGATGTACAAGAAATTTCAATAGGTACGTTTAGAGGACCCAATTGTGGCTCTTTTGCCCATTTCCGTTTGAATACCACTTCATTCAATCTCAAACTTTACATATATAAATATGTTATTTATCTTTAAACTTATTATTATACGGGAGCATTTAAAGAGATCCTAAGTGATTGAAATCAATCAACATAGCCCATAGAAATGTAGTTCGACAACCGTATCTTAAGTAAAAAAACGCAGTAATTTCGTATGCCGCAAACTGTATTTAGTTTTTTCAATGCATATATTTAAGAGTTTGTAAGCTCATAGGTTGCAAATCTGAGGCTACCATTTTAATATAAAAGTACAGTAAAAGTGAATTGAGTGACTTTCAAAAAGAGTGTTTTATTGGGTTCTATCTGCTGGCCTGTTTTCTGTTAGATAACAAAAAGCTTACAAACTCCTTCGGCACTTGATGAGTCATTTTTGTTTGCTCTCATCCATTATGACGGAATACTTCTCGTAATGATAAAAATCCCCTCGTCCACACAATTTTTAACAAAATTAAATTTATTGGTATTATTTTTAAAAACACACTTGCAATGTTGTTTTGTCCGAAATTATCAGTTAAAATTGCTTGCAGTACCAGGAAATTATCTTACCAAAAAATGCCCAGTAGAAAAATCCAAATGGGAAATATAGTAGGAAAAAAATTTGACATTCTGAAAAATTGAAAATGCTTCTTTTGTTCATATTACAACAAACACCTTGTTGAAAAGAGATTTACCACCTAATTGAAACCCTCACAGGAGAATGTCGTATACAAAAATTAAAAATGTCTTGAAAAATGTCAAAAAGACGAACTTGGCTGTGCGGCTGTACAGCTTAAGTAAGCTCTGATAGTATTTTTTAGGGGAATTTTTTACCCGATTTGTGATTTTCGTCTGTCTAAATTTTACCAAAAGAAGTTTTTAACCAAATAATGAAAATGTTGATTTAGCAGCGCTGTTAGTGAAAGGAGAGAAAGGACTTGATTCTATATTTAGGTATTTTTAGCTAGCTCCCAGGTCCCCCTCACTTACTTTGAAGCGAGTATTATCTGCCCAGCCGACAGGGGTGTAGTGAAGTGGCTAGCTTCATTAATTGTTGCCTGGTTTTGTTAAAATTACCATTTTCTGTGCCAAAAAAAAAAATTGGAAAAGATGTTCTTTTTCTCTATTTATCCAAAGTTTAGGCAAAAAGATCATCTTTAAGAATGACAAACATGTTATCAAAACAAATCTGCAAAGAATTTAAAAACTAGCCTATGGAATAAATAATTTTGAAATCAAATAAGCTAGAATTTTGACTTCATAATTTTTCTACTCTGTATAATGTTTTGCAATACTATAAGCATATAAAACAGAAAATAATCATAAAAGCTATCGGTGAGCTAAGTAGATGAACGAATTCATTGGAAACTTCAATAGAAATCGCACTCAGAGATCTCTTTAATCACAGGCAGTGCAATAGCGCTGCCCAAGTGAAGAGTCGCTTTAAGCGATCTCAACTCTTCTTCGAGCGCTGCATATCTCTTTTTTAATAGTTCTAACTCTTCTTTAACTTCTTGACTCCGGATTCTTTTCCTTAGCCTGTACGATTGTGCGGCTTCCTTATTTCTTTCTTTTACACTTTTCTTACGTTCTTGGTGAATGTTTGAAGGTTCCTTTTCACCATTTCTTTTCTTAGGAGAGGTCTTCTTTCTTTCTTTGGGTCTTTTTACAGTGGCTTGGGGGCAACTTGTAGATCTCTCGACAGCGTTTTTTCTTCGCCTCCGTATACATTGTCCTTTCCTCTATGTTGAGATTGACTGAATTCCTTATCCAGTTCTAAATTATCACATAATATGTCAAGTACGTTTTCTTTGCTTGTAGCTGCTGTTTTTTCCGCTTCCTAGCTGCCAATCTGTGTTAAAGTAAAAGCTTTCATAATCTCCATCTACAGCACTGAATATTTGATCCACGCTACTTATACTCATATTTGTCTCTTATCACTCTTATTGCTTAATCAAACGCTGAAAATCAACTAATCAATCCGCTGGCCTGTTTTCTGCTTTTTGTTAGGCAGGCCCCGCCCACTTATGAATTTCTCTGGAATTTGATGAGTCATTTTGTGTTGGCTTTTATCCAAAATGACGGACAAAAGTCGTCCTGCTATGTAGCTCTAGATATTTAATTACGTCATCCTGGTCTGTTTTCTGTCATGCTGGAATATTTTTTTATTTACAAAAAATAAGATAGATTAGATTAAGTGGTCTTTCACTTACCAGAGGTCCTGTTACCAAATAAAATATCTTATTTTGGTTTGAATCGTCTTTTAGGAAATTATGTGATTTATTGTGAAGTTAGACGGCTGTAAAAAAAACATATTTTTTTTAGTGTATTACAAGAAAAATTCGAAGCGGGCTTATGTTACCCTATCATTGTAGTCTTGGAGTTTCTGGAAAAATGAGGTAGAATTTAGGATTCGAGGCTTTTTGTTATCTTCACTGGTAGATTAGTTATTTTAGGTTTTGACCCGGCATTGGAGCAACCGAAAATTTTTTGGCACCAAAATGTTCAGAGAAATTCACATAGTAACATCAAAAATCGGCCAAATTTGGCTGTGCAGAAATACCCATAGTTTCAGGGAAAGGTGGTGAAAAAAAGGTTGGGGGGGGGGGGCTTGAATTGAAATTTCTTCAATATTTTGGATTGAAAGGTCGTTTTTCTATTATATCAAGTATGAGGGGACTGAAAATCACATCAGAACCAAAAAATTCCATCACTTAGTACCTCATTTCTACCCTAGGTGAGGTCAAAAGGTGTAAAAATGCGTAAAAGGTGGTTATTCTAATGATATAATCCGCCTATCCCGCCCACATGATTATAACATGAGTTTACTGTTTGAAAAATTATGCAACAATAAATATTATGATGATACTCGATGACGAGTTTGATATGCCCTTTGATTGACAGTTTTTTGTAAATTCAAAGGTTCCATGATATCTATCGAGGCATTTGTCTGAGTGTGTTTATACATTTTTTGGTTTTAAACGACAGTCATTTCTTTGTCTCATGACATTCTGTTTTCAGGTAGAACTTGTATGACTAATTCAAAACTGGCTACAATTTATATTTGGAGAATAGTCCAATGGAATATGATTTACTTGGATGATTGAAAGCTTCTTCCATAAAGGTGATATATTTACATTTCAGAAAATATGTAAAAAATACGCACATTAAAGGGTATATTTAGATAAATCTTTTCTATCTGTTTCTTTGAATCGAAGGAGAGGATTTCACTGCATAGGGTGTGCTGTTTTTTTTTTTTTTTCTATGCTTTTTTTCAAGTATCACCATTTGGTCTCTATTTTAGCCTATTTTCACATCTAGAGTGCAAGTATTTTGTCCCTAGAGTCGTTTCTCAAAAAAAAGGGAAAAAAGTTTTTTGTGCGGAGTGTTTTCTTTTTTTTGTGGGGGGGGGGGGGGTATAGACAAAATATCGTTTTGGACGTGAGTGGATTGGCAAATTAAATGCAAAATATTTATTTTTATTTGCTTCCTAATTATTTTTTTTTCAAAATTATGTGGGCCGTCTTGAGTGTCTTTTTCTGTTAGGCTGTTGGCAATGAATCTACCACATAACTATCTATTTCTGAAAATGTTCGGTGAAAAGGAAGCTAATAAGTATAGAGCTATTTCCTCACTCACCCCAAATTGATATAATGTAAATTGCAAAATTGTAGCTGTGCAATGGAAATTATTCTTGTCTCTTCTATGAAACGAAATACAGAACATTCATCTATTTCCCTGAATTTGAGATCTTTTTAGTAACCTGAATTGTGTAAAAATCAATTGCTATTAGAACTAGAAATTATGTGATGGACAACAGTTTAAATATATGCTCAGCTTTTGTCTAACGTTGTATTTGTCACCATATGCTTAATGATGGATCTAGCTCCTTCATACCGTCCATGAGGAGTCTTATTACTATAGAAAAGTCTTTACATATAGAGTAATCTAGCCTTTTCCGACAAAATTGAGAAAACTAATCACGAAAAACCCAAATTAAGACATCAGCTGAATTATTTTTGATCTTTGGCCCTAAACGGGGAAGAAAAATGGCGAGCTACTTGCAATAAGGGCAAGTAGATCAAACTTTGAAACTTTGCCCTAACGCTGTGATTGGCTGCAATGAGCCCCAGGGACAAAAAAAAAAAAAAAAAACAAATAATTATCAGTGATTTTTCTTTACTCATGTTGCTAGATTTCAATATTTCTAACTTAAAGTCACGCTTAAGAATACGAGAACGTAACTTTGAATCTCAATATTGATTCCCTTCAGATATTTTAATTTTTAGAATCAAATTCTCACAATTTCTAAACATTAGTTTTTTTTAGTTGTGTTATTTTTATGGTGCGAAAAGAGAACATTTTTTGGAATTGAAGTTATAAAAAAAAAAAAAAAAAAACTACAAAAGAATTCAGTTTTTTATCCTTTTGTGTGTACTTAAAGTAAAGAGGGGGTTGGGGACAAAAAAAAAAAAAACCCTTTTTATTCTCACTACCACAATGTGGAAACAAGTGCTGTTGGGGTTTAATCATTATTGCATGCGACTTTGGGTTTTTGGCAATTTCATAGTTGTGGTTGAAATTGATGTAGTTAATGCCTATCATACAGTTTGCTTAACCAATTGTAAGTTAGGAGCGACTTGGCTAAATAGTAAGTGAAACTTATAAAACGGAATTTTGGTAACAATAAGTACATTAAAAGAATTTGATTTTTTTGCCGATTTCAAATATATATATTCATTTAGTTTAGTGTTACCCTCAGAAGCTCCATCCCGCGTAATGGCGTCTATTACTTTTAATTATCTATATGGCATCATGACATCAAGTGACTGTCACGGAAAGGTGGCATATTCTGTCATATTGCGGTGCCAAACTGTGACTCTTCCCTAAATAGAACCATGTTGATTTTGATTCAAAATTCTGAGATAGTTTATCGATTAAATAGTATTGACATTCTAAAAACAACAATCACCAAATTTTTCTTAAATCGACTGGAAAGATCGAGTTTTTAACCTTAAAAAAAAATGGTATTAGGGACAAATGTTATGAGCATGAGGAGATACCTTTGCTAGGGAGCAGAGCTAAGCTCCCTTTTTGCTTGGACCGAGCCATACATGATTTTACAGTTTGTTATCACGGTCGGTTTTGATATCAGCTTTCAATCAGTTCGTGCTCTGAACAGAAATATTTGACATATGTAAAAATTCACTACTGATTTATATAATTTTAAGTTAAGAAGTGTGAAAGCTACTATTTTTCAGAGTAAAACCCCTTATCTTAGTAGTATTTAGCTATTGTAGTTTTGTCCAGTAGTGTAATCACTTATTTTTGTAATTGAATGTTGCCTGGCACTAAAAAGCCAATTCTTTCACAGTTTGTTACAACGAACGGTTTGATGTCAGTTTTCAATAAGTTCGTGCTCTGAACAGAAATATTTGATATATGCCAGGTTCAGTGCTGATTTATATTTAGCAATTTAATTTTTTAGAAGTGGGAAAACTGCATAATTTCAGAGTAAAACTTATTATTTTAGTAGTAGTATGTAGCTGATGTTCCAGTAGTTAATCGCTTATTCTTGTAATTGAATGTTAGCGTGTGAATAATTCTTTTTGGTATCTGGAAATTGGACGAAACAGCAAGAGGGCAAATAATTTTAAATTCATAAAAAAAAAAAAAAAAAAAAAAAAACTATGGAAAAATTCGATAGTTTTAGGGGATGAGTGCCCTGGCTAGAATATGAGTCTAGCCCATAAAGGTTGTTGTGTTCGCCTCAATTAGATAGACCTTTTATCAGGAACTTATCACTATTTCTCTATATGAAAAATATTTTCCATATGAACTAAGCTAGCAATTCCTTTGCTGGCTTAGTTTTGTAACACTTATGTAACAAAACCTTCTGCTGCTTTCCTTCTGAGGTCATAGTACTAAATAATTGTTTACCAGTGGCCTAAGATGACAAACATCGATTGGTTCAATTTGTTTTAGTGCTGGAGCATACATTCCAGTTGGAAAATGATAATTAGAACTAGCATCATATCATTAAAATCATGAAAATTGAGGTAAGTCATCGTCGCCTATGTTTTGCTTTGCTTTCCCTTATTTCTTTGTGGGATTCCCTCCCCCCCCCCCCTTCATAATTTGTTGGTGATAGGATAGGGACTTGCACATTTTTCCTCGGCTTTAGATGTTGACATTACCCTAAATCTTTTTTATCAATATCTATTTCTATCATCCAACATCCATCAAAATATAAGCCTAATTTATCAACAATTTTTAAAAGTATCTATTTCTAACATCCATCAACATCTATGCCTAATTTATCAACAATTTGTCATGTTTCATAAGAACTATTGTGGTACATGTACGGAACATCAAACAGAACAAAGAAATATCTTGTTGAATACATGGTCCTTTTCGATTTACTCTTATGATGATTTTTCCTGTCTTAGCTTGATGCCGATAGTTTGGCTGTGTTCGTTCTGATTATTCATTTGAAATGCTTCTGATTTCATTGGTTTTCTAAATTTAATTCTATTTTCAATTTTTATTTCAGATTTCATCACAATACGTTTGTGTTGTCGTTATAATGCAGATTGTTACAAATACATGTCCCTTTTTACCAGATCAATTTGCTATGGAGATAGAACACTAATGAAAAAAACCTTCAAATTTCAACTTTCAGGTAAGGCCAACTTGCAATGCTACGGAAATATTTTCTTTTATGCTAATCAAATATATACAATTTCACCTATAATTTTAATCTCGATAGTAGGTTCAATCCATTTAATGAATACGTTTTTTAATATGTTCAATATTTAAATATGTTCAATATCTGTTATAAAAAGGGTGAGATTATTAGTGAGATCAACGAAAGAGCCGAGCATTTACGCAGAGCTCCTTTTGCCTTTCTTCCATCTCTCAATGTTATCTTTACCATTTCTTTCTATTTTTTTCTTACACTTTATATTTTTTTCTTAGGTTTATAGGAACACACCCCTTCCCCCTTTCTCACTCACAAAAATTTCACTCACAAAAAACCTATATAAAATATGTTGCTCAACATTAGACTCATTATTATTTTGGGATTATTAAGGAGGTCCTAAGTGATTGAAAGTCAATCAACATAGCCGATAAAAATGTAGTTCGACAACAGTCTCTTAAGTCAAGGAACGCAGTAAGTACGCATGTCACAAACTGTATTTAATTTGATCAATTCGTACATTTAAGGGTAGCTCATAGTTAGTCAATCTGAGGCTACCATTTTAATATAAAAGTACAAAGAAAGTGAATTGAGCAGATTTTTCACAGTTAGTGTTTTATTGGGTTATATAGATTTTTTTTGCAATAAAAAAAACCTTCTATAGAAAATCCTTCGGAATTAGATCTTTGATTTTAGTTGCTATTTTTTTTTTTTTTTTTTTTTTTTTTTTTTTTTTTTTTTTTTTTTTTTTTTTTTTTTGGCCACCCTTTCTGGTTCAGAGGGCTTCTGATGTTTTGATAGCTTTCATATTTCGCTTCAAATCAAGGGATTCTGGAAATGAACTAAATTCTGCTGGCCGGTTTTCTACTTTTTAATAGATAAGCACTTGCCCCTGCCCCTTACGAACTCCTGTGGCGCTCGATTACTGTTGACTGTATACTTACAGTCAACGAAAATAACTTACATTCCTGTTGACTGTTGTTTGAACGCTTTTTTTTTTTTTTTGCCATTCTCTTTTCGTAGGATAGATCTTCCTTCTTTCTTTGATTCTTTTCACAGTGACTTGGCGGTGATTTGCAGACCTCTCGGCAGGGATTTCCTCGTTTTTGTATGCATTATTTTTTGCTCTAATCTTGAGATTGACTGAATTCCTGATCTAATTCTAATAACCACATAATATGTGTAATAAGTTTCCTTTGCTTGCATCTACTGTTGTTCTGCTCACTAGCTGCCAATCTGAGTTAAAGCTGTTCATAATCTGCATCTACAGAACTGACTATTTGATCCACACTACTTAAATTCATACTTGTCTTATCACTCTTTGTTGCTTAATCAATTGCTTCTGAAAATCAACTAAAATATGCTGGTCTGTTTTTCTGGTTTTTGTTAGATGGGCCCGCCCTCGAATTTGACGAGTCATTTCTGTTGGATTTTTTTCCAAAATGATAGATAAAAGTCGTCCTGCTATTTACTACTACTACTACTAACAACTCATCGCAGCACCAAGCCGCCTGAGGCCAACACAGCTACGCACGCTCCTCCTCCACCCCAATCTATTCAAAGCCTCCCTTTTTACACCCGCCCACGAAGTTCCCATTTCCTTTAAATCTTTCTTTATGACGTCCTCCCACCCCAGACGGGGACGACCTGCTTTCCGTTTAGCCCTAGATGGTTGGCCGAAAAGAACAATCTTCGGCATCTGTCATCCTTCATCCGCACAACATGCCCTATTCACCTCAACCTTTCTTTCATTATAGACCTAGAAAGCGGTATTGAACCATATTTTTCGTATAGCTATTGTTTGAAATACGGTCAGTCAGCCGGGTACCCAGAACAATCCTTAAGCAATTTCTCTGGAAAACATCTAGCAAATCTTCATCCGCTTTTCGGAGCGTCCATGCTTCAGAGCCATATTTGACCACTGTCATCACTGTAGCTTCTAATATTCTAATCTTGGTTTGCAGACTTATCTTCCTATTCTTCAGACTTTTTTTAACTGTGAAAAAACCACCCTGAGCCTTGGCTATTCTATTTTTAACATCTTCACTGCTCCCACCATCTTTACTAATAATACTACCAAGGCAAGTGAAGCTGCCCACCTGATCAATCTTTTCATTACCCAACGTCACCTTTTCATCTCACTTATTCCTAGCCTTAGTGACTTAGTCTTTCCTAACATTAATTTTCAAACCAATACTAGCACCCTGAACTCGCAAAACCTCTAAAACTTCATTCATTTTGCTCACACTTTCATCTAGGATGCTTAAATCATCAAGCATAATCCATGGTCCAGAGAGACTTTTTCCTCTCCCCATTTGATTCCGTGGTCTCCCATTGCCTTTCCTGTGCTCCTTAAAACAAAGTCCATCAAAATAATCCATATAAAGGGGGATAGAGCGACAACCCTGCTTAACTACCTGATTTAATACAAAACCAGCTGCTGTAACCTCATTTCCTACCTTAACCGCAGCAGTGTTATTCTCGTACATAGCACTAATCACTTTAATGTATTTGTCTGGTATACCCATACAAAGATAAAACCTTTACTAAAGCTCCTCTATCAACAGAATCGAACGCTTGCTCATAATCTATAAAACTGAGGGACCAAAGGTGTTTGAAAACTTAGGCACTTCTCAATTATTAGCCTAAGAGTGAAAGTTTGGTCAACACATCCTCTACCTTTTCTAAAAACCACACTGCTCTTCTCTTAAATTTTGTCTACGGCATCTCTCAGTCTAAAAAGTATCATATTACTAAGCAATTTGCTACCTACAGAGACCAGACTAATGCCTCGATAATTGCCACACTCACTTTTATCACCTTTCTTGATAAAGTGGCTTAATTAAGGTTTTTCCTAAAATCGTTAGGGTACTTCCCCCTTTTTTCAAGAAATCATATTCATAATCTTCAATAACTTATTTCTAAACCTCAGAGCCACCGTATTTAAGAAAACTCAATTTACTACCTATCACAGCACTGGAGCTCTTATTATTCTTTATATGCAGTTTTAGTACTGTTGCTAATCCTCCAGTCACAAAACAAATCTTACTTCACATCCAAGGTATCACAAACTTTTTCTTTTTCCTCTATATTTTTTCCTGCAACTCTATCTCGGTTAAGCAAGTTCTCAAAATGTTCGGCCCATCTCGCTTTAGCTTTTTCCTATCGCTAATTGCCACCCCATTCCTATCTTTAACTGGGACAAGTCCGGATTGACTACTACCTCTCAATTTGTTAACATGCCCAATAGGTACAATATTTTTACTATTATGCCGTCTTAGCTGCATCTTCTAAATCCTCGCAATTTTATCCCATGGCCTCCACTTCACACCTCCTTAGTTCATATTTCAATGCTTTCTCCACTTTCTTTATATTTCTTTTGTTTCATGCGATCTATCACTCAGATAATTCTTGTACAAGTCCTTTCTCCTTTCTATTAAACATTAAAGCCTTTTTCACTAATATTCTTAGCTACAGTTCTAGGGGGGGGGGGGGGGGCTTTCTTTCCCTAATACACCTTCAGCAACTTCACAAAAATTATTTTTCTAAAATTATTCCAACCATCTTCCACATTATCAAATTTTAAACTCTCAAGTTTAGTATTCAACTGTTCCCGGAAAGTTTCTTCACTCAGATTCTCATCCTGGAGTCTATAACTAACATCATAACTTCCCGAGAGGTAATTACCCTTCCGATATTCAGCTTTAAAAATTAACCCCTTGACACTACTAGATGGTGATCTTTACTTTTAAACATCAATAACAGCACTCCTATATACCCTAGTATCTTGTATTGATCCTGCCAGTCTTTCGGTTTACTATAACATAATCAATAAGGTTTTGCTGTCTTACCATCACGTGAATACCATGTTAGCTTATGAGCCATTTTATGACCAAACACCGTATTGGTTATAACTAGATTGTTATACCTACAAAATGTGCAAAAGTCTGTATCCATTACTGTTTTCTTTTCCTACACAAATTATACCTAAGCTGGGATACCATCTATCCTTATTTCTACCAACACTGTTAGCGTTAAAAATCTGCATTAATAAACATCATATTTCTGCCTGGCTGACCTTGTCTATTTGCTCCTGTAACTGTAAGTAAAATTCATCTGAGTCACTAGTATCTCCGTCAGTCGGTTCTACAGTGGGCGTATACTACTATAACTGATACCCTGAACTTTCTAGTCATGTAAAATGAGCTCAATTAGTTATTATCAGATCATTAGGTCTTCTGCTTAACAGGAGTCCTGTTACCAAATAAAATATCTTATTTTTGCTTGACTCATATTTTGGGAAATTATGTTTCTTAGTTGAGGGTAAATGGCTGTAAACAAAGTTTTTTTAGTTCCAAATAACAAACTTAAGGGTACCGAATATCAATAGGCTACCGGTAAAAGAACCGTGGGCTTTATAGAAATAGATGCTTTGACGATGTGGGTAAGGTATTCGAACCCAGTTTGAGGTTGGCTAATGATATCCTATCAGAAGTAATCTTGGAACTTCTGATGAAAATGAGGAAACATTCAGGCTTTCGAGACTTGTTGCTTTTTTGGAATATCCTATCTTCACTGGTAGATTAGTTCTATTAGGAGAACGGAACTTACAAGGAAACTGATTTTTACGCCCGTAATTTTGTTTTTCAATAATTCTACTTTAGCCCCTTCCCCCTTTAGTGATGAAATGATTAATGCTTTTTTGAGTTGCTGCAGTTGTCATGTATGCACATCTTTTTTAGACTCGTTTTCCTCAACTCACCTTATTTTTTTCTTTAAATTGTTTTTCAAAATGCATATTGTGAGCCATTTTGGCCACTTTCGAATATTAGCTCATTTCCAAATTGTGCCAGTATGTTAGACTCGTTTTCCTCAACTCACCGTCTTTTTTTCTTTAATTGTTTTTCATATGTATTTTTCATATTTGTGAGTCATTTTAGGCCACCTCCGAGTATACTAGCTATTTCCAAATTTGTGCCAGTATTTGTAATTCACCTGATAACAGCTTAGTATACAGCATTATAGTCTCTAAATCTGTCTCCTCCTTAATGCACTCCCCCCTTGCATAAATAAAACAACGTAAACGGTTGCTCAATTTAAAATTTATAACATGCCGTGGCTTCTTTTGAATAATTCTGTCAAAATCAGCACTCTCATAACTTTGACATTAGGTGGGGGTGACGGAGTGTGCGTTCACTCTGGAGATCATATTCTGAATATTTCAACCTTTCTGATTAAAATGTTTGTAACAGGAATTTTGGGGTCACAATTTTATGGCTCTAAAATCGTACTCTCCAAGATTTCACATTTCTAACTTAAATCATCTATTCGGCTTATAGGACTTGCCTACAGAGTTCACACTTCTAACTTACATCCTCTCTATTGTGCTTCTTATTTGTAGACACATGGTGTTAAATCAAAATGACGCTATTTGTGTATTGAAGAATTTTCAGTATAACTCGTTTAAAATTATACGTTTTTATTTGATTTTTTTTTTTCAAATTCAGTTCAATGGTATAATACCTTCTTCATTTTGTAGTAAGGGAATAGCTTTTAAAATTCCGACTGCATGGTTGTTTTTTTAGTGCAGAAACTATGCCTTCCCAAATTTGTATTGGTGATTGAAAAAGCTGATAGTGTACTGTTTAGAATATCCTTCAGTTTTCTAAATTCTTTCTATATTTTTTAATTTCTATATTCCAGATTTTATATGCCCCAATTTTTTTTTACCAAGAAAGAAAAGAAAACCGTTGCATCATTTTGTTTATTCTCTTTATTGAATGACAAGTTCAGTCTTTTGCTAAACCTTTTCTGTGACGTGCATGGAAATGTGGTGTCTCTGCAATGTATGTCTCTTTTTGGTTGCTGATCGTATATCTTACGAACCATTTTTTGGTTTCTCTACCTTTCTCTGCAAGTCCGTAGTTTTATGTAAAATTCCTAAACTTTAATCCTTATGCACAGTGTGGTTATGGATATTTTTTAATGATTAAGAATTAAGGCGGGACTAAACCCTTTTGATCCTCCCTACTACACTGAGACCATAAATGCTGTTGGTCCTTTGAATCATTATTGCATGCAGCTTGGGCTAGGTCAGTTTTATATTACTGATGAAGTTGATATTGTTTAATGTCTATCAAAGAGTTGGCTGTAACCTCTTTTGATACGGAGCAACTCGCCCTATTTTAATTTTTAGTTGGAATAAGTAAACATCCAAGCCGCGCTAATCCTAAGTTTACGGGTTTGAACCTAATACCAAGTTTTTGTCATTAGTTTTTGGTGTAATGATGCCATAATTCCACCTTTAACGAACTAAAGTCTGTGAGTCTTATGGTGATATTCATGTTGTTAATTTTCATGTTAACTGGCCTTAGTGTGGTTTGCGGTAATATTGGATTACAAATGTGAAAACAAAACAGGATATTTTACTATGAAAAAGGGTAAAAAATTAACAAAAGCTTGTAGAAAACGAATATTTAATGGCCCTTTTTGTTGGCTGAATGACAAACCCAACAATAAAACAACTTTCCCTTCCCCTCCCAATTCACACCGGATGAGTTGGATCCTCTTTAGGGCAGTTCTTATCAATACATAGTTACAAAATATCTGATTACGACTACTAACATTCTCTATTCAAAATAGCCTGACTTTTTTCAGATAATTGCATGTAAGTCTTTTCTTGTGTTATTTTTAAGGGACGCTAGATTAATATCTTTTTTTCTTTAAAGGACTTTGAGATTATACTTTTTTTGTCTCTGAGTCCTTGAAATTTGAATTTCGCGCGATTACACTGTATGCACGATTTAGCTCTATCTGTATTTACAGACTAGCTGTCATTGATGTAAGTTCCTTGGTGTACTGTATGAATACACTTTTCCCTCTCTACTTCTGTTTGAAAAATCAGTGTCTTGTACTCTACCTGATGCATATTCCATCTTATTTACATAATGTTTCGACAATTATTGTACTTTAATACTTTTTTTTCATTTTAGGCCATCTGCAGTGCAGTCCTTTCAGTGCTTCACGATTCCTAATTTATCACTGATAAACAATACTCTGATGACATTTCCGGTTTTATCCGATGGGTGTTCTTCCAATCTAACTGTAATTTTTTCTTTATTTTATAAAAATATTTATTATAATTTGCCGACAGAGGGGGACCCTTTTTTTCGAAAACGAGGTTGGCCCCTCCTCTCCCCCCAAAGAGAAATGTTTTGGCTGTTTACGACCCTAAAAGTTTTTTCATA
>JAPEVW010001070.1:0-16997 GCA_027921565.1 Artemia sinica | reverse complement strand
ATTGGATTGCGCAAGAAAAACCCATGGTTGTGTCCTGAAACTCCCGCTCGTGAATATTTTAACCAAGTTGGCACACTAATAATCATTGTGTAGAAACTAACGTCAAGGTTTTTTTAAACTTGGCAAGGTAGAAATGTGGTCATATGTTTTTTGAGAAGTTTTGGTCGTAATAATAATTTAAGCATCAGGTTTTTTTTCTGGTTTTTTTTTGTTGTCAATTGCCCAATGATATGTACGGGTCATGAGTTTCCCCCCGTGTACATTCTTACAAAAAAACTGGTATGATATAAATAGTCAAACATGTTTTGAGGGCATGCATGAAATTGTATAACGCAACATGCGTTTTTTATTCATCCTTGAAAAAACTTTTGAAAACAATGGATTTCGTCAATTGTCCATGTAGTGCGCTTAGTAAATTTTTTAATTTATTTTCCGAGATAAAAATCATCTACCATAATTGAAATTTCAGGGGACCTTTAGCCCCCTCCCCCCCCCCAACAATAAAAAACCCTACAATAGTATACTGTTAGAAACGCAAAGTACGCGCTATTTTCCCTCTATGTAACAAAAACCACCCTCACCATGCTGCCTGTAGAAATAGGTTATTTTCGTTCACAAAATTCCCTTTTTTCCAGTTAAAGCAAAAATCTTTTTTGGTGATTAAATAGAAGCGGTCTGTGTTACAAGAAACGGTCGCTTTGGGGACGAGGCTTTCGCCTTTTTAATTTTATCACAGAGATTAAACATATTTGTTTATATTACAGAAAGGGTCCTTTTTTGGAACCAAATTTCAAACGATCTCGTTTAATCTGAAAACAAAAGCTTGGTGATTAAGACGGGCTTTGTCTAATTCCTAGCCGGAAACTCAGAATTGATAGGGGGCACGATCAAAAAATGGGAATTATGAGTTGATTGGATAATTTTTTTAACGTGAAATCTCTGAATAAAATATTTTTGAGAATTATTTAAAAGGTATAGTTTTTATTTATTCTAAAGATAATGACATAGGCCTCACAGCAACAGCAATCATTTTAATACTTTACCGCACGGGGGATTTCCACTTAGGTATGTTAAGATTCAAGCTAATTCTTGTCAGGCTACCTTTTAAAATAGTTTACGGGGGGAGGAGGAGCTACACACTACACTCTGCTCATAAATTTTGACATCGTGTCTGATCTTTTTCGGAAAGACTTTAGACTACTGTAATTATTTAAAAGGTATTGTTTAATTTATTCTAAAGATAATGACTTAGGCTCTCAACGGCAAATCATTTTAATAACCTTTCCACAGGGGACTTTCCACTAGTATGTTAGATTCAAGCTAATTCTTGTAGGCTAATACCTTTTTAAAATAGCCTTTACGGGGGTTTGAGGGTGGTCTTCTTATTCAGTGTGTTTTTTTTATTTTTGTTTACTTGTGTGGTCATGTCAAAAAGCGAGGATTTTTGTTAATAGTAATTCTTGTCCCTTTTAAAATAGCTTTACGGGGTTTGGAGAGACTCTGAAAACAATTTTCAAACCGATGACACCCCCCCCCCCCCCCCCCCCCAGTCGATCAGAAATCAAATTATAAAACAAAGTTTCTTCAACTGAAAGTAAGGAGTCAAAAATCAAGAACTTAAAACGGACAGAAAATAGAGGCTGTTTCCAAAAAGATTTAGGATTCATTAATTTTAGGTGCTGTCAAGCTCAAAAGCTATGGGTCTTGAGGAAAGGAAATTGTCTCCTGATTATCGAAAAAGAAGAAAGAAACACCTTCCAAAATCGGACAGGAATGGAGTGTCTTTGAGGGAGGAAGTATTTTTTCCATAGAAGAGATGTGCTGTGGACGGTATTTTTTACATGAAAACAACTTCAACAGTGGCTAGCCCCCCCCCCCCGCAATCAGGAATCCACCCCCCCCCCCCCCCCCCCCCCCCCCCCCGCAACCCCCCCCCCCCCCGCCACCCCCCCCCCGCAATCAGAAATTAAAATTATATAAAAAAAAAGTTTCTTCAACTGGCAGTAAGGAAGCAACATCAAAACTTATAAAAACGAAAGAAAACTAGAGGGCTGTTAATCACCAACACAGACAATAATTCCGGAATTCATTAACCTTAGTTAGTGCTGTCAGTCAAAGCTATGGAAAAATATTGAGAACCAAAATTGTCTGAATTATCGAAAAGAAAGAAGGAAAGCAGAAACACCTTTCCAAAGTCGACAGGTAATGGGATTGTCTTGATGGGTAGGAATTTTCCAAAGAAGATGTCGTCGAGGGTATTTTTACATGAGAAAAACAACAACTCAACCGTGCCCAGCCCCCCCCCCCGCGCCCGCGATCTCCACCCCGATACAGAAGAAACCCCCCACCCCCGCGATCAGAAATTTAAATTATTAAAAATAAAGTTTCTTCAACTGAAAGTAAGGAGCAACATCAAAACTTAAAAACGGACAAGAAAAATAGAGGCGGTAATTCCCAAAGATTTAGGATTCATTAGCTTTAGTGTTGCCAGTCAAAAGCTATTTGGGTGTTTGAGAAAATTTGTCGCCTGATTATGAAAAAAAAAATGAAGAGAAGAAAGAAGAAACACCTTCTCCAAAAGTCCGACAGGAATTGGGATTGTCTCTGAGGGTAATAGGGAATTTTTTCCATTAGAAGAGTGTGGAGGATGGAGTGTGGGTTATTTTTACGTGAAAACAACTTCACCGTGCCATAGGCCTGGCCACACAACCAGAGGCCCCCCGCGATCAGAAATTAAATTATAAAAAAAAGTTTCTTTTGTATTCTCACTGAAAGTAAGGAGCAACGTCAAAACTTAAAAACGGGCCAGAAAATAGAGGCTGTTGGTGCCCAAAGATTTAGGGATTCATTAACTTTAGTGTTGCCAGTCAAAAGCTATTGAGGTTTGAGAAAATTGCCTAAAGATTATCGAAAAATGAAGAAACACCTTCCAAAAGTCGACAGAATGTGGGATTGGTTGGGGGGGGGGATTTTCCATAGAAGAGGTGGAGGTAGTGGTAATTTTTTTTACATGAAAACAACTTCAACCGTGCCCAGCCCCCCGCGATCAGGATAAGTTTAGAATAGATAAAAAAAGTTTCTTCACTGAAAGTAAGGAGCAACATCAAACTTAAAAAAACGGACAGAAAATAGAGGTTGTTTTCCAAAAGATTTAGGATTCATTTAACTTTAGAGTGCTGCCAGGTCAAAAGCTATGGGTTTTGAGAAAATTGTCTGATTATCGAAAAATGAAGAAACACCTTCCAAAAGTCGACAGGAATGGGATTGTCTTGAGGGGGGAATTTTCCATAGAAGAGGTGGAGGGTATTTTTTACGTGAGAAACAACTTCATACCGTGCCCAGCCCCCCGCGATCAGAAATTAAATTATAAAAAAAAAGTTTCTTCAACTGAAGTAAGGAGCACAAATCATCACTTAAAAACGGACAGAAAATAGAGGCTGATTTCCAAAAGATTTAGGATTCATTAAATTTAGTGCTGCGAGTCAAAAGCTATGGGTTTGAGGGAAAATTGTCTGATTATCGAAAAAATTAAGAATCACCTTCCAAAAGTCGACAGGAATGGGATTGTCTTGAGGGGGGGAAATTTTCCCATAGAAGAGGTGGAGGGTATATTTTACGTGAAAACAAACTTCAACCGTACCCAGCTCTCCCCCCGCGATCAGAAATTAAATTATAAAAAAAAAGTTTCTTCAACTGAAAGTAAGGAGCAACATCAAAACTTAAAAACGGACAGAAAAATAGATGGTTGTTTCCCAAAAGATTTTTTTTAGGATTCATTTTAACTTTAGTGCTGCCAGTCCAAAAGCTATGGGTTTTGAGAAAATTGTCTGATTATCGAAAAATGAAGAAACACCTTCCAAAAGTCGACAGCTGGAATGGGATTGTCTTGAGGGGGGAATTTTCCATAAAGAGGTGGAGGGTATTTTTACGTGAAAACAACTTCAACCGTGCCCAGCCCCCCGCGATCAGAAATTAAATTATAAAAAAAAAAGTTTCTTCAACTGAAAGTAAGGAGCAAAAATCATCACTTAAAACGGACAGAAAATAGAGGCTGTTTCCAAAAGATTTAGGATTCATTAACTTTAGTGCTGCGAGTCAAAAGCTATGGGTTTGAGAAAATTGTCTGATTATCGAAAAATGAAGAATCACCTTCCAAAAGCGACAGGAATGGGATTGTACTTGAGGGGGGAAATTTTCCATAGAAGAAGAGGTGGAGGGTATTTTTACGTGAAAACAACTTCAACCGTACCCCAGCTCTCCCCCCGCGATCAGAAATTAAATTATAAAAAAAAGTTTCTTCAACTGAAAAGTAAGGGAGCAACATCAAAACTTAAAAACGGACAGAAAATAGAGGCTGTATTTCCAAAAGAGTTAGGATTCATTAACTTTAGTGCTGCAGTCAAAAGCTAGATGGGTTTGAGAAAATTGTCTGATTATCGAAAAAAAATGAAGGAAACACCTTCCCAAAAAGTCGTCAGGAATGGGATTGTCTGAGGGGGGAATTAGTTTTTTTTAACAAGCAATGTCTGAAAAGTATTTTTTTGAGGGATGGCGCGATGACTTTTCATCGGTCAGAGATGCAACAATGTTACTGTTTTTTTTTAATAGCATGGAAAAGAGAACGACTATTGAATGCCTCGCTGTTTTAAGTTTAAGAGGTGAAATCAAGACCAAGAACGAACTATTGAACACAGAGGGACAACACACATACAGAGACAAAAACACACATAGGCGAAGACACATGCACAGAGGACGACACACACACACACACAGAGACGACACACAAACAGAGGGACGACACACACACACAGATGAACACAACCACACACAGAGACCTGAACACACATAGAGACGATACAACACAGAAGAGGGACAAACACACAGAGACGACCAACACATAGCGACGACAACCACACACAGAGACGACACACACACAGAGACAACACACACAGCTAGACGAAACACACAAAGAGACGACACACACACAGGAGTCCACTCACACACAGAGAGGACAAACACACAGAGACGACAGACACAAGAGACTAATCACCCCAGAGAGGACAAACACACAGAAACGAGACACACACACAGACACAATAAGACGAATCACACACAGAGAGGACAAACACACAGAAACGGCACATAGAGACGACACATGCACAGAGAACGATACACACACACACAGAGTCTATACACACACAGAGAGACGAGACACACACACAGAAATGGACAAACACACATAGAGACGAACACACAAAGAGAGACGTCCACACACGCCAAGATACGAAACACACATAGAGACGACACACATACATAGAGACAACAACACACAGAGACAACTCATCCACACAGAGACGACACAAACACACACAGAGACGGACACACACACACAGATACGAAACACACATAGAGACGACACGCATACAGAGACGACAAACACACAGAGGACAACACACACACAGATATGAAACACCCACAGAGGACGACACAGGACACGGAGACGACACCAAACACACACACAGAGTCCACTCACACACAGAGAGGACAAACACACAGAGACGACAGACACAAAGAGACGAATCAAACACAGAGAGAGGACAAACACACAGAAACGACCATAGAGACGACACATGCACAGAGACGATACACACACACAGAGTCAACACACACACAGAGGACGAGACACACACACAGAAATGACAAACACCACATAGAGACGACACACGCAAAGAGACGTCACACACACACACAGAACGAACACAGAACATAGAGGACGACATACACATAGAGACAACACACACACAGAGACAACATCCACACAGAGACGACGCACACACACACACAGAGACGACACACACACAGAGACGACACAACTCAAAGTGACGACACACACACAAACAGAGATACGACAAACAACACAGAAACGACACACACACACCACAGAGACGACACACACATAGAGACAACACAGACACAGAGACGACACACACACACAGACGACAACACATAGAGAGACGACACGCACACAGAGACAGACATACACATAGAGAGACGACACGCACACAGAGGACGACCAAACACACAGAGACAACACACACACAACATAGATACGAAAACACCCACAGAGAGCGACACATTGCACATAGACTACACACACACACACACACCCACAGAGTCCACTCACAGGCACAGAGAGGACAAAAACACACAGTGACGACAGACACAAAGAGACGAATCACACAAAGAGAGGACAAACGAGACGACACACACCACACACAGAGAGTCAACACACACAGAGAGACGAGACACACACACACGAAAGTGACTGACAAAACACACATAGAGACGACACACACACAAGAGATAGTCACAGACACACAGATACGAAGTACCATAGAGACGACACACCACATAGATACTACACCACACAGAGACAACATCCACACAGAGACGACACACCACACACAGAGACGACACACACAAAGAGACGACTTACACATAGAGACGACAACACACAAAGAGACGACAAACACACAGAAACGGACACACACAAACACAGAGAGACGACACACACATAGAGACAACAACAGACACATAGACGACCACAACACACACGGGAGACGAAACACATAGAGAGACGCACACGCACAGGCAGAGACGACAAATACACAGAGCGAAAAACACACACACAGATACAA
Organism: Artemia sinica; assembly: GCA_027921565.1. NCBI lineage: Eukaryota > Metazoa > Arthropoda > Branchiopoda > Anostraca > Artemiidae > Artemia > Artemia sinica. Next base: position 10,299 of record JAPEVW010001070.1, on the reverse strand, counting down.
AACACTCACAGAGACGGACACATGCACAGAGACGACACACAACACACAGAGTCCACTCACACACAGAGAGGACAAACACACAGAGACGACAGACACAAAGAAAGACGAATCAAACACACAGAGAGGACAAACACAAAGAAACGACACACACACACGCACACAAGCTATTCAAGCCTTTTTTGACCGTAAACTCTAGTTTTTTATAAGAAAACTATGGAAAATACAATTCTCTGGTCCAATGTGAAACTTAAGTCTATTTTTGGATCGAAAAAATAAAACTATTTTCCTTAAAATCTGAGCTAATAATGGTTTTTTGACCGAAAACTCTAGTTTCTTTGTAAGAAAATTATGGAAAAATACAATTCTCTAGTTCAAATGTGAAACTTAAGTCCAGTTTTGGATGCTCATAATGATGAGGACTGACGTTTCTAATTCAATAATTTTTTTTTCATAAAACAAACTATTTTTTTTTTAAAACTTCGAAATTATTCAAACTTTATTTATTTTTTATCTTTTCTTTTGTACATATCTTAAAATGACAAAAGATATCTTTCTTGAATTCCACCTCTTGATACCACAATATAGAAATTATAAAAAAAAAAATGTAATTTTCCAGACTTCATTTGCATAGCAAAGAGATACCGAGAGTTCTATGACTCCTCCCCTCGCAAGAATTCTAAGGGTTTTTTATGACTCCTCCCCAAATGAAGTCAGATGCTTTAGGAGTCATCCCCCTTATTAGCCATAACTCCATTCGACCTTGAGCGAAGGTATAAAAGTTTGATGATGTATTTTCTCGTCTTAACAAGTACATTAATACCTTCCAAGATGATAGGACTCTATGACACAGAATTTATCGGTTTGAAAAAATCATCTTGTGGTGTTATATTTGAATGTGCATTTTTATTATTGTCAATGGAACTTGAAGAAATTGACTGTTATCATTGGATAGTGAACTACAACATGTATGAGTATGATAAAAGCTTGTGGAGTACTAAATTACATCGTATAAACAGACTGGGATTCTACGATAGAGTGATTACATCACTTAATAATAGTGGTCAGGAAAACTGAGAAATGTACCAGGAGGAAAGTCAGTGAAATTTTGCAGCTTTTTCGGGGTTGAAGCACTCTATGAAAAGGGTAATGTACCTACGATAAAGTTTTAATTCAAAGTGTGACCCTAGGATTCCACTTTTCAATCTAGAAGAGTTTAAGTGTCCTAAATTTGAAGGGGTTTATCATCATCCTGAAGACGAGGTCAGGTTCTTCGCGCACTGGATACCTAAGGTCATACCTGATCGTGATAAATGCATTAGACATGGTAAAAAACTATTCCATATCATGGGACCATCGTTTCTGGATGTTTAAGAGTGACGTGTGTATGACTATGTGTCATAATATAATTTTGTATTATATTCTACACAGCATTATTTCATTAAAAATATATTATGCATTACATTGTTATATTTTCATTATTTTTAGAGTAAGCTAGCATATCAACAGTTTAGAAATGTATATTAAAACATCGGAGATTTGAGAAAAGGAATTTGCATACATCTATTGTCAGACACATGAGGTAACATTGACAAAATCTAGGTATCAGAATGAATAAATTCTTTATCAACATCCGTTGTTGGATTTGTCATTATGTCATTATGAAAAGATTGTAAGTAGGTAAGTAAGTAAGTAGCAAACTTCTTTCTTGAATTCACCTCTTGGATACACAAAGAAGACATTTAATTCAAGAAAAATATGAAATATTTGTAAGTAAGTAACACACTCTTTCTTGAAGTCACCCCTTGGATACACAATACAGATACGTTATTCAAGAAATTATGAAAAAATCGCAAGTAAGTAACACTCTTTCTTGAATTCCCCATTTGGATGCACAATACAGAAATTTAATTCAAGAAATTATGAAAAAAAAATGTAAGTAAGTAAGTAACAAACTCTATGCTTTTCTGCATCAATTGTCGGATATGTTACGTTACGTGCGCGCACGTAACCTCGTCTAAATTAACCTTAAAAAATGAAGTAAAGCTATGTCGACTTTGCATATTTTATTCAACATATCCTAAAAGCATCTGAATTCATTTTGGGGAGGAGTCATAAAACCCTTAGAATTTATTGCGGGGAGGAGTCATAGAAACTCTCGGTATCTCTTGCATGCAAATGAAGTCTGGAAATTACATTTTTTTTTATTTTTTTTCTATATTGTGTATCCAAGAGGTGAAAACAAGAAAGATATTTTGTCATTTTAAGATATGTACAAAAGAAAATGATAAAAAATAAATAAAGTTGAATAATTTCGAAGTTTAAAAAAAAATATTTTGTTTTATGAAAAAAAATTATTGAATTAGAACCATCAGTCCTCATCATTATGAGTATCCAAAAAAACTAGACTTAAGTTTCACATTTGAACTAGAGAATTGTATTTTCCATAATTTTTCTTACAGAAACTAGAGTTTAAACGGTCAAAAAACCCTTATTAGCTCAGATTTTAAGGAAATAGTTTTATTTTTTCGATCCAAAAATAGACTTAAGTTTCACATTTGAACCAGAGAATTGTATTTTCCATAATTTTCTTACAAAAAACTAGAGTTTACGGTCAAAAAAGCTTAATAGCTTGTGTGTGTGTGTGTGTGTGTGTCGTTTCGGTGTGTTTGTCCTCTCTGTGTGTGATTCGTCTCTTTGTGTCTGTTTTCTCTGTGTGTTTGTCCTCTCTGTGTGTGAGTGGACTCTGTGTGTGTGTGTCGTCTCTGTGCATGTGTCGTCTCTGTGAGTGTTTTTCGTATCTGTGTGTGTGTTGTCTCTGTGTGTTTTGTCGTCTCTGTGTGCGTGTCGTCTCTCTATGTGTTGTCGTCTCTGTGTGTGTGTGTGTCGTCTCTGTGTCTGTGTTGTCTCTATGTGTGTGTCGTCCTCTGTTGTGTGTGTGTGTGTCGTTTCTGTGTGTGTTTGTCGTCCTCTGTGTGTGTGTCGTCTCTATGTGTAAGTCGTCTCTGTGTGTGTGTCGTCTCTGTGTGTGTGTGTCGTCTCTGTGTGGATGTTGTCTCTGTGTGGTGTGTTGTCTCTATGTGTGTGTCGTCTCTATATGTGTTTCGTATCTGTGTGTGTGACGTCTCTTTGTGTGTGTCGTCTCTATGTGTGTTTTGTCATTTCTGTGTGTGTGTGTGTCTCGTCTCTCAGTGTGTGTTGACTCTGTGTGTGTGTATCGTCTCGTTTGTCCTCTCTGTGTGTGATTCGTCTCTTTGTGTCTGTCGTCTCTGTGTGTTTTTTTGTCCTCTCTGTGTGTGAGTGGACTCTGTGTTTTGTGTCGTCTCTGTGCATGTGTCTTCTCTGTGGGTGTTTCGTTATATATGTGTGTGTGTGTTGTCTCTGTGTGTTTGTCGTCTCTGTTGCGTGTCGTCTCTCTATTTGTTGTCGTCTCTGTGTGCGTGTCGTCTCTCTATGTGTTGTCGTCTCTGTGTTGTGTGTCGTCTCTGTGTCTGTGTTGTCTCTATGTGTGCGTCGTCTCTGTGTGTGTGTGTGTGTCGTTTCTGTGTGTTTTGTCGTCTCTGTGTGTGTGTGTCGTCACTTTGAGTGTGTCGTCTCTGTGTGTGTGTCGTCTCTCTCTGTGTGTGTGTCGTCTCTGTGTGGATGTTTTCTCTGTGTGTGTTGTCTCTATGTGTATGTCGTCTCTATGTGTGTTTTCGTATCTGTGTGTGTGTGACGTCTCTTTGCGTTTGTCGTCTCTATGTGTGTGTTTGTCATTTCTGGTGTGTTTTGTCTCGTCTCTCTGTGTGTGTTGACTCTGTGTGTGTATCGTCTCTGTGCATGTTTCGTCTCTATGTGTCGTTTCTGTGTGTTTTGTCCTCTCTGTGTGTGATTCGTCTCTTTGTGTCTGTCGTCTCTGTGTGTTTTGTCCTCTCTGTATGTGAGTGGACTCTGTGTGTGTTTGGTCCTCTCTGTGTGTGATTCGTCTCTTTGTGTCTAATCGTCTCTATGTGTTTTGTCCTCTCTGTGTGTGAGTGGACTCTGTGTGTGTGTGTCGTCCTTTGTGCATGTGTCCTTCTCTGTGGGTGTTTTCATATCTGTGTGTGTGTTTGTCTCTGTGTGTTTGTCGTCTCTGTATGCGTGTCGTCTCTATGTGTGTTTTCGTATCTGTGTGTGTGTCGTCTCTGTGTGTGTGTGTCGTCTCTGTGTGGATGTTGTCTCTGTGTGTGTGTTGTCTCTATGTGTGTGTGTCGTCTCTATGTGTGTTTCGTATCTGTGCGTGTGTGACGTCCTCTTTGTGTGTGTAGTCTCTATGTGTGTTTGTCATTTCTGTGTGTGTGTCTCGTCTCTCTATGTGTGTTGACTCTGTGTGTGTGTGTATCGTCTCTGTGCATGTGTCGTCTCTCTATGTGTCTTTTCTGTGTGTTTGTCCTTTCTGTGTGTGATTCGTCTCTTTGTGGCTGTCGTCTCTGTGTGTTTGTCCTCTCTGTGTGTGAGTGGACTCTGTGTGTGTGTGTCGTCTTTGTGCATGTGTCGTCCTCTGTGAGTGTTTCGTATCTGTGTGAGTGTTGTCTCTGTGTGTTTGTCGTCTCTGTGTGCGTGTCGTCTCTCTATGTGTTGTCGTCTCTGTGTGTGTGTGTCGTCTCTGTGTCTGTGTTGTCTCTATGTGTGTGTCGTCTCTGTGTGTGTGTGTCGTTTTTGTGTGTTTATCGTCTCTGTGTGGATGTTGTCTCTGTGTTTGTGTTTGTCTCTATGTGTGTATCGTCTCTATATGTGTTTCGTATCTGTGTGTGTGACGTCTCTTTGTGTGTGTCGTCTCTATGTGTGTTTGTCATTTCTGTGTGTGTGTGTCTCGTCTCTCAGTGTGTGTTGACTCTGTGTGTGTGTATCGTCTCGTTTGTCCTCTTCTGTGTGTGATTCGTCTCTTTGTGTCTGTCGTCCTCTGTGTGTTTTTGTCCTCTCTGTGTGTGAGTGGACTCTGTGTGTGTGTGTGTGTCGTCTCTGTGCATGTGTCTTCTCTGTGGGTGTTTCGTATATATGTGTGTGTGTGTTGTCTCTGTGTGTTTGTCGTCTCTGTGTGCGTGTCGTCTCTCTATTTGTTGTCGTCTCTGTGTGCGTGTCGTCTCTCTATGTGTTGTCGTCTCTGTGTCTGTGTCGTCTCTGTGTCTGTGTTGTCTCTATGTGTGTGTCGTCTCTGTGTGTGTGTGTGTCGTTTTCTGTGTGTTTGTCGTCTCTGTGTGTGTGTGTCGTCACTTTGAGTGTGTCGTCTCTGTGTGTGTGTCGTCTCTCTCTGTGTGTGTGTCGTCTCTGTGTGGAAGTTGTCTCTGTGTGGTGTGTTGTCTCTATGTTGTATGTTGTCTCTATGTGTGTTTCGTATCTGTGTGTGTGTGTGTGACGTCTCTTTGCGTGTGTGTCGTCTCTATGTGTGGTGTTTGTCATTTCTGTGTGTTTGTCTCGTCTCTGTGTGTGTGTTGACTCTGTGTGTGTGTATCGTCTCTGTGCATGTGTCGTCTCTATGTGTCGTTTCTGTGTGTTTTGTCCTCTCTGTGTGTGATTCGTCTCTTTGTGTCTGTCGTCTCTGTGTGTTTGTCCTCTCTGTATGTGAGTGGACTCTGTGTGTGTTTGTCCTCTCTGTGTGGTGATTCGTCTCTTTGTGTCTGTCGTCTCTATGTGTTTGTCCTCTCTGTGTGTGAGTGGACTCTGTGTGTGTGTGTCGTCTCTGTGCATGTGTCGTCTCTGTGGGTGTTTCATATCTGTGTGTGTGTTGTCTCTGTGTGTTTTGTCGTCTCTGTATGCGTGTCGTCTCTATGTGTGTTTCGTATCTGTGTGTGTGTGTCCGTCTCTGTGTGTGTGTGTGTCGTCTCTGTGTGGATGTTGTCTCTGTGTGTGTGTTGTCTCTATGTGTGTGTGTCGTCTCTATGTGTGTTTCGTATCTGTGCGTGTGTGACGTCTCTTTGTGTGTGTAGTCTCTATGTGTGTTTGTCATTTCTGTGTGTGTGTCTCGTCTCTCTATGTGTGTTTGACTCTGTGTGTGTGTGTATCGTCTCTCTGTGCATGTGTCGTCTCTATGTTTCGTTTCTGTGTGTTTGTCCTCTCTGTGTGTGATTCGTCTCTTTGTGTCTGTGTGTGTATGTGTCGTTTTCTGTGTGTTTGTCCTCTCTGTGTGTGACTAGTCTCTTTGTGTCTGTCGTCTCTGTGTGTTTGTCCTCTCTGTGTGTGAGTGGACTCTGTGTGTGTCGTCTCTTTGTGTGTTTCGTATCTGTGTGTGTGTGTTGTCTCTGTGTGTGTGTCGTCTCTGTGTGTGTGTTGTCGCTATGTGTGTCGTCTCTGTGTGTTTGTCCTCTCTGTGTGTATCGTCTCTATGTGTGTTTCGTCTCTGTGTGTGGTTGTGTCATCTGTGTGTGTGTGTCGTCTCTGTGTGTGTGTCGTCTCTGTGTGTGTGTGGTGTCGTCTCTGTGCATGTGTCGTCGCTATGTGTGTGTTTTGTCTCTGTATGTGTATTGTCTCTGTGTTCAATAGTCGTTCTTTGGTCTTGATTTCACCTCTTAACTTAAACAGCGAGGCATTCAATAGTCGTTCTTTTCCATGCTATTAAAAAAAACAGTAACCATTGTTGCATCTCTGACCGATGAAAAGTCATCGCGCCATCCCCCAAAAAATACTTTTCAGCCATTTCTTGTTAAAACTAATTCCCCCCTCAAGACAATCCCATTCCTGTCGACTTTTGGAAGGTGTTTTCTTCTTCATTTTTCGATAATCAGACAATTTTCTCAAACCCACAGCTTTTGACTGGCAAGCACTAAAGTTAATGAATCCTAAATCTTTTGGAAACAGCCTCTATTTTCTGTCCGTTTTTTAAGTTTTGATGTTGCTCCTTACTTTCAGTTGAAGAAACTTTTTTTTTATAATTTAATTTCTGATCGCCGGGGGGGGGGGGGGGGGGGGGGGGGGGCTGGGCACGGATGAAGTTGTTTTCACGTAAAAATACCCTCCACCTCTTCTATGGAAAATTCCCCCCTCAAGACAAATCCCATTCGCCTGTCGAATTTTGGAAGGTGTTTCTTCATTTTTTCATAATCAGACAATTTTTCTCAAACCCATAGCTTTTGACTGGCAGCACTAAAGTTAATGAATCCTAAATCTTTTGGAAACAGCCTCTATTTTCTGTCCGTTTTTAAGTTTTTGATGTTGCTCCTTACTTTCAGTTGAAGAAACTTTTTTTTTTTATAATTTAATTTCTGATCGCGGGGGGGCTGGGCATGGTTGAAGTTGTTTTCACGTAGAAATACCCTCCACCTCTTCCATGGAAAATTCCCCGCTCAAGACAATCCCATTCCTGTCGACTTTTGGAAGGTGTTTTCTTCATTTTTCGATAATCAGAGACAATTTTCTCAACCCATTGCTTTTGACTGGTGACACTAAAGTTAATGAATCCTAAATCTTTTGGAAACAGCCTCTATTTTTCTGTCCGTTTTTAAGTTTTGACGTTGCTCCTTACTTTTACAAACACAAGTTGAAGAAACTTTTTTTTATAATTTAATTTCTGATTGCGGGGGGGGGGCTAGGTACGGTTGAAGTTGTTTTTCCACGTAACAATACCCTCCACCTCTTCTATGGAAAATTTCCCCCCCCTCAAGACGCCAATCCCATTCCTGTCGACTTTTTGAAGGTGTTTCTTCATTTTTCGATAATCAGACAATTTTTCTCAAACCCATAGCTTTTGACTGGCAACACTAAAGTTTAATGATCCTAAATCTTTTGGAAACAGCCTCTATTTTCTGTCCGTTTTTTAAGTTTTGATGTTGCTCCTTACTTTCAGTTGAAGAAACTTTTTTTTATAATTTAATTTTCTGATCGCGGGGGGGTTGGGCACGTGTTGAATTTGTTTTCATGTAAAAATACCCTCCACCTCTTCTATGGAAAATTCCCTCCCTCATGACAATCCCATTCCTGTCGACTTTTGGAAGGTGTTTCTTCTTCTGTTTCTTCATTTTTCGATAATCAGACAATTTTTCTCAAACCCATAGCTTTTGACTGACAAGCATTAAAGTTCATGAATCCTAAATCTTTTGGAAACAGCCTCTATTTCCTGTCCGTTTTTAAGTTTTGATGTTGCTCCTTACATTCAGGTTGAAGAAATTTTTTTTTTATTAATTTAATTTCTGATTTCGGTGGGGGGAGGGGGGGGGGGGGGCGGGCCACGGTTGAAGTTTTTTTCATGTAAAATACCCTCCACACTCTTCTATGGAAATTCCTCCCTCAAGACAATCCCATTCCTGTCGACTTTTGGAAGGTGTTTCTTCATTTTTCGATAATCAGACAATTTTCTCAAACCCATAGCTTTTTGACTGACAGCACTAAAGTTAATGAATCCTAAATCTTTTGGAAACAGCCTCTATTTTCTGTCCGTTTTTAAGTTTTGATGTTGCTCCTTACTTTCAGTTGAAGAAACTTTTTTATAATTTAATTTCTAATCGCGGTGGGGGGGGGGGGCGGGTCAACGGTTGAAGTTTGTTTTCAGAGTCTCTCAAACCCCGTAAAGCCATTTTAAAAGGTACAAGAATTACTTATTTAACAAAAATCCTCGCTTTTTGAATGACCACCAGGTAAACAAAAAAAAAAAACACTGAATAAGACGACACCCCCTCAAACCCGTAAAGCTATTTTAAAAGGTAAGCCTACAAGAATTAGCTTGAATCTTAACATACCTAGTGGAATCCCCCTGTGGAAAAGTATTAAAATGATTTGCCGTTGAGGGGCCTAAGTCATTATCTTTAGAATAAAAAATAAACAATAGCCTTTTATTAATAATTACAGGTAGTCTAAAGTCTTTCAGAAAAAAAGCTCAGACACGATGTCAAATTTATGAGCAGAGTGTAGTGTGTATCTCCCCCCATCCTACAGCTTATTTTTAAAGGTAGCCTACAAGAACTAGCTTGAATCTTAACATACCTAGTGGAAATCCCCCTGTGGAAAAGTATTAAAATGATTTGCTGTTGAGGCCTATGTCATTATCTTTAGAATAAATAAACTATACCTTTTAAATAATTTCTCCAAAAAAATAGGTTTATTCAGAGAGATTTCACATTAAAAAGTTATCCAATCACTAATTACCCCTTTTTTTTTTTATCTTGCGCCCCTATCAATTCTAGAGTTTTCCCGGCTAGAATTAGACCAAAGCCGTCTTAATCCACCAAGCTTTTGTTTTCAGATACGAGACGTTTGAAATTTTGGTTCCAAAAAAGGACCCTTTTCTGTATTATAAACAACATATGATTTTTAATCTCTGTGATAAAATGAACATGCGAAAGCCTGTTTCCCCAAAAGTGACCGTTTCTTGTAACACAGACCGCTTCTATATTTAGATCAAAAAGATTTTTGATAATGTCTGGCAAATAAAAGGGTGGCATTTTTTTTTTGAACGAAATAACTATTTCTTTCTACAGAGCAGGGGGGGGGGGGGTTTGTTTACATAGAGAAAAAAAAAAAAAGCGTAACTTTGCGATTTGGAAAAAAAAAAATGAAGCGAGTTTCTAACGAGTATACTAATTGTATGTGGTTTTTTTTTATTGTTGGGTTGTGGGGGAGGGGGGGGGCTAACGTCCCCCTGAATTTGAATTTACTGGTAAATGCTTTTTATCTGGAAATAAATATAAAAAAATTATTAAGCGTTACTCACATTGACAATTGAGGAATCCATTGTTTTCAACAGTTTTTTCAAGGATGAATAAAAAAACCGCATGTTGAGTTATATAATTTTCATGCATGCCCGTCCAAAAACATGTTTGACTACTTTATATCATAACCAGTTTTTTTTTAAGAAATGTACAACGTTGAACATCATGACGGTACATTCCATTGGTGCAATTGACAACAAAACAGAAAAAACTGGTATGCCTTCAAATTAATATTACGACCAAACTCTCAAAAACATGTATGACGCACATTATACCTTGCCCCAAGTTTTAAAAAAACACCTCGACTTTTAGTTTTCATAACACGCATTAGTAGTGTGTTCCAACTTTTTAAAATATTCACGCGTGATTTTAATGAACACAACCAATGGGTTTTTGTGGTTCTTGCGCAATTCCCTTGATTTATATTTTCATGTAGGTGTTTCAATCTATTACACTTTTTGACCATATTTCTTTGTAGGTTTTTCCTGTAGGTTTCTGTGTCAATTGAATGGCACACTAACCGAAAACATCAACTTTGATCAGTAATTCATCATAAAACACATATATGAAAAACTAAATTAACCTAATACTAGTACTTAATACTTGGAACACAAGGTCATTGAAAAAAAAACATTTAACAACTTGG
>JAPEVW010001066.1:0-15000 GCA_027921565.1 Artemia sinica | reverse complement strand
GAAGTATGCCTCACCTTCCACAACCTCCACCATTTCACGGCACAGGTCAACTCGTCGTTATTTCTGTTCATTATTCAGCACTTTTGGCACCAAAATTGCACAAACTTTTCTCATGTTGAGATTCTCGGATACAATGTTGTGTACCGTCGACTTGCACATGTTAAGTTCTTCCACTATAAATTGCAGACTCAACCTACGGTCGGAGTCCAAGAGCCCTTTAACTTTTGACACGTTTTCATCCGATGAACTCGTCGAAGGGCGTCCAGATCGATATTTGTCCTGAACTGTCTCCCGCCTGTCTTTGTAGTCTTTCTGCCAACGAAAAACCTGGGATTTCGACATGGCATGGTCTCCGTATGCCTGCTCAATCACGGCAAAAGTCTCTGAAGTAGTTTTGCCCAAGAGAAAGCAAAATTTGATGGCTTATCACTGCTCTGTCTTCCGCTCCATTTTTTACTTTTTATCCCGTAACCAAAGTGAAAAATCACACTTTGCGAAACTATCGATTCTCACTTTCTCACTGTCCAGAAGCGACTGCCGCGGGATGCGATGTTTTGGCAAGATCCCAATCACCGATACCATATATATATCTATATATATATATATATATATATATATATATATATATATTATATATATATATATATATATATATATATATATATATATATAATATATATATATATTATATATATATATATTATATATATATATATATATATAAGTAGAGTAAGAGGTACCATTTTGCCCAGACATATAGCAATTTCAACGTTATTTGCTTGCGTCTCTACACCTTTTCAAAGAGATTCAGAGCTCCCTCACATAATGGAATTTGAGGGTCGATAAAGTGAAATTATGTCACTATTCTAGTTTTTCTAAACCGGTATTTGCTTGCCTGTATAGGACCATGCTATTTGCTTGGCCCAATAGCAATTCCCATGTTATTTGCTGATTTTTTTTTTGTTATTAGAAAATTGGACACTATACTCAGAATTATTTGATTGACATTTAAAAAGGGGTAATGAGATTTGCAAATTGGACACTATGAACGATATAATTAATGTTTTGAATAATAGGAGTGTGAATGATTCTAATAAGTGATTAAAGGGTTCATGATAAAAAAAAATTCGGAGCTCCCTCACATAATGGAATTTGAGGATCGATAAAGTGAAATTATGTCACTATTCTAGTTTTTCTAAACCGGTATTTGCTTGCCTGTATAGGACCATGCTATTTGCTTGGCCCAATAGCAATTTCCATGTTATTTGCTTATTTTTTTTTTTATTAGAAAATTGGACACTATACTCAGAATTATTTGATTGACATTTAAAAAGGGGTAATGAGATTTGCAAATTGGACACTATGAACGATATTAATTAATGTTTTGAATAATAGGAGTGTGAATGATTCTAATTAGTGATTAAAGGGTTCATGATAAAAAAAAAATTCAGAGCTCCCTCACATAATGGAATTTGAGGGTCGATAAAGAGAAATTATGTCACTATTCTAGTTTTTCTAAACCGGTATTTGCTTGCCTGTATAGGACCATGCTATTTGCTTGGCCCAATAGCAATTCCCATGTTATTTGCTTATTTTTTTTTTGTTATTAGAAAATTGGACACTATACTCAGAATTATTTGATTGACATTTAAAAAGGGGTAATGAGATTTGCAAATTGGACACTATGAACGATATTAATTAATGTTTTGAATAATAGGAGTGTGAATGATTCTAATTAGTGATTAAAGGGTTCATGATAAAAAAAAAATTTTTTTTGTAGTTATTTTCGTTTTTGCTTTATTGTTCGACTTGATGACAAAAAAAAACATTTTGAAACTAAAGAAAACCTTAAAATTTAGTAAATTGTCAAACAATATCAAAATGTAATCTCTTATTTATACGTTATATCTTGGAAATTAAGCCTCTTCTTATCATTATTCTGCAATTAAAATGCTTAATACCCAAGGATATGCGAGTCAAATTTCACTTTAAAGTGCTGGCGTATCTGATGAAATAATTTAGGTCGTATGATCAATTTAGTAAGGACACTCGATATCCTAAAAGTGTCTGATTCAAAACTTTTACCTTTGAGCATCAATATTGTTGTTAGCATAACCTTTATGTTCCTTCCTATGCTATTTGCCCCCCCCCCCCCCGAAGCTATTCTAAGGGTTTATGTCCCTTCCCATGCTAGTGTTGTCAATCAAAAGCTATGAGCTTGAAAAAAGAGCTTGATAAAATTGCCTGATTATCAAAAAATATTATTAGTAGCATATCTGTGGTAATTACCAGGTCTATTTCTACAAACTACTAGAAAATTGCTAATAAGAATTACTAGAAGCAATTGGGACGGTAGAAACAACCACACAGCGGAGTATTTGAGGGGGCAGCCAAGTAGATTCTTGGTTTTCAACCGCAAAAGTAGAGAGACTCTGCCCCCCCCCTTTTTGAAGACCAAAACGCGTCATAAATTCACCAAAATCAAATTTTAAAAAGCGTCTCAAAACTCTTTTTAAGCTTCCGTGGAAAATATTGTATACAGGTGCGCAAGGGGAGGGGGATAGATAAAGCAAGTAATTCCCCATTGTTCCGGATATTCTATATTTTTAAATATTTCAGTGTTTTCGGAAACTCGCTAAAGTTAAAGGCACACAGGGTTAAAGGATCAGGTGATTTTTAAGGGAAACAGGAGGTTTTTATTTTATTCTGTTTTGTAGTCAAAATTCTATTCTTTTTTTTACATATTTAAATGTTTTTGGAAACTCGCTAAGGTTAAAGGTGCACATGGCTAAAGGATTAGAATATTTTTTAAGGGAAGTAGGAGTTTTTTTTTTCTTTTTTTTTACATATTTCAATATTTTTTCGTAAACTCACTAAGGTTAAAGGCGCATAGGGTTAAAGGATTATCTGAGACGAACATTTCAAGTGTTTTAAAGGTCTCAAAAACAAATTACAGCACTACATAAAATAAAGAAGGTTTTTATTTTTATTCTGTTTGTAGTCAAAATTCTATTCTTTTTTTTACATATTTAAATGTTTTTGGAAACTCGCTAAGGTTAAAGGTGCACATGGCTAAAGGATTAGAATATTTTTTAAGGGAAGTAGGAGTTTTTTTTTGTTTTTATTCCTGTTTTGTGGTCAAAATTCTATTTTTTTTTTTACATATTTCAATATTTTTTCGTAAACTCACTAAGGTTAAAGGCGCATAGGGTTAAAGGATTATCTGAGACGAACATTTCAAGTGTTTTAAAGGTCTCAAAACAATTACAGCACTACATAAATAAAGAGTGAAGAATCTCATCGAATCCTGACAAGAAAGTGTTGGCCTTAAAATTGAAATGGGAGGATTCGCCAAGTTTTACTCGATATATTCTTCCATTCGTAGTTTTATTCAGGAGACCCAACTGATCTTGCATCTTGCTTTTTTAATGTTTTATACATTATATTTTAGACATTAAGGGTACTGATATCTTTATCATTTCAATCAACAAAAGATATACTTAAATGTTTCTCAAGTTCGAACGGATAATATCGAGCATATGCAACTCAAATTTCCCTCTAGATTTGATTATATTTTTACATATTTCAATGTTTTCGGAAAACTCGCTATGGTTATAGGTATGCAACGTTAAAGGATCAAACGTTTTTTAAGGGGAGTAGGATTTTTTTTTTTTTTATTCGGTTTTGGTAGTTAAAATTCGATATTTTTACATATCTTAATGTTTTCGTAAACTCACTAAGGTTAAAGATGCACAGGGTTAAAGGATTACGTGATTTTTTAAGGGGAGCAGGAGTTTTTTTTTTCACAAACAATACTGAGGAAAACCAATTTCCACTGTTTATCGACATTAAATTGTTAAGAAGGCTATTATTTCATTGAAATATGCATTTACATTTTTAATTTTCATGTTTTTTATTTTATATTGATGAAGAATTTAAACACAGCTTCAACTAGTTATTTTTTTTGTTCGGCATAGATGAAAGGTCCAATGTTTACTTAAAAAAAACTAGCACTAATCAGCATCTATAAATAAATGAAACCCAAACCGAAAAGAAATTACAATAAATAATCGAGTCAAACTCAAAACGAGCAGAAATTAACATAAGTTGGGGGCAAAACCCCTATGTCTTCCCAAGGCCACTGTGGGGGGTTGGGGGGTTAGGTGGAAGGATCTTTCCATGGAAGGGCTCTGGATTTCGCAGCATTATTTAAAAAGCTTCCTATGCTGATTAAACAAAAGTTTTGGATATTTTTGTCAGTTTGTAGTTTACGCACTAATATCAATATCAGTAACGATTCTATTTAAACTTTCTCCACTTTTGTGTTAAATAAGTAGTTTCTGTATCTTTTAAAAGAGCTTTAAAGGGTTTGAGAGACTCAGTTGCCTGATTCCATGTGGTTTTTCTTTACTTGGTGCCCATTAAAAACGAAATTTTTGTGTTAAATAAGTAGTTTCTGTATCAAACAGTTCGTGGTAACGAACTGTAAGTAAGGAGCGACCCGGCTCAATGGTAACCGAAACTCTAGAAAACGGTATTTTGATACAAATAGATACATCAAAAGAATCAGATTTTAATGCTGATTTCAAATATATAAGTTTCATTAAGTTTAATCGTACCCATCAAAAGTTAGGCGCCTGAGAAAATTTGGCTGATTTTTGAAAAAAGGAGGAAAGACCCCCTAAAAGTTATATAACCTTAATGAAAATCACACCATCATATTCAGCGTATCCGAGAACCCTACTGTAGAGGTTTCAAGCTCCCATCTACAAAAATGTGGAATTTTGCATTTTTTGCCAGAAGAAAGATCACGGGTGCGTGTTTATTTGTTTGTTTGTTTTTTTTCCCAGGGGTGATCGTATCGACCCAGTTGTCCTAGAATATCGTGGGAGGGCTCATTGGAATGGAAATTAAAAGTTCTAGTGCCCTTTTTAAGCGACCAAAAAAATGGAGGGCAAATAGGCCCCCTCCCACGCTCATTTTTTCCCAAAGTCACCTGATCAAAATTTTGAGATAGCCATTTTGTTCAGCATGTTCGAAAATATAATAAGTATGTCTTTTAGGATGACTTAATCCCCCGAAATTCCCGGGGGAGGGCTGAAAGTTATGAACTTTACCCAATGTTAACATATAGTATTGGTTATTTGGAAGTATACATACGTTTTCAGGGGAGATTTTTCCTGGTAGTGGGGGGGGGGTGGTTCGGGGGTTATGTGGGAGGATCTTTCCATGAAGGAAGTTTTCATGGGGTAAGGGACATTGCTATGAAGGGACGCCGGACTTCCCAGCATTATTTAAAGCAAGATCAGAAATTTAATATAAAAAAACAACTATTTCAACTGCAATAGCAGCAACATCGAAACTTCAAACGAACAGAAAATATTACATATGTGATTGGGTTCACCCCGTAGTCAATACCTCGCTCTTTAAGCCAAAGATTTTTTAGTACTTTCATAAGAGCTATTTATTCTAATTAACGGCCTTTGTGATTAAGCGGTCATTTTTAAAGAATTGGAACAAAATTCGAACTTTCGCTTAAAGAGCAAGGTATTGACTAGGGGGCGAACCCCTAATAAACAAATTAAAAATATATGAATATAGAAGTTCGTTACGTAAGTTAATTCGTAAGTTACGTATATTTATTACTAATAAAAACGTTCGTAAATAAAATTAAACAAGTTTCGAGAAAGCCATTTAACTAAGTAAAAGTAAATTAATATGAAAATTTTGTTTTAATTATTCATGTACGGTGAGCCAAGATCAAAACCTGCATTTATTCAAAAACGTTCAAAAATTAAATAAAAAAAACAAGTTTTTTAAACTGAAAGTAAGGAGCGACAATAAAACTTAAAACGAACAGAAATTATTCCGTATATGAAAGGGGCTGTCCCCTCCTCAACGCCTCGCTCTTTACGCTAAAGTTTGACTCTGTCTCACAACTTTATTTTTTAAAACAGTAAAAAACTTTAGCGTAAAGAGCGAGGCGTTGAGGAGGGGACAGTCCCTTTCATATACGGAATAATTTCTGTTCGTTTTAAGTTTTATTGTCGCTCCTTACTTTCAGTTTAAAAAAACTTGTTTTTTTTATTTAATCTTTTAAAAGAGCTTTAAGGGGTTTGAGAGACTCAGTTGCCTGATTCCGTTTGAATTTCTTTCGTGAAATGCAAGAATTGGAATATTTCAGTAGTGTCTTGTCGTGGTTTACCTTGTCACAGCTGCATTCTCATGATTTTTCAAAGTTCACTTTGGATTTCTTTCGTTGAAATGCAAGAGTTGGAATATTTCAGTAGTGACTTGTTATGCTTTACCTTGTCACAGTTACATTCTCTTGATTTTTCGAAGTTCATTTTGAATTTCTGTCGTGAAATGCAAGAGTTGGAATATTTCAGTAGTATTTTGTTGTGCTTTCCCTGTCACGGTTACATTCTGATGATTTTCATAGTTCATTTTGAATTTCTTTCATTGAAATGCAAGAGTCGGAATATTTCAGTAGTGTTTTGTTGTGCTTTACCTTATCAAAGTTACATTCTCTTAATTTTTCAAAAGTTCATTTTGAATTTCTTTCGTGAAATGCAAGAATTGGAATATCGTTTCTTCAACTGAAAGTAAGAAGCAACATCAAAACTTAAAAACGGACAGAAAATAGAGGTTGTTTCCAAAAGATTTAGGATTCATTAACTTTAATGTTGCCAGTCAAAGTTATGAGTTTGAGAAAATTGCCTGATTATCAAAAAATGAAGAAACACCTTCCAAAAGTCGACAGGAATGGGATTGTCTTGAGGGGGGAATTTTTCTATGGAGGAGGTGGAGGGTATTTTTACATGAAAACAACTTCAACCGTGCCCCGCCTCCCGCTATCAGAAATTAAATTATAAAAAAGTTTCTTCAACTGAAAGTAATGAGCAACATCAAAACTTAAAAACGGACAGAAAATTGAGGCTGTTTCCAAAAGATTTAGGATTCATTAACATTTTTCAACTTTATTTATTTTTTTCTTTTTGTACATATCTTAAAATGTCAAAATATGCTTATGGTTCTAACAATTGTGCTCTATAATTGGTCAGAGACACGATGTGGCTTTCCCACTGGAGGTTTTGTGACTCCTCCCCACAACGAATTCAGATGGTTTTAGGACTCATCTCACTAGTCATAACTCCATTCAACGTTGAGCGAAGGTATAAAAGTTTGATGAAGTATTTCTCTACTTAACAACTACATTAATAGCCTCCAAGATGATAGGACTGTATGACACAGAATTTATCGGATTAAAAAAATCATCTTGTGGTGTTATATTTGAATGCGCTTTTTTATTATTGTCTATGGATCTCGAAGAAATTGACTGTTATCATTGGATAGTGAACTATAATCTGTTTGAGTATGATAAAAGCTTGTGGAGTACTACATTACGTTATATAAACAGACTGGGATTCTATGATAGAGTGATTACACCACTTAATAATACTGGTCAGGAACTGAGAAATGTTCAGGAGGAAGTCAGTGAAATTTGCAGCTTTTTCGGGTTGAAGCACTCTACGTAAAGGGTAATGTACCTACAGATAAAGTTTTAATTCAAAAGTGTGACCCTAGGATTCCACTTTTCAATCTAGAAGAGTTTAAGTGTCCTAAATTTGAAGGGGGTTATCACCGTCCTGAAGACGAGGTTAGGTTCTTCGCGCAGTGGATACCTAAGGACATACCTGATCGTGATAAATCCATAAGATATGGTAAAAAAAAACTATTCTATATCATGGGATCATCGTTTCTGGATGTTTAAGTGTGAACTCTAAGTACTATTTTTATGTAAATATGTTGTGTTGTTTTTTTTTTTTTTTTTAAAAAAATCTGTTAATACGTTTAAGCAATAAATATCTTTAAGCTTAACCCGTCTTTATTCTTTAGAATAGTTTTATTCATTTCATTAAATTATGAAGAAACTGTAAGTAAGTAACAATAGCTTTCTTGAATTCGCTTCCTGGACACAATACAGATATTTAATTCAAGAAATCATAATAAAATCGCAAGTAAGTAATAAACTCTTTATTGTTTTCACCTATTGGATACACAATACTGAAATTTCATTCAAGAAATTATGAAGGAATTGTAAATAGGTAACACACTCATTCTTGAAGTCACCTCTTGTATACACAATGCAGAAATTTCATTTAAGAAATTATCAAAAATTGTAAGTAAGTAGCAAATTCTTTCTTGAATTTGCCTGCTGGATAAATAAAAAGACATTTCATTCAAGAAATTATGACAAAATTCTAAGTAAGTAACAAACTCTTTCTTGAAGTTACCTCATGGATACACAATGCAGAAATTTCATTTAAGAAATTATGAAAAAATTGTAAGCAAGTAGCAAACTCTTTCCTGAAGTCACCTCGTGGATACACAATGCAGAAATTTCATTAAAGAAATTATGAAAAAATTGTAAGTAAGTAGCAAATTCTTTCTTGAATTCACCTGTTGGATAAACAAAAAGACATTTCGTTCAAGAAATTATGACAAAATTTCAAGTAAGTAACAAACTCTTTATTGATTTCACCTCTTGGATATACAGTACAGATACTTCATTCAAGAAATTGTGAAAAAATTGCAAGTAAGTAACAAACTCTTTATTGTTTTCGCCTCTTGGATATACAATACGGAAATTTCATTCAATAAATTATGAAGAAATTGTAAGCAAGTAACAAACTCTTTCCTGAAGTCACCTCTTGGATACACAATGCAGAAACTTCATTTAAGAAACTATGATAAAAATTGTAAGTAAGTAACAAATTCTTTCTTGAATTCGCCTCTTGGATAAACAAAAAAGTCATTTCATTCAAGAAATTATGACAAAATTCTAAATAAGTAACAAACCCTTTCTTGAATTCGCCATTGGGCTTGCACAATACAGATATTTAATTCAGGAAACTATGAATAACATTGCAAACAAACTCTTTCTTGAACTCGCTTCCTGGACAGACAATACAGCAATTTCATTCAAGAAATTGTGAAAAATTGCAAGTAAGTAACAAACTCTTTATTGTTTTCGCCTCTTGGATATACAATACGGAAATTTCATTCAATAAATTATGAAGACGAGGTTACGTGCGCGCACGTAACCTCGTCTAAATTAACCTTAAAAATGAAATAAAGCTATGTCGACTTTGCATGTCTCTCTCACTATGTATGCGCCGTCGCGGTGTGTAACCGATCACCAATCAAGTTATCGTATTTTGAGCAACCTCCTCTGTCTCTGATTGGCCCCTAAAAAATGGGTGTTGTCTAAAAAAACAGTCTGGTTGAAAACATGGAGTTGAAACAAACTTGTGTGGGAAATCCCCGTTCGTAATGCTCACTTTTTTGCAATGTGTGGGAACCAGTGGGGAATCCCCGCTCGTTTGGAAAGGTACCAAGGAAAGGCAAGCAAATAGCATGTAGTTTCAAAACGTGTTTAATCAAGTGTAGAGGTCCCATAGAATGAAATTTTTGTATTGTTCATGCAAACGGCGAATTCAAGAATGAGTTTTTTTACTGACTTAGAATTTTGTCATAATTTCTTGAATGAAATCTCTTTTTTTTATCCAAGAGGTGAAATCAATAAAGAGTTTGTTACTTACTTTCCTTTTTTTTATAATTTCTTGAATAAAATATCCGTATTGTGTATCCAAGAGGGGACTTCAAGAAAGAGATTGTTACTTACCCGGAATTTTCTCATAGTTTCTTGAATGAAATTTCCATATCGTATTGCGTATCCAAGAGGGGACTTCAAGAAAGAGATTGTTACTTACTTAGAATTTTCTCATAATTTCTTAAATGAAATTTCCGTATTGGGTATCCAAGAGGTTTATTCAAGAAAGAGTTTGTTACTTACTTACAATTTTTTTTTTATAATTTCTTGAATGAAATATCTGTATTGTGCATCCAGGAGGAGAATTCAAGAAACAGTTGGCTACTTACAATTTTTTCATAATTTCTCTATTGAAATTGCTGTATTGTCTGTCCAGGAAGCGAGTTCAAGAAAAAGTTTGTTTGCAATGTTATTCATAGTTTCCTGAATTAAATTTCTGTATTGTGCAACCCAATGGCGAATTCAAGAAAGGGTTTGTTACTTATTTAGAATTTTGTCATAATTTCTTGAATGAAATGACTTTTTTGTTTATCCAAGAGGCGAATTCAAGAAAGAATTTGTTACTTACTTACTTACAATTTTTTCATAGTTTCTTAAATGAAGTTTCTGCATTGTGTATACAAGAAATGACTTCAGGAAAGAGTTTGTTACTTGCTTACAATTTCTTCATAATTTATTGAATGAAATTTCCGTATTGTATATCCAAGAGGCGAAAACAATAAAGAGTTTGTTACTTACTTGCAATTATTCACAATTTCTTGAATGAAATTGCTGTATTGTCTGTCCAGGAAGCGAGTTCAAGAAAGAGTTTGTTTGCAATGTTTTTCATAGTTTCCTGAATTAAATCTCTGTATTGTGCAAGCCCAATGGCGAATTCAAGAAAGGGTTTGTTACTTATTTAGAATTTTGTCATAATTTCTTGAATGAAATGACTTTTTTGTTTATCCAAGAGGCGAATTCAAGAAAGAATTTGTTACTTACTTACAATTTTTTCATAGTTTCTTAAATGAAGTTTCTGCATTGTGTATCCAAGAGGTGACTTCAGGAAAGAGTTTGTTACTTGCTTACAATTTCTTCATAATTTATTGAATGAAATTTCCGTATTGTATATCCAAGAGGCGAAAACAATGAAGAGTTTGTTACTTACTTGCAATTTTTTCACAATTTCTTGAATGAAGTATCTGTACTGTATATCCAAGAGGTGAAATCAATAAAGAGTTTGTTACTTACTTGAAATTTTGTCATAATTTCTTGAACGAAATGTCTTTTTGTTTATCCAACAGGTGACTTCAAGAAAGAATTTGCTACTTACTTACAATTTTTTCATAATTTCTTTAATGAAATTTCTGCATTGTGTATCCACGAGGTGACTTCAGGAAAGAGTTTGTTACTTGCTTACAATTTTTTCATAATTTCTTAAATGAAATTTCTGCATTGTGTATCCGTGAGGTAACTTCAAGAAAGAGTTTGTTACTTACTTAGAATTTTGTCGTAATTTCTTGAATGAAATGTTTTTTTATTTATCCAGGAGGCGAATTCAAGAAAGAATTTGCTACTTACTTACAATTTTTGATAATTTCTTAAATGAAATTTCTGCATTGTGTATACAAGAGGTGACTTCAAGAATGAGTGTGTTACCTATTTACAATTCCTTCATAATTTCTTGAATGAAATTTCAGTATTGTGTATCCAATAGGTGAAAACAATAAAGACTTTATTACTTACTTGCGATTTTATTATGATTTCTTGAATTAAATATCTGTATTGTGTCCAGGAAGCGAATTCAAGAAAGCTATTGTTACTTACTTACAATTTCTTCATAATTTAATGAAATGAATAAAACTATTCTAAAGAATAAAGACGGGTTAAGCTTAAAGATATTTATTGCTTAAACGTATTAACAGATTTTTTTTAGAAAAAAAAAAAAAAAAAAAAAAAAAAAACACAACATATTTACATAAAAATAGTACTTAGAGTTCACACTTAAACATCCAGAAACGATGATCCCATGATATAGAATAGTTTTTTTTACCATGTCTTATGGATTTATCACGATCAGGTATGTCCTTAGGTATCCACTGCGCGAAGAACCTAACCTCGTCTTCAGGACGGTGATAACCCCCTTCAAATTTAGGACACTTAAACTCTTCTAGATTGAAAAGTGGAATCCTAGGGTCACACTTTTGAATTAAAACTTTATCTGTAGGTACATTACCCTTTACGTAGAGTGCTTCAACCCCGAAAAAGCTGCAAATTTCACTGACTTCCTCCTGAACATTTCTCAGTTCCTGACCAGTATTATTAAGTGGTGTAATCACTATCATAGAATCACAGTCTGTTTATATAACGTAATGTAGTACTCCACAAGCTTTTATCATACTCAAACAGATTATAGTTCACTATCCAATGATAACAGTCAATTTCTTCGAGATCCATAGACAATAATAAAAAAGCACATTCAAATATAACACCACAAGATGATTTTTTTAATCCGATAAATTCTGTGTCATACAGTCCTATCATCTTGGAGGCTATTAATGTAGTTGTTAAGTAGAGAAATACTTCATCAAACTTTTATACCTTCGCTCAAGGTTGAATGGAGTTATGACTAGTGAGATGAGTCCTAAAACCATCGGAATTCGTTGTGGGGAGGAGTCATAAAACCTCCAGTGGGAAAGCCACATCGTGTCTCTGACCAATTATAGAGCACAATTGTTAGTACCATAAGCATATTTTGACATTTTAAGATATGTACAAAAAGAAAAAAATAAATAAAGTTGAAAAATGTTAATGAATCCTAAATCTTTTGGAAACAGCCTCTATTTTCTGTCCGTTTTTAAGTTTTGATGTTGCTCATTACTTTCAGTTGAAGAAACTTTTCTATAATTTAATTTCTGATAGCGGGAGGCTGGGCATGGTTGAAGTTGTTTTCATGTAAAAATACCCTCCACCTCCTCCATGGAAAATTCCCCCCTCAAGACAATCCCATTCCTGTCGACTTTTGGAAGGTGTTTCTTCATTTTTTGATAATCAGGCAATTTTCTCAAACTCATAGCTTTTGACTGGCAACATTAAAGGTAATGAATCCTAAATCTTTTGGAAACAACCTCTATTTTCTGTCCGTTTTTAAGTTTTGATGTTGCTTCTTACTTTCAGTTGAAGAAACGATATTCCAATTCTTGCATTTCACGAAAGAAATTCAAAATGAACTTTTGAAAAATTAAGAGAATGTAACTGTGACAAGGTAAAGCACAACAAAACACTACTGAAATATTCCAACTCTTGCATTTCAATGAAAGAAATTCAAAATGAACTATGAAAATCATCAGAATGTAACCGTGACAGGGAAAGCACAACAAAACACTACTGAAATATTCCAACTCTTGCATTTCACGACAGAAATTCAAAATGAACTTCGAAAAATCAAGAGAATGTAACTGTGACAAGGTAAAGCATAACAAGTCACTACTGAAATATTCCAACTCTTGCATTTCAACGAAAGAAATCCAAAGTGAACTTTGAAAAATCATGAGAATGTAGCTGTGACAAGGTAAACCACGACAAGACACTACTGAAATATTCCAATTCTTGCATTTCACGAAATAAATTCAAACGGAATCAGGCAACTGAGTCTCTCAAACCCCTAAAAGCTCTTTTAAAAGATACAGAAACTACTTATTTAACACAAAAATTTCGTTTTTAATGGGCACCAAGTAAAGAAAAACCACATGGAATCAGGCAACTGAGTCTCTCAAACCCCTTAAAGCTTTTTTAAAAGATACAGAAACTACTTATTTAACACAAAAGTGGAGAAAGTTTAAATAGAATCGTTACTGATATTGATATTAGTGCGTAAACTACAAACTGACAAAAATATCCAAAACTTTTGTTTAATCAGCATAGGAAGCTTTTTAAATAATGCTGCAAAATCCAGAGCCCTTCCATGGAAAGATCCTTCCACCTAACCCCCCAACCCCCCACAGTGGTCTTGGGAAGACATAGGGGTTTTGCCCCCAACTTATGTTAATTTCTGCTCGTTTTGAGTTTGAATCGATTATTTATTGTAATTTCTTTTCGGTTTGGGTTTCATTTATTTATAGATGCTGATTAGTGCTAGTTTTTTTTTAAGTAAACATTGGATCTTTCATCTATGCCAAACAAGAAAAATAACTAGTTGAAGCTGTGTTTAAATTCTTCATCAATATAAAATCAAAAACATGAAAATTAAAAATGTAAATGCATATTTCAGTGAAATAATAGCCTTCTTAACAATTTAATGTCGATAAACAGTGGAAATTGGTTTTCCTCAGTATTGTTTGTGAAAAAAAACTCCTGCTCCCCTTAAAAATCACGTAATCCTTTAACCCTGTGCATCTTTAACCTTAGTGAGTTTACGAAAACATTAAGATATGTAAAAATATCGAATTTTAACTACCAAAACCGAATAAAAAAAATCCTACTCCCCTTAAAAAACGTTTGATCCTTTAACGTTGCATACCTATAACCATAGCGAGTTTTCCGAAAACATTGAAATATGTAAAAATATAATCAAATCTAGAGGGAAATTCGAGTTGCATATGGTCGATATTATCCGTTCGAACTTGAGAAACATTTAAGTATATCTTTTGTTGATTGAAATGATAAAGATATCAGCACCCTTAATATCTAAAATATAATGTATAAAACATTAAAAAAGCAAGATGCAAGATCAGTTGGGTCTCCTGAATAAAACTACGAATGGAAGAATATATCGAGTAAAACTTGGCGAATCCTCCCATTTCAATTTTAAGGCCAACAGTTTCTTGTCAGGATTCGATGAGATTCATCACTCTTTATTTATGTAGTGCTGTAATTGTTTTGAGACCTTTAAAACACTTGAAATGTTTGTCTCAGATAATCCTTTAACCCTATGCGCCTTTAACCTTAGTGAGTTTACGAAAAAATATTGAAATATGTAAAAAAAAAAATAGAATTTTGACCACAAAACAGGAATAAAAACAAAAAAAACTCCTACTTCCCTTAAAAAATATTCTAATCCTTTAGCCATGTGCACCTTTAACCTTAGCGAGTTTCCAAAAACATTTAAATATGTAAAAAAAAGAATAGAATTTTGACTACAAAACAGAATAAAAATAAAAACCTTCTTTATTTATGTAGTGCTGTAATTGTTTTGAGACCTTTAAAACACTTGAAATGTTTGTCTCAGATAATCCTTTAACCCTATGCGCCTTTAACCTTAGTCAGTTTACGAAAAAATATTGAAATATGTAAAAAAAAGAATTTTGACCACAAAACAGAATAAAAATAAAAACCTCCTGTTTCCCTTAAAAAATCACCTGATCCTTTAACCCTGTGTGCCTTTAACTTTAGCGAGTTTCCGAAAA
>JAPEVW010001067.1:0-17000 GCA_027921565.1 Artemia sinica | reverse complement strand
TAAGGCTTTTCGTGAAGGACGTAATCTATAACCTGACAATCAAATTCAACATTCGGGCCCCTAAGGCTCTTTTTTTATATAGAAACTTTAGGGAGGACACCAAGTGCTTTCAAGGCGTGATAGATCAATGAGAATCAAAGAGAATCCAGCTTTCCACAACTTGAATCAGTATCAGTGGCAAATGAACTTGAAAATGGGTGAGAATTATTAAGAAAATGTTAATTGCTTCTTTTTTTTTACCAATATTTGTATCATCTCAAGCTTAAATGTGTTTCTTAATCTTTACTTTTACTCATAGTTAATTATTTTCCCAGTTTTCCAATGACCCTTACTATCTATCTCGTCGCTGTGCTCATTGATGTAACAGAAAACAAACCATTTTCCAAAGCTTTCCTCACATTTAAACAGTATAAAAAAATTCTGCCACTGAATTGAAGCAAAAAAGACTGTACAAAAGCAACTCTAAAAAATATAATCGACAATTACTTTTTAAAATAATTTTCCTTTTCCTAACCAACAAGTGTCTGTGTTAAGTCTCAAAAGAATTGGCAACCCTCGAGTTACACAGAGACATTGAAATAAATTTTATGTTCCTTTTTACGTTCAAGTGTTTTCTTTTACGGAACAATTTCACAAGAGGCTATCCTCGAGATCAAGATTTTTCGAAGGAGGTAAGGCTCAAATAAAGGTCCGGAGCAGGGTGCGTAAAGGCGGGTCACAAAGTGTATTTAATAATTATAAGTTGCTTATTTTAGTTCATTATCAGTTCTTGTAAAGAGGTAAAAGTGAATACAGTTTCAGTGTATGCACCAGTCAGTATGCAGTGTATGCAAAGGTCAGTTTCCTTTATACTGAATTCATAAATTAGGCATTTAAGTGAACTATAATTTAAACCAGATCTATAAACCAGCCACTATAAACAATAAAGAATAATAATAATAAACTATTGTTGCTGGCCTGTAGGATGTAATTGGGGTTTTTCTCTCACGTACATTATTTCTGTAAGATATTTTCGTATATCCTTTTCAGGGCTTTAATATATATATATATATTAATATATTAATAATCTTAATAAAGATAAGTTAAATATAATAAATATAAGTTAAAAAACCTTATAATAAATATAAGGATCAAAAATTTTTCTATAGTGTTTTTTAAGTTTTTTTATAATAAGAAAGAAAGAAAAATATCGTTAAAAACAAAAATTTATGACTGAATGATGCAGTCTAATTTAATAAATTTTTACTCTTCAGTTAATAATTGAGAGTGCGTGAGTTATCAAACACCTTTGGTCCTCAGTTTTATAGATTATAAGCAAGCGTTTGATTCTGCTGATAGAAGATGATTCCGCTGATAGAGGAAGCTGTTAGTCAATGAATTGGATTGTTCTTCTGTGCCATCGACGCTACTGGTGTCAACCAAAAGAATCGACACAGCCTCCAGTCCCCCAACCTTTCGCCTGCCGACCATCCAGTTGCTCACTGTGAAGAAATTCCTGTGTCAGCGTTCACAGAGCCTCCCGGCAGCGATGATAAGGTCATCAGTGCAGATGAGGGAAGATATACAGAAGAGGAGCATAATGCACAACATTGTCTGCAGCCGTTTTCACAATGTAAGGCTAATGATCTGGTATGGGATCTCAGCTTGTTGAAAACTTCCTCCGAGCTGTTGGCCTCCAGACTCAAAGAGAAAAATCTGCTTGGTGAGGACGCGCATATCACTTTCTTTCGTAGAAGGGGTGAGGAATATATGGGCTACTTCTTCCAGGAGGAAGACCTCGCGTACTGCTGAGATGTCACCGTTCTTCTTGGTAAACTTGGCACTCCACTATACAATCTGAGACATTAGCAATTCTTCATTGACAGCAATAAGCGCTCTTTAAAGTATGTGTTTTTTTCCACAACGGGAAGCAATTTGCCTCAATCCCTTTTATGTACTTTTCAACTCTCAAAGAAAAATAAGAGGAAGTGAAGTGTGTGCTTGACAAAATCCAACATGAGTAGCACCAATGGATAATCTGCGTCGACTTCGAGACGGTAAATTTTCTACTCGGTCATTGTTTTGAGTTTGACTCTGTTATTTATTTTAATAACAGATAATGGGGAATGGGGATAATGGAGAAATGATGGGCATAAGGCAGGGGTTATTCTCCCTCATATTATTTTCGACTAATAAAAAGGACATTAGCTCACTCACTTTCCAATCCAGTGACCCCTTTTTGAATTTTTTATGGGAACGCTTACTATAAAAACATTGTATCCCCCAAGGGCATAACTTAGAATCTAAGCCCTGAAGGCTCTGGGCGGTTGTCATACTCAAAACATAATTTCTGGACCCATCAACTAAATTCAACAAAATAGCTATATCAAAATATTGATCGGAAGTGTTTGGGGCAATGTTGGGCGTGGGGGGATTCGCCCTCCAATCGCTTTTGAATATTAAAAAGGGCACTATCCCTCTCAATTCCCAATTGAATGAATTTTTTGAAGTTTCTAGGACAACGCTTTCTATAAAAGCGTTATATGCCCCAAGGACATAACTTACAACCTTTGCACCGGGGGCTGTGGGGGGGGGGGGGGGGGTTTGTCATCCTCAAAGACAAAATTTCTGGACCTTTGAACTACGTTTCAAAAAATGGCTATCTCAAAAATTTTGATTGAATATGTTCGGGAACATATTTAAAAATTTTCAATTTCCAGTCGAATGAATTCTTTTTTATATACCCTCAGGGCATAGTTTACAACCCTTGCCCTGAGGGTTGTGGGGGAGGGGTCTCATCCCTAAAGACCTAATTTCTTCAACTCTCAAATACGTTGAAAAAAACAGCTATATCAAAATTTTGATTGGATTTGTTTGGGGAAATGGTGGGTGTGAGAGAGGGTTAGTTACCCTCCCATCACTTTCAATTACTAAAAGGGCACTAGCCCTTCAAATTTTCAATGGAATGAGCCCTTTTCTAATTTTATACGACATCGCTTTCTATGAAAACCTTATATACCCCAAGGTCATAACTTAAAACCCTTGCCCTAAGGGGTGTAGGGGGGTTATCATCCAAAGGCCTAATTTACAAAACTTTCAACTGCGTTGAACAAAATGGATATCTCAAAATTGTGATTGCATGAGTATGGGGAAATGGTGGGTACGAGAGGGGGGTTAGTTGCCCTTCAATCGACTATTAAAAACGGTACTAGCCTTTTCAATTTCCAATTGAATCAGCCCTTTTTGAAGTTTCTACGACCACGCTTACTATAAAAACCCTATATGCCCCAAGGGCATAACTTCAACCCTTGTCGAGAGGGGTGTGGGGGGTTTGTCATCCTCAAAGACATAATTTCCAGAACTTTCAACTACGTTAAACAAAATGGATATCTCAGAATTATGACTGTATGTGTTTGGTAAAATGGTGGGCGTGAGAGGGGGGTAGCTCCCTTCCAATCACTTCCGACTATTAAAAAGGACACTTGGTCTTTCAATTTCTTATCAAATGAGCTCTTTTTGAAGTTTTTCTACGACAACGCTTTCGTTAAAAACCTCATGTGCCCTCAGGAAATAACTTAAAACTCTTGCCCTGAGGGCTCTGAGGGGGTTATCATCCTCAAAGACCTAATTTCCGAGACTTTTACCTGCACTGAACATAATGAATATTTCAAAATTTTGATTGCATGTGTTTTTGATTGCATGTGATTGCATGTGTTTCCCCCAGGGCATAACTTACAACCCTGGTCCTGAGGGCTCTGGGGGCTTTGTCATCCTCAGTGACCTAATCTCCAGAACATTCAACTACGTTGAACAAAATGGCTATCTCAAAATTTTGATTGGATGTTTTTCCCTCTAATCACTTTTGACTATTAAAGAAGGCACTGGTCCTTCAAATTTCCAACTGAATGAGCCTTTTTTGAAGTTTCTACGACAACTCCTTTGATTAGAAAGGCCATGGTCTAAGACAAGCGAAAAAAAAAAATACATCGTGCCAACATTGTTTTACTTAGGCAGCGCTGATGCGCTGCCATTGATTATGAATTGTGCTTATCAAATTTGACTGAGTAAATAAAAACTGATTTTGGATACGTTGACTGTTATTTCTTGAGCAAAATGGAAACTTTTGTCAAGGATTTCTCAGCTGATGATCCGCAGAAATTGATTTTTAATATGCAAAATAGTTTTTTTTTTTTAATTCTGTAGCAAAAAATCTTGAGCTGATTGAACAAATCAATGTCAACTTCAGACTCAGAGCATCAAAACTAGTCTAATTCAGCAAAACCTAGACGATTAAAAAAAAAATTGTTACCCAGTGTTATGTTCCCGGAGTACTCCCATGTGCTCCCAAAAATGAAGTAGATAAAAAGAAAAAAAAAAATTCTCGAATAATGATTGCGAAGTTTAACCATTTTTCATTGACACAAATAGCAATTCCGTTTTGGCCTCAAGATTATAGGCAGTTTGTGCTGTTCGTAAAGAGCAATATTGTTTCAATGTACTTTATTCAATGTGTGTTTCAATGTATTTTTTCTCCAAGGCTAAATCGTATGGAAGGAGTAACAAAGGTAGAAAAAGGTAGAAACATAAAAACATAAAAGGCGGTTCGTCCGACTGAAAATCAAAAGTGCCTGTGATTGTAACAATTAAAAGAGATTGAAGGACAATCATCCTCTTCCAACGCCCTTCTTGGCTGCCCTCCCACCAAGAACATCCAGTAAAAACTTTAAGCTATTTGTTCAAAATAGGCAAAAGTTCCATTGATAGGCAAAAGCATGAGTTTCCACCCACCCACTAAATCCCCTGGGGCAAAAAATCCCCTGGGGCAAGGGTAAGATCTTAGTGCATTAAGAAAAGGAGGGTTCCCTGGGTTGATTCTGGGTTCCCTCAAAACACAAAACGAAATCAAAATACAAAATGAGTATGTAGGTTGTTCAAATGAGTATCTCCAACGTATCACGAACGGCTTAAGTAATTGCGTTGAAAGTTACGAGGAGAGTTGAGTGGGACATTAAAATAAACAAAAGAAATTATCTGCATCGTAGTTGTCAAATTTTAGTAATTTGGCTCTCTTTTCTACTAAATCCTGATTCAGTGCCGCAAAATGGCAGAAAATGACATTTTCCCAGGGCACAATCTTTTTGGTTACTTAAAATTGGCACTAAAACTATTAATTTTTGCTCATATGGGCACTTTCATGATTTCCTACGTGCAATTGTTGAAAGGAATATTAAACCTAATCAAAAGCAAACTGCTTGATTTTAGGATGTCAAAAGGGGGTATCTGCAGGTTGGATGTTCCATGTTGCCAAAATGGCGCATTTGCAAAATGTCAGAAATAACATATATTAAACTAAAAATATCAGGGAAGGTTGAGGAGATTTTAAACTTAACCAAAACTCATAATATTTGCTCAGGTTGTTAAAAGGGTGCATTTATAATATCTCAGGAGTGGCTTGGGGTAATAAATTGAAACATTTAGGGAATCTTAAACTAAATCAAAGGACGACTTGAATCCAGGTTGTCCAAACAGCGTATCTATAGTATCTCTCGTAGGACTAAAGCAATATTTTAATGGCTCAAAGGATCCAGTTGGAACTTTGAGGGAGAGTAGATTGGGGGGTTCATGTAAATCTTAAATTTTGACTTTCAAGAACCTGGGGGAGTTTTTCAAGGACAGTAAAGGTTACAAGAAAATTTTGTGCCATTGATTAAAAATTCCTGGTTTCCCGGTTTACCCCCTGGCGATTACCCCCCGGAAAATACTAATAAGAAAATACACTCCCCCCGTTAAAAATACCCCCCCCCCCCCCCGCTCGCAAAAATATCCACCGGAAATTACCACCCCCCCCCTCCGAGAAAATACCCCCAAGAAATACCCCTCTGTAAATACCCCCCCAGAAAATATACCCCCTCCCCCGTGAAAAATAAGGCTTTCCAAATTTAAGAATTCTTTTGAGTTTTTTTTTTTTTTATTTCCGTAGAAAGAAGAAATTTTGGTACTTGTGTATTATGCGCCACTCACTCAATTTTACGCTGTGTAAAATTTGAGAACAAACCGGTTTTTTCGTTAGTTTTTTCATTACTTTAGAAATAATTTTGGGCTATAGATTTGCAAATTAGGGAAGGGGGGTTAAATATAGCGGTTCTGCATGCAAAAGGTTTTTGGTACAATTTTTCTTCATATTAGATAGATAGGTTAAGGTTTATTTCACCAAATAAACAAAAAATCAAGCCAATATAATTAGAAAACAATAGGCTAAGGGAAAAAAAAATTAATTTTTAATAACACGCAGTAATCTCATACATAACTCTTCCTAAACCAGTCTAAATTAATAAATCTATTTCACAAGCAAATAACAAGGAAAAAAAATACAAAGCCAATCAACTTCACTCACACACTTCCAGAGTAATAACCAACTTCAATCCAAGCCTCCCTACAGCCCATTCACCAACTCCTCCCCCAGCCCTTCAACCCACTTCTCTCCCCAGCCCATCCACCCACCCCTACCTGCCCAAAAAACCTTAAACAACAAATAAAAACAAACAAACTATTCCCCCAAAATACTCATTTAATATATTTTTAAATTCAAGAAGCTGTTCAGCCGCCCTAACGCTCACAGGAAGTGAATTTCAAACAGAAGGATCAAGATACTTTAAAGTGAAATCTGATTTCACACTATTTTTGAGCTCCACGATCAAATTATTACAGCTTCTCGTATCGTAATCATGGAAATCACTGTTGAAAACGGTAGAACTACTTAAAAATTTGTGGGACTAGATTATTCACATAACTATAAGCAATTATTACGGCTTGGTAGTCCTTTATCTGCCCAACGTTAAGCAGCCTTAGATATTTAAAGCATGCACTGATGTCTTTCAGAGTTTGTAAATTGTTCCCAATTATTTTAATATAAAAATTATTGATGTATATTAAACTGACAATTCACATTTATTTGAATTTTTATCATTTTCGACTATTAAATTTTTACCACTTTCGACTATTAAAAAGGGCAATTTCAATTTCCAATCAAATGCGCCCTTTTTGAAATTTCTGCAAAAACCTTATATGCCCCCAGGGCATAATTTAAAACACTTGCAATGAGGGCTCTGATGGGGTTACTATCCTAAAAGACCTAATTTCCAGAACTTTCGACTACGTTGAACAAAATGGATATCTCAAACTTTTGATTGGATGTGTCTGGGGAAATGGTTGGCCTGAGAGGGGGGTCAGTTGCCCTTCAATCACCTTTGACTATTAAAAAGGGCACTAGCGATTTCAATTTCCAATCGAATGAGCCCTTTTTGAAGTTTCTACGACAACGCGCACTATATATACCTTATATACCCCCAGGGAATAATTTACAACCCTTGTCCCGATGACCGTGGGGGATTGTCCTCCTCAAAAATATAATTTTTATCTGGAAATCAACAACGCAGAACAAAATGGATATCTAAAAAATTTGATTGGATGTGTTTGGGGAAAAAGTGACCGAGAGAAGTGGGTTAGTTGCCCTCAAATCACTTCCGACTATTAAAAGAGCATAAGACTTTTGAATTTCCAATCGAATGAGCCCCTTTTCAAGTTTCTATGACAAAGATCAAAACTTATGACAATAAAAACTTATATACCCCAGGGCATAACTTATAACCCTTGCCCTGAAGACTGTGAGGGGAGTGTCCTGCTCAAAGGTATAATTTCCTGAACTTTAAACTGCTTGGAACACAATGGCTATTTCAAAATTTTGATTGGATGTATTTGGGGAAATGGTGGGCGTGGAAGGGATTTTAGTTGCCTTCCAATTGCTTTCAACTATTAAAAAAAGGCACTAGCCATTTCAATTTCTAATCCAATGAGCCTTTTTTGAAGTTTCTAAGACAATGCGTTCTATAAAAACCTTATATGCTCCCAGAGCATAACTTACAACCCTTGCCCTGAGTGCTTTGAGAGGGTTGTGATCTTCGAAGACCTAATTTCCAAAACTGAATACTACGTTGAATAAAATGGCTATCTCAAAAGTTTGATTGGATGTGTTTGGAGAAAAGGTGGGTTGAGAAGGGGGTTAGTTGCCCTCCAATCACTTTTGACTATTAAAATGGGCACTAGCCCTTTGAACTTCCAATCGAAAGAGCCTTTTTTGAAGTTTCGACGACAATACCTTCTTTAAAAGCCTTATATGCCTCCAGGGCATAACATAAATCCCTTGTCCTGAAGGCACTGGGGGAATGTCCTCCTCAAAAACATAATTTCTCTCAGGAAATCAATTACGCTGAACAAAATGGCTGTCTCAAAATTTTTACTGGATGTGTTTCGGAAAATGATGTGCCTGGAAGGGCTGTTAGTTGCCTTCCAATCACTTTTGACTATTCAAAAGGGCACAAGTGACTCCAATTTCGAATTGAATGAGCCCGTTTTTGAAGTTTCTACGACAATTTCTTCGATACGAAGTTCCCTTCTCTAAAGGGAAATAATAATAAATAATACATTGTGTCAATATTGTTCTTATATGCCCTTAAGGCATAACTGAAAACCCTTGCCCCGAGGGTTGTGGGGAGTGTCCTCCTCAAAAACATATTTTCTATGTGGAAATCAACTACACCAAGCAAAATGGATATCTCAAAATTTGGATTGAATGTGTTTTGGGGAATGATGGGCGTGGAGGGGCCGGCTAGTTGCCCTCCTATCACTTTCAACTCTTAAAAAAGGGCACTAGCCCTTTGAATTTCCAATGTAACGAGCCTTTTTTGAAGTTTCTACGACAACGCCGTCTATAATAACCTTTTATCCCCCCAGGGCATAACTTATAGTCCTTGCTTTGAAGGCTGTGGGGGAGTGTCCCTCCTCAAAAATATAATTTCTATCTGGAAATCTACGATTCTGAACAAAATGGCTATATGAAAATTTTGATTGGATTTGTTTGGGGAAATGGTGGGGCGTGGAAGGGGTGCTAGTTGCCTTCTAATCACTTTCGACTATTAAAAAGGGCACAAGCCATTCCAGTTTCCAATTTCCAACATTCCAATGAGCCCTTTTTGAAGTTTCTACGACAACTTCTTCGATACGAAGTGCCCTGCTCTAAAGGAAAAAAAAATAATAAATAATACATTGTGCCAACATCGTTCTTATATGCCCTCAGGGAAAAACTTAAAACCCTTGTCCTGGGGGTTGTGGGGGAGTGTTTTTCTCAAAAACATATTTTCTATGTGGAAACCAACAACGCTAAACAAAATGGATAGATCAAAATTTGGATTGAATGTGTTTCGGGGAATGATGGGAGTGGGGGTATAGTTGGCCTCCAATCACTTTCGACTGCTAAAAGGGCAAAAGCCACTCGAATTTTTGATTGAATGAGCCCTTTTCGAAGTTTCTACGACAAGCTCTTTGATACGAAGTGCCCTGCTATAAAGGAAAAAAAAAATAATAAATAGTACATTGGACCAACATCGTTCTTATGTACACTCAGGGCATAACTTAAAACCCTTGCCCCAAGGGTTGTGGGGGAGTATCCTCCTTAAAGATACATTTTCCATCTGGAAATCAACGACGTTGAACAAAATGGTTATCTCAAAATTTTGATTGGATGTGTTTGGGGAAATGGTGGGTCTTGAAGGGGTGCTAGCCTTCCAATCACTTTTGACTTATAAAAAAGGCAAAAGTCACTCCAATTTCCAATTGAATGAGCCCTTTTTGAAGATTCTAAGACAACTTCTTCGATACGAAGTGCCCGGGTATGGAGGGAAAAAAACAATACCTTGTGGCAACATTGTTTTTTACTTAGGCAGCGCTATTGTTATACCTATGAAAGTCAAAAAAGTGAAAACTTTTAAAATGTATTTTGTTTTCAGTAAGTGCAAAAGTGCATATTCTGAGCTTCAGGAGGCGTGTGCATGATCAACCATACTCATGCTAATTGTTTCTATTTTGAGTTTCAATATGTTATTCATTATAATTTCTTTTTGTTAGGTTCGAATTCATTTATTCATTGTGATTTGTTTTAGTTTTACGCCTGGAAAATTATGTGAATCTATGTCTACTACCTTTTGGCTTAATGAGGCTGTATGCTATTCTTGGACAAACTTGTTTTGTGGAAAAAGTTTTTTTTATATTAATTTCCTTTCATTTTTTATTGACATAGTCTTTTTCATATAAAAAATATTTTAAACCATTTTAATTATTTCTATTATACTCCATAGTTTTACTTTGAAGATTATTTGACTTTATTTCTGCTCATTTTTGGCTTGATGAGGCTCTTTACTTTTCTTTAAGAACTTATGTTTCCCATTAACAAATACTATCTGTAAGTAATCAAACAAAAAAAACAAGTTTTTCAACTGAAAGTGAGGAGCAACATCAAACCTTAAAACGAACAGAAATTATTACATATATAAGAGGGATGCCTTCTCCTCAAGACCTCGCTTTTTACGTTAAAGTTCTCTCTCCATGAAAAATACGCCACTGACTCAAAATGACGATGCGTAAAACTCGAGAACAAACTGGTTTCTTCGTTACTTTAGAAATAAATTTGCGCTATATATTTGTATATTAGGGGGGGGGGGGGGGGGGGGCTAAGTAGGTACAATTATTCCACATATTGTGAAGTAAAAATTGTTTTCTGACTTCAAACTATCCATAAACTTTACCCCCCCCCCTTATGGCCAAATATATAGCCCAAATTATATATTTCTTCTATATTTTGTCCCTTGTTTCTGCCTTGTCTCGCGCTAAGCTGAAAAAACTAACGAAGAAACCGTTGTGCTCTTGATTTTAACACAGAGTAAACTTGAGTAAGTTGCCCATAATACACAAAATACCAAAACTCCTTCCCCCTAGGAAAAGTAAAAAAAAAAAACTCAATTAAAATTCAGAAATTTGTAGAGCCTTATTTTCCACCAAGGGGGTATTTTCCGGGGGAAGGGGGGTATTTACCACGGGATATTTTTCCGTGGGGGGTATTTTTCACGGTAGGGGGGATTACTAGGGGTATTTTCCGTGGGGTTATTTGCACGGGGGTATTTTCCAGGGGGTATCTTCCGCGGGGGAGTGGTATTTTTGGGGGAGATTTTCCAATGTTTTTTTTTCGCGGGGAGAGGGGAGTATTTTCCGTGGGGGCATTTTCTGGTGGATATTTTCTCCGGGGGGTATTTTCTGAGGAGGGAGGGTAATTGCCGAGGGGTTAAACGCCGGCCCCCGACTAAAATTGCAATATATTCCTTTTTTCTGCTGATCTATCAAGCATTTCTGACAGTACAGACACATCAAATAAAATTTTGGAGTCAAAAGGACCTCAACCTGAAACAAATATGGTTGTTTTTAATTTTGGCATTCTATTTTTATTTTATTTTTCAGACAAAAAGTCAAAACTATTTCTAATAAATGAGCTCAAATACATTTATTTACAAAAACAAGCAGTCAAACAACAATATTATAAGATGCTTGTTATGGAATCACCAATCAATTTTTTTCTATATTTTAGTTTGCAAAATTATGGCTCAGTATAACCTTAGGCTTTTAAGAGGCCATAAATTTTGTACATTGTCAATTCATTTGTTGATAACGGTCACCATACTCATCCATCCGAAATTCTATAGTAGGCTACAACTATTGTTAAAATACACGGTGATATTTTTTGGAAATATAAATAACTTGCCAAAAATCTAACTTCTTATGCAGAAAAACCGAGAAAAAACAAATTAATTCCTTTTCTTAACCAACGAAAAAATTAAGTAAATTATTAAGAATATGAATTAGCGTAAGAAACTTTTTCTAAGAAAGTTTCTCAGACAAAAATAAAGGAGCATTATTAAACCAAAGACCATCAAAACAAGTGAAATTCTAATCCAAACCTAAAACTTACGTAAATCAGTATCAATGAATAACTTACACTCCAAATGAACAGAAATTATAATGAACAATTAACTCAAACTTAAAACGAATCAAAATTATCCCAAAAAACTATAGGAATTCCACCTTTAAAGCCATCTAATTGCCAAGGTGTCTTAAAAAACTTTACTGAAAATAAAATATTTAATAACTTTTTTTATCCTAACAAATCCAAAATTTCTGAGCCTTCCAGGAATGGACATCATTGTATATTAAACATTCAGTCATTTTTCCATAGTTGTTGATTTATACGATGTTTTTTTTTTTCTTTCTATGTTTCTTATGTGACAAATAAAAACCCACCAATCGAAATAAAAACTGTTCAATAAAGCAAATGACGCATTGGCTTTTAGAAGGCTAAGGGACTATTTGTCCTACTCCTGTTTGCCGTAATTTTTGTTCATTGAAAGTTTATCCAATTTGTCGTAGTTTCGGCCTTATTTTAGGGTGTTTATTAATAGTAAATTCTGTTCACTTTAACTTTAAATTATTTTTTTTTAATTATTTGGTTGTACGCAGCTATCCTATTTTCTCTGAAAAACTTTGTTTTTCGTAAGAGATGCATTTCGAACCTAAAAATGAAATACATACATTTTATGTTTATGAGGTAAAGTTTTCCTATACTTGAAAAGTTTTTTCAGTCTAATATATTTTATTTTTTTAGCTGACGAACTTACAACATCTTCTACCACTATAACAACAACTTCGGAATCAACTTCAACTTCTACTTCGACTATTACAACTACAACTCCTACAACTACTTCTCCTACAACAACACAACAACTCCTACAACTACTTCTCCAACAACTTCAACAACAGCAACTCCAACTACAACAACATCCTCCACTACTACATCCCCTACGACAACATCTTCCACGACTACAATTTCTACAACAACAACTCCAACAACAACAACAGCTTCTACTACTACATCTCCAACAACTGCAACTCCTACCACTACGTCTTCTACAACAACAACTGCTACAACAACCACAGCCTCTAGTACTACATCTACTACAACTATGACTCCCACCACAACATCTGTGACAACCACTACGACTACAAGTCCTACCACTGCAACCCCTACAACTACTTCTTCTACAACAACAACTCCCACAACAACAACAACAACCCCCACTACTACATCCACTACAGCCATGACTTCTTCTACAACATCTGTGACAACCACCCCAACTACTACGACTACAAGTCCTACAACAACACAACTCCTACAACAACAACTCCTACAACAACAACTCCTACAACAACAACTCCTACAACAACAACCCCCACTGCTACATCCACTACAACTATGACTTCTTCTACAACATCTGTGACAACCACCCCAACTACTACGACTACAAGTCCTACAACAATAACTCCTACAACAACAACTCCTACAACAACAACTCCTATAACAACAAACTCCTACAAAAACAACTCCTACAACAACAACTCCTACAACAACAACCCCCACTGCTACATCCACTACAACTATGACTTCTTCTACAACATCTGTGACAACCACCCCAACTACTACGACTACAAGTCCTACAACAATAACTCCTACAACAACAACTCCTACAACAACAACTCCTACAACAACAACTCCTACAACAACAACTCCTACAAAAAACAACTCCAACAACAACAACTCCTTCAACAACAACTCCCAACAACAACAATATCCTCTACAACTACAAGTTCTACAACAACATCTTCTGCAACAACAACTACTCCTACTACTACGTCAACTAAATTAACGACTCCTACGACAACACGTGTGACAACAACAGTACCAGAAGTAGTGACTCTGCCCGTGATAACTACTTCAGAAGGTAAGCAATTTTTTTGTTTCATACTTTTTTTGTCTTGCTTCAATTAAATATTAGTTGTAAGACCTTGATAAACCTATAATCATATGTATTTAAACGGACATACTCATCTCATTGTGGGTTTTAGTGTGCAAAAATCGTTAGAAACTATTCACCCTATGGGGATATCTGGTGGTTTGAAAAAAAGCTTTTCTGTAGTGTGCGGAATATATTCTTCAGATATTTCAACTACTTTAATGCTATCAATTACTACAACTACTAACAACTAAACGCCAAATCGAATCACCTGAAGCCAATACAGGTAGGCATGCTCCTTCTTCATCCCTATCAATTTAAAGCTTCGCTCTTTACACCCTCCTCCTAGAGAGTTTCCATTTCACTTAAATCTTTCTTTATGACACCCTCCCACCTCATCCGTGGACAACCTGTTTTCCGTCTAGCCCTGCACAGCTAGCCAAAAAGAACAATCTTTGACAATCTGTCATCCTTCATCTGCTGAACGTGCCCAAGCCATTTCAATATTTTAGCCATTATAGCCCTAAAAAGTGGGATTGAGGCTCACTCTTCGTAAGGTCTACTGTATGAAATACGGTCAGTCAACTGGGTAACCATAAAAATCCATAGGTAATTTCTCTGGAAAACATCTAGCAAACCTTCATCTACTGCATCCGCACCCATGCCTTAGAACTATAGTTGACCACGGTCATCACTGCAGCTTCCATTATATGCAGACTTATCTTCCTATTCTTCCAAACCTTTTTCAACGGTGAAAACAAAAGCCTGAGCTTTGGCTATTCTTCTTTTTAAATTTTCACTGCCCCAACTGTCTTTACATTTAATACGACCAAGTCAAGTATAGCTGTCCACCTGATCAATCCTTTCGTTAAGCAAAGTCATCTTTTCATCGTCACTTACTCCTAGCCTTGGCAACTTAGATTTCTTAACATTAATGTTCAAACCTATTCCAGCACCCCGAACTCGCAAACCTCTAAAGGCTCATTCATTTTTGTCCCACTTTCGTCTATGGTGCTTAAATCATCATCATAATATAAATCCAGGGAAGTTCATCCTCCCAATTTTATTCCGTGACCTCCCATTCCCTTTCTTATGTTCCTTAAGACAAAGTCCATCAAAATAATCCATATATAAAGGGGGATAGAACCCAACCCTGCTGATCTCCTGATTTTAAGAAGAAACCATCTGCTAACTTCATTTGCTGCCTAAGCCGCAGTAGCGTTGTCTTCGTAATACCACTAATCAATTTAATGTATTTGTATGGTATACCATACAAGGATAAGACCATCAGTAAAGCTCTTCTATCAACAGAATCGAAAACTTTTTCATAATATATGAAACTCAGAACAGAAGGTGTTCGATAACTGAGGCACTTCTTAAATATTTATCTAAGAATAGAAATTCAGTCAACACGTCCTCTACCCTTTCTAAAAATCCACTGTTCTTCTATTATCCTTTTGTCTTCAGCTTCTTTCAGTTTAAATAGTGTCGTATTACTAAGTAATTTGCTACCAACAGAGAACACGCCAATGCCTTGATAATTAACACACTCACTCTTATCACCTTTCCCATACAGTTGTTTAAAATCGCTTAGTACTTGTCCTTTTTAAAAATCATATTCATAATCTTCAATAACTTAATATTTCTATCATCGGAGCCACAATATTTAAGAAACTAATTTAACACAGTATCAGCACCTGGGGCCTTATTATTGTTTTAATTCTTTTAGTATGGTTGATAAATCTTCCTCACAAAACAAATATTCCTTCACAACCAAACTATCACAGTCCTTCTTATTTTCTTATATATCTTTTCCCGCAACTCTGTCTTAGTTTAGCTTATTCTCGGAATGTTCTGCCTACCTCAGTTTAACTCTTTCCTTATCACTAATTGTGACCCCTTTCCCTTCTTTAACTGGGATAACTCCAGACTTACTACTCCCTCTCAATTTATTAATATGCCAGTACAATATTGTAATATTACGCCGTCTAGCTGCATCGTCCAGATCCTCGCCAATTTTATCCAAGGAAAACAAATTGTTTTCCTAAAGTTATTCCATCTATTCTGGAGTGTCAAATTTTAAACTCTCTAAGTTTAGTATTCAATTGTTCCTGGATAAGAAATACAAATAATTTATAGGTTAAATCTTCCTGATTCATCAGTGTAGTAGTTCCGAATTTTTGCAAACTATTAAGAAACCAAATACGCTAAAAACAGACTGCACACTAAAAATAGAAAACGTTAAAAATAGACTGGACACTACGAATTAACTTTTAAGATTGTTGTCGCGCATTGACTTTCCTGGTATTCTAGAAGTAATTACTTTCCTAAAGAAGATTTTCAAGGTTTCAAAACCTAAGTATGATTTCTGTATCTATCAAAACGTTTTGTGAATTATACCGTATAATCTGACTTCGAACCATAGAAATTTTGATTATTTATTTTTAATGAACTACCAAAACAATTTTACATTTTTGTCATTCTTATTTTCAACTCTAGCTTCTGGGTCTGAATTTACCTTCCTGGTACCGCAAAATGCAATAATACGAGGGTCATTCCAAAAATACTTGAGATTTTTGCCAACATGGTTTTTGCAACTGTTATCTATGACTGTGAAGGAGCTGTACTTGTGGACGTTTAAGATGGTTGAACGTATTTCTAGATTTCCCTAAAATTATTAGTCTAAAAGGATGGAAACAAACCTAACATGGAGAAGTAATCTTTGACTGAAGGAGAATATGTTGAAAAATCTCTTGCAATGATAAATTATGTATATCCATTGTAGGTTGAAAGATCAATTGTAATGGAAAAATCAATAAGCAATTACCAA
Organism: Artemia sinica; assembly: GCA_027921565.1. NCBI lineage: Eukaryota > Metazoa > Arthropoda > Branchiopoda > Anostraca > Artemiidae > Artemia > Artemia sinica. Next base: position 464 of record JAPEVW010001067.1, on the reverse strand, counting down.
GTTCTGCATATTTGTTATGTCTTTGTACTATCAGAAATATGAACCATACTTATATGGAACTAGCTAAGTGTTCGTGCGAAACGTCAAGCTTACTACACGAAGTTCATTACCCACAAATTATAAACAATATAAGCTTACCCATTGAGAATGATAATTCATTACGGAACTAGTTGAGCATTTCAACATTGGAACCTATATTGGTTAAAGTCTAACATTTTAAATCAGCTTAATATTATGCAGAGCAGACAAGAAAGTATGGTCTTCTATATTAAAAATGAAATGGACCTAAAGAAATAATCTCTATAATTTTTATCGCACATCAATTTTTTTTGCATTCTAGAAGTAACTGATTTTCAAAAGAAAATTTTCCAAGTTTTCAAAATATTAGCGAAAATTGTTGTATCTGTAACTTATTTCACTTGAAATCCCCCCCCCCCTCCTGCTAAATAATAAAAACTATAGAG